>CM077446.1:19070968-19425968 GCA_039654765.1 Mylopharyngodon piceus | reverse complement strand
GGAAGAGATTTCTAATGGGGGAGAGAAAAAAAAAAAAACGAGAGTAAGAGAGTCTTCGCTCTCTCCCGTGGGCCCATAAATGTATTTTCTTTTTTCACTCTGATGGAAAGAGTTCATCTGAAGCGATTGATTTATCGATCTAATTTGAAATGTTTAAAGGGTTGCAGTTGCAGGCAGCGCTTTTAAGAGCATCCAATTAGATAATACCAAACTCCGACTGATCAGCGTCATCCAACTGCGTGCAAAGGAATCAGAGCCGAGCTTATTCTCATGCTACCACAAGCTCTTAAAAGAAAACACACAAGAAAGAGACGCACAACGCGAGTGTGCGTTTATACACACATACAGAAACATAAACCTCTCCCGGTTGTCAGTCAGGCCGTGAGAGTGCATGTTAACTCCGCTCCCTTGATAGATGGCTCAGATCTCCTTGGCGACCGCATCGGCCTTCTTTAATTGACCGATGCTTTCCGCAGGTAATTTTGGAGATGTCAGTAGTCCTGTCACTCCAGCAATGGTTGACAAATCCGGGTCTGGTGGTGTCCTCTTCTTGTAAATGCGAAAATGAATAAAAGGCTCATTTATGCGCACCGGAGGAGGAGGGGTGACCTTCTTTGTGAAGTCATTGCCCCCAGCCAGCAATTTACATAGAGCTGTCAGAAGAGCACGAAGGAGCGACTCCGTCCGCTTGTATGGAGAAGAGAGGGACACAATTAATAATGTAGCACACGGCCCGAAGGGATGCACGGACGTTCTCGCACTCTAAGTGGTAAAAAAAAAATGTTGGCTTTATCTTAGCGTTGGCATTTTTCTGCCAAATTTCCGCTCCTTTTCCAGTTCTCCCTCCTTCTCACGATCATTCACTCATTTCTCTGCCAACAGTCGTAATTAAAAACGCAGGGGAAGGACAGGTTTGAAAACATTAAAAGGCCTTTGAATGATATTACGAAAGAAAGATGACACTGTCTTGCTCATCACAAACACCTTCGCACGAGCATGCAGATTTAATGAGCTGGAATTTGAAATAAAAAAGGAATGCAAACTCTGATGCGCTCACCTATTCGAAAGAGATGCGTAGCTATGGTTACACAAACATGAAAGCCGTGCGGGCTCCCTCACGGCCTGTTTGATTCATGTGTTGACACTAAGGAGACGGCAGTGAAAGACTAGAGGAAGCTACAGTGGGGAAAGAATAAAACGACACGCATCTGCCCCTGGCTTTTGTGCTTGGGGTCAGAAAGTCACAAAGCTTGTTTCGGAGATACAGAGAGGGCATAGAAGACTCGCAGATGGGCGAACCGCGCAAAACACAACGCTCAGTGTTTGTGTCCGCCGTCTCCCAAGAGCTATTTGATCATCTATGTGAGAAAACTTTCCTCGCAGGCTGGCGAGTCGAGCTCAGAATGTGCGAAGCGAGTATCCGCGCGCATAAAGCCGGCTTGTTGCTCGAGCACATGCGTGCTTGTGATCAAAACACCCCTGAGAGAGGAAGAGAGGCTCTGTGCACCTGTCTGCCCGGATACACACACACACACAGCCAACTTTCATCGCCTCATACGCAAACTCCCTCAAATGCAACACAACACACTCATTATCCGCCCGTGCTGAAAAGTCGGCAATCAACAGGAAGTGGCACTGCCAGAGAGAGTGCGCAGGGATAAAAAAGAAAGAGAAAGGGAGCGTGTGAAAGAGAAACTCCTCTGTGAAAGTGCAGTGTGCCCTTGCCAGCTCCAGCGCTGTATTAAAGGCGGCAGCTGGGAGCGGGGTGAGCAGCGCTCGCGGAGGGTCAAAAGGAGAGAGTTTCGTGGATTTTCAAGGATTCCGTTCCATTTAAATCGCAGTAAAGTAATCAAAGCTAATGGCGCCATTGTGCCGCCAGAAAAGATCCAATGGCTTTACAGTGAGCAGACTTCCCTGCGTGTGCGTGTGTGTGTGTGTGTGTGAGCGAGACTGAGAGGGATTGACACCTGCTCCTTTTGTGCCAGAAAGCGCAGCGAGTGTAGCGATCGGGGACTCTGTGCGGGAGGAATTACAGTGATTTGGAGTGCGTGTGTTTGTATTATTTCTTTCGCTGTGGTTAATATTGCTATTGTAATTACCACTCGAGCTTGCCATGGGGCCGTGAAATGGGCTCGTCTGGCAGATGCCACGCACTGCTGTTTCTCTCTGTGTCCGTCCAATCAGATTTATTGTTCAGGGCCAGTAATTTATAAGCTGATGAGGGGTGCATAAAGGTTAGGAGGGAGAAAACACTGCAAAATCTACTGCCATTTAAAGGTTATTTTTATTTATTCTGTCTGTTTGTAATTTTTTCTTTTTGTCTGTTGTTCAATCTGTTTATCTATCTATCTATCTATCTATCTATCTATCTATCTATCGTATGTTCATTTTTATCTATCTATCTATCTATCTATCTGTCTGTCTGTCTGTCGTTCATTTTACTATCTATCTATCTATCTATCTATCATCTATCTATGTCTGTCTGTTGGTCTGTCTGTCGTTCATTTTACTATCTATCTATCTATCTATCATCTATCTATGTCTGTCTGTTGGTCTGTCTGTCGTTCATTTTACTATCTCTATCTATCTATCTATCGTACGTTCATTTTTATCTATCTATCTATCTATCTATCTATCGTACGTTCATTTTTATCTATCTATCTATCTATCTGTCTGTCTGTCTGTCTGTCTGTCTGTCGTTCATTTTTCTATCTATCTATCTATCTATCTATCTGTCTGTCTGTCTGTCTGTCTGTCTGTCATTTTTCTATCTATCTATCTATTGTATGTTCATTTTTATCTATCTATCTACCTATCATATGTTCATTTTTATCTATCTATCTATCTATCTATCTATGTCTGTCTGTCTGTCGTTCATTTTACTATCTATCATCTATCTATATCTGTCTGTCTGTCTGTCGTTCATTTTACTATCTATCTATCTATCTATCTATCTATCTATCTATCGTACGTTCATTTTTATCTATCTATCTATCTATCTGTCTGTCTGTCTGTCTGTCTGTCATTCATTTTACTATCTATCTATCTGTTGTTCGTTTTTCTTTATGTCTATCCATCTGTCTGTCTGTCCGTCGTTCATTTTACTATCTATCTATCTATCTATCTATCTATCTGTCTGTCTGTCTGTCTGTCGTTCATTTTTCTATCTATCTATCTATTGTACGTTCATTTTTATCTATCTATCTATCTATCTATCTATCTGTCTGTCTGTCTGTCGTTCATTTTACTATCTATCTATCTGTCGTTCATTTTTCTTTGTCTGTCTATCCATCTGTCTGTCTGTCTTTCTGTCCATCATTCATTTTACTATCTATCTATCTATCTATCTATCTATCTATCTATCTATCTATCTATCTATCTATCTATCTATCTATCTATCTTTTTCTCTCTACATCTGTGTTTTATCTGTCTGTCTGTCTATCTGCCATTCTTTGTCTGTTTATCCATCTCTCTGTTGATCTATCTTTCTGTCTTAGTGTTTGCAGTATGAAAGTGAAATAGTGCTCCCAGTGAGTATTTACACTATGAAAGTGTTTTTTATACATTATTCATGACTTCATTAACCTGAATGTATGGTGTATATGTGTGACCCTGAGTGTGTGTGTGTGTGTGTGTGCGTGTGTTAGCTTGTCTCTCTCTGTTTCTCCTCCATCTATAGCTGTAGTCTTGACTCTCTCTATTTCTCTCTGACAGATGAGTTTGGATACTGATGACAAGCGCACTCGCACACGGTCCAAAGCAGGAAGAGGTCAGTGAACCCTCTCTCTCTCGCTCTCACTCTGTCTTTCTCTTTTTCTCTCACCTCTAAAACTCATTTCTTTCACTGGTCAGCTGAGCATGTCTTATATGTTCGCTCTAGGCATATCTAATATTTTAGCTTCTCTCAAATAATCCTGGAGTCTCTAGAGGTCCTTTTGCAAGAAAATCCTATTCACTATGTAGCATTCAATAAGTTTAAATGGAGCTTTGTGAGAGAAAAGAGCGCTCAACCAAATGCAGTGTCGAAAGTTAAAGAAATGCTTTGAAATATTACAATTTTATATGCATGACCAGATTATCCAACTGTTTGTTTTTAGAGGAAAGATCTGGGTTCAATAAAAGTCCAGCTCTATAGACAGCGTATGTGAATACTGTCAAATACCATGCACCATCAGTAATTCTGACTCATCTCTCAGCTTGTAAAAAAGGGTTTAATAATACACATGCAATGAAAGTAAAGTAAGGTTAAAGATAATTAATTCAGTCATACAAAAATGTGTTATTTGAGCTGCAAATCATCCTTTAGCAGAAGGAATGTCAGATGAACTTTTGGTTATGAATTATTATTTCTGTGGGTGGAGTTTCAATACAAAATACAAAAATTCTATACTATACTTTGCGAAATAGTGACGTCACATTCATTTCTAGTATCCTGGTGCAAATAATGTGAATGTTACCACTTTATATGGTCGTGACTAGAGTTTATTATTTGAAATGTATTTAACAAACGATTTTTGCCTTTTTTTTTTTTTTTGGACTTAGCGACGAACATTCCTTGCATTCATTTCCTCTTTGCATGACTTTTCTTTGACAGTTTTTATTGTTTTAAAATAAATTGATTAGAGAGAGGCTGTTTTTTTAACCATCAGCAGTTTTGCTCTGATTTCACCACTAAACTGAACTGGGACAATTAATCATATTTTCGTGCTGATTCGTGCATATTGTACATTTTTTTCCATCATCAAGGCTCAATGTTCTGGCTGACTCAGGTGTTTGTGTATATGTATGTATATGTACTGCTGTGTGTGTTTCTTCTTGGTAATGCAGTCATGAATGTTACTGCATATGGCCTCCTGGGGTCTGTATATATTTGTGATTTATTGATTGTGGTTCTATGCAATTATTTGCAGCTTTAGATTTTTCTGCTTATTTTTCTGTTCCTGATTGTCTCTCCCTCTGCAGTTCCCTCGGAGATTGTTGGACAGGAGCTGAGGTAAGACAGATTAGTTCTGTAAAGTTAAATATGCCATTTTTTCTTCGGCAGCAATTTTTTCTTTATTTTTTAAATCCATGTTTGATCATGTTTTGACATTATTTGGCTCAAAATGCACGTCGCTTTACAACCAAAAACCATTTTAATGTAACAAACTCATTTCAACAATAATTATCATCAACAAAATGACTCACATCAATAGAAATCTAATAAATGCGAGGAGTCCACAGGATATTTACTGTACGCATGGTCCTTTTTGTTTGCATTTGTTTCAAATGGCCAGTGTCTGCTAGTTTGTACCTATAAACCCAACAATACCAAATCTGTGTGTGAGGGATATGAAAGCCTCATATTCTCAGCTTAAGTTATTCTCCACATTTTCCTTTTACTGTCAAGTGATCTATGAAGTTTACAAGAGTGGAATTTATAACACACTCACTAGCCGTCAGGGTCACTGAAGCTGCTCATGGCCGTTTTTTGTCACAGATCTTAAAAAGAGCGCTGCTCAAAAGACGACCGAAATATGCTTTCATCGTGCAGCAGAACAGAATTATAAATGCTTCAAGACATGATATGTCATGTATCTAGCAGGGTTTTTTAGCTGTAATGTTGAATTATTTCTTATGTTTAAAAATATGTAGACTAGCTAGTGATAACGCATTATCATTTGGTATAATTTATTGACTTAAATATATCTCATACAGTGTATTATAGGAGCAATATCACACGAGTAGGGGTGCGATATAGCTCTACAGGGCCGTCCCATGCATGAGCCGGGGCCCAGTCCGAGGTAGCGGAAGCGGGACCCCCCTTCATTCTGATAGCATTTCGAGGGGGTAAATTATCTGCTGAGGAAAGCGATATCTTTGTCTTAGTATCCTTTTAACAGTTAAGGGGATTTCCCATGACAGCACTAGTCAATGTATTTGTCGCTTGTGTCTTATAACTTGTTGTTAAAAGTAAAAATAATGTCCTTGTTTACAACATTGTTTCAATCCCTTTCGATATAAAAGCCTTTGCTACTGACTCACTCATAAAGACAGTCTTTGCTGCCATCTATTGGCGTAATAATGTAACTTTCACTGAAGTCGAAATCACAATCACTAACAGACCCTTTCTCAATACCTAATATGGCATATTATTTATTGGACAATAATATTTAAATGAACAATAAAGCCAATATAAAAGTATAAAAAGTTTGTACAATAGGAAATAAACACAAGCAAACAGTTTAGTCAAAAGTACAAAAGCAGCGCTCTAGTTATAGATTTAAAAATATAAAGTTATGAAACATAACTTTGCCTAAATCGATCTGGTATGGAACAAATAATAGATTAATAAGGCCAAAGATTGCCCGTTTGATATACCAAAATGAATTATATCTCAAATCTCTTCCCACTATTTACATAAGAGCCAGCAGCAAATTCCCGTGTAACTGGCCGAGACAAAGCTGTTCTCTTCGGGTACATGAGCCCTCCTGAAGCTCACATCTCCGAAAACGTCTAAACAAATTTTCAAAAAGGCGCTATAATCACATATTTGAGGTCTAAACAATTGCATTCTCGCCTAAAAAGAATGTGTACAATTTATTTATTTGTAAAATGATCATGCGTTTGCACTTGCGCCATTGATGCTTGCTTTGAGAAATGGTTAGTATTGGAGAAATGCTGCCAGTATAGATCCAGCAGAAACAAGCAAAGTAATACAAATTGTGAAATGGTTACTGTGTGATATTAGTAGAAAATCGCATGGCTGGAAAAGGCTCTCAGCCAATCAGATTCAAGAACCAGAACTAAGTGTTGTATAAATATATATAATGATGTTAAAAAGTCACATTTATCATCCGACATTTATCAGTACCAATTTGACCGCAGCTATATTGTGCGTCCCTACTTTACTTCTTTTTTTTTTTAGCATTTTCCGCCATAAAAACTGTCAAAAAAATTATAAAATAGTAAACAGAATTACTACACACTTACTGGTAGCTGAAAGCTAATCAAATTAGCCAAATGTGTAAGTTTTTGAATGATGTTCTGATGCCTATGCACTGCCACAGCAACCATCTGTCATGATTCATATATCACCAAACTACACACACACACACACACAGATCATGTCTGAACACCTGTGAGCGTGAAGATATAATTCGAGTTCAAATCTCACCACTGTTTGCTGGTAATAAATGAAAATGCCAATGAAACAAATTGACAAAATGCTAGGGATTTCCGTGAAAGACGGGAGGGATTTCATGAAACGAAAGAAGGGTAGCCGCAGGAAACGGAAATCTATCACAGCTCCATCGTATTGACGAAGCAATTATTTTGCTAAATTTGAAAATCTATGTTTGTTTGTTTTATACTGGCCTTGGAAATACAGCTCCTGATGAACTATTTAGCACACAACCACAACGAAATAACAAAAGCTATAAAGCATCTCTAATTTGACCCCCTCTATCTGTTCAGCTGCCCTACTCCAGGATGCAATGGCTCAGGTCATATCAGTGGCAAATATGCCCGACACAGAAGGTACGACAGATGACATGCCCGTGTGGTGCTCCGTAGCCCCTGATTCACCTCCCTCTGCGGCCACATAGCCTATCCTGATCCCAATCGCTGTTCAGCCCGTAGACTAGATCATCTTAATCTTCATCTTTTCCTCTAATAATGACAATCTCCCTCTCTCTCCCTTACTCTCGCTTTCCCTAATAGAGGTCTTTAGGCAGGGTATTGATTATTGGAAAGATATTACAGTTATGTTTATTTACACATGTATACATTCAGGAAGCCATTTGAGATGCTTCATGTTTATAGATCTATCTCGGCTGCCCGTCCGATAGCAAGGCTTTCTAGGTGAGGGCTTTATTGAATTCCACCCTCCACCACTCCCTCCCTTCTCTCACTCTCTCTTTCTCTCTCTGTTTCTTATTTTATTGTGGTATAATTAAATGTACCAGTCAACTGGCTTTGATTTATAAAGGCTTTTAGCCAGCACACTGCCCCCTACAGGTCAATTTCCAACATCGTTCCATTCCTCATCTGAGTTTTCTGACTGTTTAGCATGTCATGCTTGGCTTGCATGTGTATAGTTTGCATGCTCTCATAGTTTTTCCACTTACACTGTAAAAGTCCTTCATCTTGTATTTCTCGTCAAATTAACTCACTAATTCCTCTTCTCCCATAGTGCTTTGAGTTGCCCATTGGCCAGAAAAAGGCGCCTACAGGAAGCAGAGTCAGAGCAACCCGCCTCCAAGAGGAAGTCCCACCCGCTGAAGCTGGCAATGGACGAAGGCTTCAATGCAGAGAGTGAGGGGAGTGGAGAAGAGACGGAGTTGAGAGAGGAAGAGGAGGAAGATGAAGAACGGGCACAGCAGGCTGGAGATCAAGAGTGTGAAGAAGAGGAGCAAGCAAAACAGAACACAGAGAGCATTAATACAGAAGAAGAGGGTGGTGATGAAGGTGAGAGATGAAAACTGAGTCAGAATATAGTTGTCAGTCTTGTTTGGGACGATAAATACAGTATTCACACACAGAGAATAAAAAACTGACTCCAATGTCACAACCAGCATTCTGATTCTGTTGATTTGTGCTTTTTAAACAGAATTGCACTTAACAACTAGTTGACTGTCACATCACTGACATTTGTATGACAAGCGCCTCACACTTTCTGGGTTATTCTTTGCTGTCAATGTTGGAGCTCCAAACTCTCTCAGGTGACAATAAATGCCGGAAAATAAGCTGTTGTGCAGTAAGAAAGCGAGACAGCGTTCCTGTTAAATTTTGAAGAAAAGGAAAAAAACAGAACCCAGAGAGATTTTACATATTACCTGAGAGTATAAAAAGCTGCAGGAGAACAGTTTAGAATAAAAACCATATTCTTCTTCTTAAAAAAAAAAAAAAAAAAAAAAAAAAATTCACTGAGACATTTTTCAAAGTATCTTCTTTTATTTTTCACAGAAGAAATAAAGTCAAACAGGTTTGAGGTGCGAGTAAATGATGACAGAATTTTCATTTTTGGGTGAACTATCAATCCGCTTCTGCTGTTATAGTATGTACAGGACAATCTGAGTGTCATACCTTCGACTATATAAAACATATTCTTTGAAAATGACACATTTTAACATTTGCATCCACAGAGGAGTGTATCATCATTGAGGCGTCCAGCACAGACAAGCCCAAGCTCTCATCCTCTGAGGATCTCTGCAACTATCAGCACATAGTGGCCAACTCAATGACCCACCTCAACAACCACAACAATGCTCCCATGTCACCACAACTACAACAGCCCGTCACAGTGGAAACACAAGATAAAAGCCCTTTTAGAGAACCAGAAGAAGAAGAGAAAGAAGAATATGTAACAGAGGAAACAAGGAACGAAGTAGGAGTTCTGGTGACTAGGGAGAAAGGAGTGATGGGAAATACAGGTGAGATGGAAGATAAAGAAGAGGACATGAGCACTGAGACCCAGAAGGAGTCAGACCACCAGTATTTTACTGAGGAGATGCAGACACAACAGGCTGAAGAAGAAGACGATTATGATGATGATGATGATGATGATGATGAGGGGCTGAGGTCTGAGATGCAAAAAGGAGAGACATACAGGGAGGAGTATAATGAAGTTAGGTCTGAAGATGAAGGGGAGAGAGAAGCCCCTTCGGTTATAACTGCCACTCAGGGATCCCACGTAAGGGAAGACTATGTTTCCCACAAACTCACTTTGCCAGAAAGTTACAGCTCCAGTAAGGCCACCACAGCATCTCCTGTGGTTATCGAAGTGCAGTCTGAGGAGTCGGAGAGGGATGCCAATGTGGACGGAAATGATGATGATGACGATGATGGGGACGACGACAGCTTGTCTCAACGATCAACAGTGGCGGACGACTCTGAGATGTTCGACATAATGCGGGGGAACCTAGGGTTGCTGGAGCAGGCCATTGCTTTGAAAGCCCAACAGGTCAAAGCTCATCGTGAGCTCAGCCGCATTCCCGAACACCACCGTTTTTTTCCTCTCGATGACCGGCCCGGCAAACACATGGAACATATCCGCAAGAGCTGCTTTGGAAAAGGTCAGATTTTTATCATTTTACCAACAACCCCAATTGTTTGTAAATTCATTTGATGCGATTATTTTTGTAATAATGTATGTACAAAGTCTTTATATAGTTTTCACATATTTTTTTTTGTGTAAAACAATTCGTACATGAACTGTTGGATCAGTGCGACTATTTACGCTCGCATGGTTGGGCAACAGTTCTTCTAACTTGATTGGTGGAGTGTGTAGATTTTCATTTCTTAAACAACCATTTAGGAAGACACACCATGGCCATATTCCAGGATGACAATGTCAATATTCATCAGGCTCAAATAGTGAAAGAATGGTTGGGAGGGAGATCTTGACCAAAAATTGATGCACCTTGATGGAAAAAATTCACAACATTTATCCAAGAGTCAAGCACTCTGTAAAGTCTACTCCAGCACATCCCAAAAACTTTAAATTAATTTAAGGTCTGGATTTAAGGTGCCAATTCATGTGTGAAAATGATTCTTCATGCTCCCTCCCAACAATTCTTTCACAGTTTGAGCCTGATGAATCTTGACATTGTCATCCTGGAACATGGCCATTTGCCTATTTAAAATCAAACAGCAACTTTTTGGCCAGGCAGTACATAAGAATACTTATGCAAAGTCTTTACATTGTATCTTCATAGTTTTTTTATGGAAAAATCATGTAAATTGTTGCATCAATGTGACTATTTACGCATGGTTAAATGAAGTCTTTACAGTCTTAACGTAAAACAATTTTTACATAAATTGTTGCATAAAGTTATTTAAATATGCTTTGATATAAAAACAAAGACTTTGCAGAACTATACATACAACTACAACTATACATACAAATACAACTATACATACTTATATTTTTGCAGTGATGCGACCATTTACATAAGAATGATTTTATGTAAAAACAATGTCAAGATGTCGCACAACCACTAGTGCTTTGAAGTTGAATTGAAGTCTATGAACAATTTGCACTGAAATTCATTTTTACACAAATAGATTCATGTAAAAACTGCTAAGTCTTAACTATGAAAATAGTATTGTGTAAATTTAAAATAATTGTATGCTGCTTATATAAGAATGCTTATGCAAAGTCTTTATATTGCGTTTTCTTAGTTTTTATGAAGAAACATCAATGCAACAATTTATGTAATAAAGGTTGTATGGATTTCATTGTGTTGAATTAAGTCCAGTTGATTTAAGAATTGTTGTGCAAAGTCCTTACATAGTCTTTCTGTAAAACCATGATCTTCTCATCAGTTGTTGCCTCGTGAACATTTTACATAGGCAAAAATTCTTTCTGTTTGTGTTTGAGGAATGAATATATATACACACTCTAAAGCCCGGGATACACTGCACGATTTTTGGCTGTCCCAGACGAAAGATTGGCATCGTGAAACAATCATGGCGATTTCTGTGATCATGGCTCTTAATCGGTGGTCCTATGTCGTACAGTGAGAGAGGTTCAAAGACGGCCGTTTTCCCGGTCTTGCGACCAAAGATAGCCTACGATAGTTTTCTGACAGTGTCAGAAATTCAGCATGATCATCGCACAGTGTATTTGCTGCTACGACCTACGTCTACTGACCAGCCAATAAAAATGCGACATGAAATCAACGCAACGTGGCGCTAAAACTTAAAACTGCTTACCTCAAGCTCTTTTCCCTTCATCTTTCGCCGCTTCCTTTTTTTCAGCACACATAAAAACTACAACTGCCAAAGTGTGATTCAACATGGTGTTTTGTTTACAACTAGCGCATGCTGATGACGTTTTATTCTTCTATAGAAACTTGCATCGTAGCCTACAAGTCAAAAGGTGTCATCGTCGTACAGTCTACATGCATGTCGTACCCAAGTTTAATAGATCCATGTCGCACAGTGTGAGAAAGTAATGATCTTATAGGATTGCTAAAATCCTGCAGTGTATCCCGGGCTTAATGCAAGAAGCCATTTCAGAAGTGCACTCAGAGTGCTATTTAAACTTCGCACATATGCATTTTTCAACACCCTACACAAGTGCTCAAATATCAACAAATTCTCATAAATAAACACCCACACATGATTAATCAGAAAGAAGATTAAAATGGCAAGCTCTCGCTCAGGCAAAGAACTGAAAGATTAATAATGGGGGAAGCAATCTGGAGAGTATAAATGGGTCAAATGAATTGGTTTCCATAGATAAACTCCAGCCTTAGTCTATAATTACTGAAGCACTTAGAAAGAGAGAGAGAGTGTGAGAGAGTTGAAGGGGGGAGAGGGTGTGTGTAATTAGATTGGTTTGGCACGTGTTTATTTGTTTATTGGTTTTGTTTGTGGTGTTGTTCTGCTCTCGGTTGGCACCGTGCCCGGTCCGTGTGGCGCTGGATTCAGCCGAGCGCTCGGTAGGGCTCCACACCCCCTCTATAACTGGCCTCCTCACGCTCCGACCAGTTTTAATTAGGAGGTGCATGTCTCGTTAACATTTCAACATTTAATTAAGGAGCCACTGGAGCGCACATGCAGGCTCTTTCTCTCTCGACATCTCTCACTTTCTCACCCTTTCCTTTTTCTCTCTCTCTTTCTCTCTCCCCGTCTGTTTTTCATGTTTTTCAGTTTTGCCTTTGTCCTTGCACCTTTGTTCATTTAGCTTGGACCCCACACACTCTTTCTCACTCTCTCCTCCTGTATAATATGGAGATGTGCTTTGCCAATGGTAAAGTCTGTTTAATGAGCTCCATTTTTTCAGTAGATAGTCCAATAAACCCCAGCGCACCTTCACCGAAGATAATAATCCTGTATGGAAACATCCACCTGCCTGCACGCATAATGACCGTAATTATCACCGTAAATGTGCCCTCTCATGGGTCCAAAGGCAACTTTAGAGAGTGTGTTTGTGCGTAATGTGTGCGGTAATATGCATGTCTTTTGTACTTTTCTGTCCTGACAGAAGTGATAATGTCTTCAGATAAGGTTGACTGACAGGTGTTTTGCTGCCCACAGAGAGCTCTAGATCAGAGAAGCGAGAGATCAAATGCCCAACCCCCGGGTGTGATGGAACAGGTCACGTGACCGGACTCTATCCCCACCACCGCAGTCTGTCAGGCTGCCCACACAAAGATCGGATCCCTCCAGAGAGTGAGTCAACATCAAACTACAGACACATCTTTTGATTGTGTGATCATCTATAGGAGAAAAGACAAAGCATCACTTTAAACTGCTTTAGATATCTAGTATTGTTTATGCTCTTTCCTAAACCTGTCACTTATTTCTTAGTTCAAAATCGATGCTGGTAGAACTTGTTTTTTGGGGGGGGTCAAGAAGTCCTTTCATTGGCTGACACACTTTTTTCTGGTTGTTCTCAGTTTTGGCCATGCATGAGAATGTCTTGAAGTGCCCAACACCAGGATGCACTGGTCAGGGTCATGTCAACAGCAACCGCAACACACACCGCAGGTACAGAGTCTCCTATTTTGGAATCGTAGATCCCAAAATGTACTTATACTATCTTTATTTGGTCCATATAATGACATTTCTACACTCTTAAAAATAAAGGTTCCAATGGAACGTATAGAATGACCATTTTGGGTTCCCCAAAGAACCTTTCAACCAACAGTTCTAAAAAGAACCATTTTTTCTTAGTGTAAAGAGTATTTCAATAATCTGAAGAACCTTTTCCCACTATAAAGAATCTTTTGTACAATGGAAATGTTCCATGGATGTTAAAGGTTCATCATGGAACCATCAATGCCAATAAGGAACCTTTATTTTTTTAAGAGTGTATTTTCCTCACTCATTCTTTCACATCTCCTCTTCTATCAGTTTGTCCGGATGTCCCATCGCTGCTGCCGAAAAGCTCTCGAAGAGTCATGACAAGCAACACCTGCCCCAGCCCATGGGCGAGCACATCAAGGGCAGCCCGAACTCTGACCGCGTACTCAGGTGAGCCCTAAACCCCAATGAAACAAACCCAGGAACTGAAACATCAGCGTTTATTCCTATTTTTCCCAGCAACAGCAACCATGTTCGGTGTCCGCCTGTCCTTCAGCTTCTATGTCAGCAGTAAGTGTCCGTCAAACATACCTGCTGTGGTTGGTTAGCACAGCTGTCAGTCACTGCAGGACTGAACTTACTTACCACAGCACGATTGGTCAGGCGTTTCGGAAAATCGGTTCTCCCTTTCCTTTGCCCTTCTAATAGAGCACAGCCTGCCATTTCATGCTGGGATCGGGCCTCAAACCTGCTAGTCTAATTACGCCACTGATAAGCTAATTATGGGACTTACAGGGCATGGAGTATTGGAAAAATAATTACTTTCCTTCAGGAAGCATGTCTGTGGTCAGACAAAGCAATGCGGATTATGAAAATAATAAGCAGTCCTTTCTTATTAGTGTTATTCTGATTTAAATGAGCGTCAGTTCACTGAGAAAGCCCATTAAGGGAAGATGTCGACAATGAGAAGTCACCAGAGAGACCTCTGACGGCTCCGCATGCCACCCCTGCTAATGGGATGCACTGACTAATGAAGAGACAGGAAACAGAGGCTAATATACTTTACATTCCATTGTCACGCAGATCATAACACATGTTGGTGTTTGCGTGCGTGTTTTTCTTCAAACCGCGTCTGGTTCATGCCTGAAATCCGTTAATGATGTTAAATACTGAACACGGTGTCATAGTCCGCAATGACACGCACACCCACATGCTAGCATTCTTTTGCTCGTTTGCAAAACCTAGCAAGCCGCCTACTGCCTACTTTTAAAACAACATCCTAACCAGCATGGAAGCAGCATTCAGCACTGCATATCTGACTTCAATAAAGTTTGACTAAAAAGTCCCTTTCAAGTCAGTTTGCTCAGTTTGGAATGCCTCAAAGCAGCTATTTTGGGTATGCGAGAACAATTCCTACCTACTTGAATAAGGGAAATACCAAAATCTTGCCAAACTCACATTTCAATACCATATTTCAAATCAGCAACAAAATCTGACATGGACTATCACATAAATGTTGTTTTTTACGTTAAAAAAAAGCTTGTATTTCAGGTTGGTCCAACCAATACGCAAGCACGCGTCTCAGGACAATGACTGTTTCTTTGAGATCAGCAGTGATGCAATAACTTTACCAATTGGCAGTTGACTGTTCGCAAAGACCCGCCCCCTTTAGTTACTGTTGCTACGTCCAACAAGCCATGCAGCTCTCACGCCACACATCATGTTCTCACGCTGTGAAAAATACACATGAAACACACAGGAAACTGACAACGCGTCGACAGACAAGACAGAGCAGGTTACTTTTGATATGAAACAATGTCTCAAATTTCAAATTTGGTCATTTTTAAAGAAATTTAAACAATAAATACCATTTTGTGATTCTTTAATGTGTCGTGACAGTCAGATCGCTGTAGCGCCTCAGCTCAAGCGGCTCATGAACCGATCATCTCTTTCTACTAATTAATTTATAGCATCAAATAAACATCATAAGGAATGTTGTTTCAACCGCAGAAAGATGTCAGTACACACTATAATTCAAGTTCAAGTCCACCGACGTTAATCTACTAACTCCCCTGACTGCTTTGTCAGACAAAACGGCGGATTCGGCATTATGATTGGATAGATCGCCTGTCAATCAAACTCCTGGCGAAGGGTCAATTGGCGATTGGCTCTTTTATTTAGAAGACTGGACTTTTTTCACCATATTGCACGTTGTACTTTCTCTCATACATAATAAAAAGAGTGAACCATCTTTGTCTATATATACAGTCTTTAGTTTGACATTAGCATGTTGCTTAGCTAATAGCTTGAATATTCTAATAAACAAACTACATTGCATGCACAAATATTGAATATAAGTTATAATGTGAAGAACACATGTGATGCTGCCTTCAATTTGACTAAAATGTGATACATTAGGAAGCTGCATGGCTAAGTTGCCTACCTTTTTGAACAGTCTTTGCATCGGGAGCATCTATGATGCCTTAAAATCCAGCCTGAGTAAGCCACTCACTAGGTTCTGGAACATGTCTTTTCAGGGTATTTCTTCAGAACAGAGAAAAGGCCGCAAGGGCTCACGGTTCTTCAGGAAAAGAAGTCGGTTTTAGGGCTTCAATTCCATGCTATACGATATGCTAATGTGCTCAGTGCTGATAAGACACTATTTAATCCTCTTCTCCTTCAGTCACCCTGCTTTCAAACCTCCCTCTCTCTCTCTCATTTACTCTTTTACTGGCTATTTATCTGTGGAACTTTTCCTTCCTTTTTCTTTTTTCGCTGTATCTCTGGCTCATTGTCAGCCTTTCAATTCTGCTTCTCTTCTGCTGTCTAATTCCAGCCCACTCTTTCACTCTTGATCTTTTATGCTCACTTACACTTATCCTTTTATGCTTCTTTTTTTCTTCACTGCAGGGATATTGATTCTTTTGTAGTGGAAGAAAATGACGGAACCTTCTCTCTCTCTCTCTCTCTCTCTCTCTCTCTCTCTCTCTCTCTTTCTCTCTCTCTCTCTCTCTCTCTCTCACACTACCCATTTTTTTCAGGCCCATGTGTTTTGTGAAGCAGTTGGAGATTCCTCCGCACGGCAGCTACAGGCCCAGCCTCGTCCCCGCCACGCCACGCGCTAATCTGGCCAAGGAGCTGGAGAAGTACTCCAAGGTGTCCTTCGATTATGCAAGCTTCGACGTGCAGGTGTTTGGCAAGCGCATGCTCGCCCCAAAGATGCACACCAGCGAAACTTCACCCAAAGCCTTCAAATGTGAGCAGGATTAGTCATGCTTTATGAACGCTACGTATAATACACTTCTTGCAGTGGAGAGATGTGTGTAAATTGTGTGCTTTGTGAATAGTATGGCTACGCTTCAAGATTCTTTATTGTCGTATAGCAAGGTTAGCAGTAAAGGTAACACTTTAGCATAATGGTCTGTTATTAATAGGAACCTATGCAGGAAGTAATGCAGGAGAAATGAGTTGTACTACATTAACAACAGCTACTATTATTAACTAATATGGAAACAAGATTAGCTAATCAGAATATCAAATTTAGGACTAAGATAGTTCCTTATTAGGTAATCAATAATAACTGAATGAGATTAGCCTCATTAAGAACTATCAACTATGACAAATTATTCTAAAGTGTTACCGCGGTAAGTGAGTTTGGTAGAGTGCTCTTCAATGAAAGAATCAAGTTTTTACTATTAACTAACGTAATATTCTCTTTTGCCCACAGCCAAACCTCCATTCCCCAGGGCCTCCCCCCCAAGTCCCAGCTTGCACGGTGGTTATGGAAAAAGCTCCTCCAGTGGCTATGATTATTCCCATGATGCCGAAGCTGCCCACATGGCTGCCACTGCGATCCTCAACCTGTCCACACGCTGCTGGGAGAGACCAGAGAACCTCAGCATCAGACACCAAGATAAGGTACAGAACAAGCTCATATAACGCAGACTTTTAACCAATCACAGTTCTTTTTTTATGTGTCAGCTTTACAGAAAAGACTTTATGTGGAATAAAATCATGCAACAAAATGTACACACAAATTTTCAGGAAGGGTTTTCCATACAGTCAATCATAGACCAATCAACTGTTTTAGTTGTAGGTTCGTGAAGGAATCGTGCACAATTTGTCATCAGAATTTCTGCGTAAAAGTAAAAATTACATTTATTTTAAAGATACTCTGAAAACGAACTGAAAAATACAGTTCTGCTATATAATAGGACACTGTTTACTTCTATTGTTTACTAGGATAACTATTTACTATGGACAGCACTCAGCTAAAAACAAACAGTTGGCACTTAAGTTAGCACCCAAACATTGCCAATATAGACTAGTGTTGGGGAGTAATCAACTAAAAGTAGTGACGCTAACAACTAAACAACATTTTTTAGTAGCTTAGCTGTTTTGATAATAAAGAAGCTATTAGCTAACAAGCTAATTTTTCTGACTAGTAATGAGAGGCTTGACAAAATTCATGTGCCTTGCAACCTAGCTAGCTGAGGCAATAATCAAACATTTTCTCTCAAGTAGTGTTAGGAATTCATTTTAGCATTTTGGTTTTTCGTTGGGTTTCATTTGGGTGATTCGTTGCAGTGAACTAACTCAAAAAACAATTCACAAATTCATCTTTGATCTGAGTCTTTGATCAACAGTTTTCTCAGAAGTCCCTATAAAGAATTTTACATCTTTTTGTAGTGAAATAAAATGTTGATTAATACTGCTGTTTTTGATTCATTTATTTAAATGAGGGGTGTTTTCTAGTCTTATTAGCTGCATTTAGTTTAGCATGTGTTCAAGTGCAAGCTACAGTTTCAAACTAGTTTCCACAGCATTGCTAAGCACACATACCATGTGCAAATGTTTAGTAGTAAATAAGAGTGGTTTGTAATGGTAAGCATCCATTAATTGAATAAAGTCTTTCTCCGTGCGATTGATCTTCAGCAGAGTTTGTATCAGATGAATGTTACGTTAGCGCGAATGCGTTTGCTTGCTGTTGAGATCTTATTGCGTCATCTCCCCTCCCTTTCATCTGTCCCTTCATTCGTTTCATCCTTGTCTCCTCTTCATGTTGTTATTGCATTAAGTTGATAGTGAGCTCCCTAGTTAGGGGAGGACCAGGTGCTCTATGTTCTTTTATTCAATATTTCCATGGTTAATGCTAATGAGGGCATCTCTCTCTTATTCCCTCAATTTCCTCTCCCTTTTTTCTTTCTTTTCTTTCCTTGTCCCTTTTCACACCCAAAGATATAATATATCAGCCTCTTACCTCCCCCTCCTCCATCAGAGAACTCTAGGATCTATACTGTAATTGGAGAAGCTCTGTCCTCGATATTGTGATTTTAAAAAAAAGCTTTCTCCTCAGCCCAGGGAGTGACTACTTCATCATTTTTTGATTTCCTGACATGTTTTTAGCAGAAGGGGATAAAAGGGGAAGATTAATGGGCAGAAAGGCCCAGTGGCTCAACGCTAATCAGACTGGGACTGCTCTGGGATCAGTGCCTACTGTGTGTGCTCATCTCCAACTTCATATGCACTCACACAAATATGTAAACATGCCCATTTTAATACTAATCCATCCATCATCCGTCTACATCTGCACACATTGTGTGTTATAATAGGAACACGTGTAATAACTGTTACTTTGTTGTGAAGCTTAGAGCTTTCATTCATTTTACTCAGATTGTATTGCATAATTACATAAATGCATTGCATAATGTGTTGCTTTTCTACGCAATTGCATTGCAATGCCTTGGCAACACCCCAGCAACCACATAGTAATGTGCTAAACCACATAAAACACATTAGCAACTGCATAGCAACACCCTAGCAACCACACAGAAAACATTAGCAACTGCATAGCAACACCCTAGCAACCAAATAGCAATGTGTTAAACCACACAGAACACATTAGCAACTGCATAGCAACACACTAACAACCACACAGCAATGTGCTAAAAAAAACATACAGACCACTTTATCAACCGCATAACAATGCATTTGTAAACACCCCAGCAACCACATAACAATGTGCTAAATCACATAAAACACATTAGCAACTGCATAGCAACACCCTAGCAACCACACAGAACACATTAGCAACTGCATAGCAACACCCTAGCAACTACACAGAACACATTAGCAACTGCATAGCAACACCCAAGCAACCACATAGCAATGTGCTAAACCACATAAACATATTAGCAACTGCATAACAACACCCTAGTAACCACACAGAACACATTAGAAACTGCATAGCAACACCCTAGCAACCAAATAGCAATGTGTTAAACCACACAGAACACATTAGCAAGTGCATAGCAACACACTAACAACCACACAGCAATGTGCTAAAAAAAAACATACAGACCACTTTATCAACCGCATAGCAATGCATTTGTAAACACCCTAGCAACCACAGCCAATGTGCTAAAAAAAAATACAGAACTCCCTAGTATCTACAACATAATGACAATCACCCACGATACCCAAGCACTACACTTTTTCACCACTCACATTTTTTTTGTAAAATGTAACGTTTTTTTCTGTAATCATATGCATTTTTATTACATCTTCAGCCACAACACCCTAGCAACCGCATAGCAACGCCTTGGCAAACACCCACAAGACCCTAGCATACACATAGAAATGTGCTATAAAAAACAATACAGAACATCATAGCAAAGACTTGTCAATAATCAACAAATGTGCAAAAAAAAACAACATACAGAACACCATAGCAATGCCTTGGCAACCACACTTTTTTGTAAAATGTAAGAAAAGTTTTTTTTTCTGTTTTTATTGCATCTTCAACCACAACACCCTAGCAACAGCATAGCAACACCTTGGAAACCACCTAAAAACCCTAGTAAGCACATAGTAATGTGCTGAAAAACTCTACAGAACACCATAGCAACGCCTTGGAAACCACCCACAACATCCCAGCATTGTGAAAGCAAGTTTTGCACCACTCACATTTTTTTGTAAAATGTAAGAAAAGTTTTTGTTTTTTGTAATCATATGCATTTTTATCACATCTTCACCCACAACACCATAGCAACCACATAGCAACGCCTTGGAAAACACCCACAAAACCCTAGTATCCACATGGAAATGTGCTAAAAACAACAACAACAACAACAACAAAAACAATACAGAACACCATTGCA
Source organism: Mylopharyngodon piceus (assembly GCA_039654765.1). Classification (NCBI taxonomy): domain Eukaryota; kingdom Metazoa; phylum Chordata; class Actinopteri; order Cypriniformes; family Xenocyprididae; genus Mylopharyngodon; species Mylopharyngodon piceus. The sequence goes on along the minus strand of CM077446.1, from coordinate 19,405,293 downwards.
AATTAATAATCAACAAAACCCTAGCAACCACATAACAATGTGCAAAAAAACAAAAAAAAAAAACAAAAAAAAAACATAACACTATAGCAACACCTTGGCAACCACCCACAACATCCCAGCATTGTGAAAGCGAGTTTTGCACCACTCACTCTTTTTTGTAAAATGTATGAAAAGTTTTTAATTCTGTAATATTATGTTTTTTATAAAATCAATAATCATCACAAGCCTAGTTATAAATATTAAATACAACATTTATTATGTTTTCCTGTTGTAGAGTATGGAAATTGAGGTGGATGAGAATGGCACCTTGGACTTGAGCATGAAGAAGCCCATAAAGAGAGAAGTGGGCATGCCTTGCGCCAGCCCTGAAGTGCGTTCCCCAGATCTGTCTTCATCATCTTCATCATCATCCACATCTCTTCATCATGGCAACAGCAGCATCTCTCCCCACTCTTTACACACCTACAAACAAGAGGAGTGGGAGGGGCCTCTGGACTACACCAAACCCAATCGGCAGAGAGAGGAGGAGCTAGAAGAGGTACACTTCCTGTAATGTAAATTAGGCCAGAAAAAGCAGATCTATCATTTGTTGTGCAAACTGGTGTAATATACATTGTATCTTTGCACAGATGGACCACAGCGCTCAGTCATTTGCTTCTTCCGACCCTGAGGATTGCGACATGATGCAGGATGTCCTGGAGGACAGGAAGTACCCCGGAGAGGTCACAACCCCCAGCTTTAAGGTCAGGTTCCAGCCCAAGGACACCAAGAAAGAGCTCCTGCTGTAAGTCACTTCTAGTTTGCATGCGTTTCTGTGCACATATTGATATTCAGCACAATGGAATCGTTTCACTCAGTCAGGCTTTTGCATTTGTCCCTTGCAGGTGCCCCACTCCGGGCTGTGACGGCAGCGGACACATCACCGGAAACTATGCATCCCATCGCAGGTACATAGTGTTCGGGGTTCACCTCTCTGTCCTTCTTTTGCCTTCTGAGGGGAAATATCAAATAAAACAAGACATCACGTAGATGTTATCTTTCTCTTGCTTAACTCTCGCCTGCTCTTTGCTTTTTACACTGACTTGGGACATTCTGGGTTCTTTTGCTTTATCTTCTCCCCTCTCTTTTTTCCCCCCTTGTTTCTTTTCAACGTTTTTAGCCTGTCTGGGTGTCCTCTCGCTGATAAGAGTCTTCGGTCCCTCATGGCAGCACACACAGCTGAACTCAAGTATGTCTGCTCTACTTCTGCTCTTTTTCTTTGTTCTTGTTCACCTGGGTTCACTGCTCAGCTAAATGCTGCTTTTACTCTTTTCTTTGTATTTTCTTTGTCATTGTTTGAAAAAAAGGTAGTACAGTACTCATGATTCAACTTAAGGTTGCTGTAAGGTTACAGTATTAAAGTTCAAAGGTTTGGGGTTGGTATGATTTTAAAAGAAAATCATTTTTATAGTCTCTTTAGCTAACTAAGGCTGCATTTATTTGATCAAAAATACAGTAAAAATGGTAATATTATGAAATATTATTACAACTTAAAATAACTATTTTTTATTTTAAAATGTAATTAATTTCTGTGATGTCAAAGCTGAATTTTCAGCATCATTACTCCAGTCTTCAGTGTCACATGATCCTTCAGAAATCATTCTAATATGATGATTTGCTGCTCAAGAAACATTTAGTATTATTAATGTTAAAAACAATTTTGCTGCTTAATATTTTTGCAGAAAGACTACTTGAGGATTCTTTGATGATTAAAAAGTTAAAAGAACAGCATTTATTTGAAATAGAAATATTTTGCAACATTATAAATGTTTTTAATGTCATTTTTTATCAGTTTAATAGGTCCTTGCAGAATAAAAGTATTAATTTCTTTCAAAAAGGAAATCATACTGACCCCAAACTTTTGAACGGTAGTGTGTGCAAGGTGGGCAATGTTGTAAAATACACAATTTAATTTAAAAATAGCAAATAAATCATGCACAACATTGCTGCAATCAAATTAATATTTATTTTATATAATATTAACTAAAATAATTTGATTAAAGTAATTGATTGAATAGAAATGTAATAATTAATTAAAAAAAAAAAAAAAAAAACTTCTATCCTGTAATACTATTCTATAAAAATCCAATTGAATTAAAATTACACTGAAGTACACACTGCACCTGTTTTTGGAAAATTAGTTTATTACAGGTATTATAACCCATCACATTTTAAGTTTAACTTCACTTTCCCAGATGTCCAACTCCAGGATGTGATGGTTCAGGTCATATCACTGGCAACTACGCGTCTCACAGAAGGTATGGCCCGATGAACAAGCCCTCCATATCATACATATCAATACATACACAGGACAGAGAAGTTTAGTGCCAGTTGTATATTAGACACACACGTGAATGCCACACTTCATTTATTACTCGTCCCCATTATTGAATATTTTTTTTAGATAGGAAACTGACCCCAAAACTTGTGCAGTTTTCTTAATGCACTCAATGGCAGCATCTCTGTTTATCTGAAAGCTTGCTGAGGTCACTGTTTCCTAACCAGGCGCGAGACATCAAGCAGTAAACCACGTGCAAAAAGACATTTTGTAGGCCATTTGCTTTATATTTCTGTCACGTTGCGCTCAGTAGCCCCGCCCACATTGAATTCTCATTGGTCCAAATTCCTACTCCACATAGCTGTTGAGAGATTCAGGTAAATTGGACCACTTTTTGCCATCTCAATGACGAAAAATGTTCCACTTTACCTAAAATCACCTTATATTAGATATCAAATATTTTCAGATTGGCTGTGATTTTGTAGCATTTCACTTTCAGTGAGATAAAATTGCTGGAAACTCATTGCATCGCGCCTGGTTAGGATATGGTGTATGCTTGCATCTTTATGAATAGTATTTGAGTTTGGTTTCTCCTACATTGCTTTGGGTCAGTAGTGCTGGATCCTTATTGTTCTGAGTTTCTGGCTCCTCTGATCATGAGCTGCATACTCTCTATTTTCAGTTTGTCTGGGTGTCCACGGGCCAAGAAAGGTGGAATAAAAACAACTCCCATCAAGGACGACAAGGAGGACTCCGAGCTCTTAAAGTTCGTACTGCATAGAAAGCCAAAGGCTTTTCCCCATTTCTTTTACGCCACTATACGGTAAAAAAAGGAAACATTTTAGGCGAGAATATAGTAAGGGAATGATCAAATGTTGGATAATAGGTTTGTCCAACCACACAGTCATTTAACAACAGTGTAAAGCAGTTTAGAAAACCCCTCTTCATTCAGACGGAAGTGATTTAGTCGAGCATTTCCAGCTAGAACCAATTGTGATCCCAAAATACTGTGTTCTACTTAAATATCACCTTGGCAACCTTCCAAATAACTCCCTGTACATGAGCTTATGAGCCAGTGCATGGAGCCCCGCATGGCCAACTAGTGCTAGTAATGTTCAAATTTCTTTGGGAAAAGGCCTTGTGTGTTTTATTCCATTATACAACTTCTAAAAGCAAGAACAAAAAGACACCCAGTTATACTGCTGAGGAAATAAAAACTGTGAACAATATATTACAGCACAGATGGCTCATGGGGTATTCAAATATTGTGCATGTTTTTCTTAGTAAGTCATCTGCAGTGCAGTGTGTGGGTTTTTGTCTTCTTGTTTTTTGCGACTGCCAAGCGTAGGAGCTTTTTATCCACATAATTCCACTCCAGTCAATGAGCAGCCGGCATATGGCGGCACTCAAGCTCCCAAATGTGTAAAAATCTCTTTTTTCAGTCTATTTCAATGTTGTAATATTCACAGACACTGTTGGGCAAAGTATGTAGCTAAATATGGCCCTCTTTACAAAACTGAATAGAGACTCGAGTGAGACAGAGAGTAAACAGATGGAAACTGAAGTCAATAGCAAGGTGATATTTCTAATGGGATAAATGCTCTTACGATCTCTAATCAAACTCATCTGTTTTATCCCCTCTGTCATTATGTTTTTCCTTCTCTCACAGATGCCCAGTGCCAGGTTGTGACAGCCTGGGTCACATCAGCGGGAAGTATGCCACTCACCGCAGTGCGTATGGATGCCCATTGGCGGCCAGGCGGCAGAAGGAGGGTTTGTTGAACGGGTCTCCATTCTCCTGGAAGGCGTTTAAGACAGAAGGCCCCACCTGTCCCACACCAGGATGTGACGGATCGGGACACGCCAACGGCAGCTTCCTCACCCACCGCAGGTAATTAAGAGAAGAAAATATGGGTTTGGCTGCTACGTGAAATTTGTGTCAACCAGTGGCATGAGTTTGGGTGGGAAACCTGTTTGAAAACAGTCATCAGTTTTGGAATTCAAACTAAAGGTGCGGTCACATTCGCGAAACTTTGTCGGGGACAAAGTTGGCAATAGTGCAGCAATGCATGCAGAACTGTTTACTCAGAGGTCACTTCCAAACCAAGCAGCTTTACACTGGAAAACACATAGAATTTTGTTTTCAAAGTTCAGCAAACTTGAAATTTTTCACCTCTCGTGTCGTTTACTCAAAATTCCTGATTGCTTTAATTTTGTATTGAGATGACTGCATTCCACCCACAGAATTTCACTGTTCAAAGCTAAATGTGACACACTTTAACACACCTTAAAGGGATAGTTCACCCAAAAATTAAAATTCTGTCATCATTGATTGACACATATGTAGAGCACATCACATATTATGGTAAACACATATGGGCAAAAACCAGTGAGGTTTGTTCTAGCGCGTGACGCACACACAAGCTTCCAAGTTTACCAAATGTGATGCGCTCTCTCTCTCTCTCTCTCTCTCTCTCTATATATATATATATATATATATATATATATATAATATGTGTGTGTGTGTGTGTGTTTATATGTGAATAAATTAAATATGTTCATCATAGATGCTGAATATTTTTAACTTTTCACAAAACTTAAACCGCTTGTTTTTAGGTGAACTATCCCTTTAATTGCACAGAAATGACATACTCTGCATTTAGGTTTAAGGGTATTGGCCAAGTCTGAGTCATTATGGGACTGCTCATAAAGCAAATGTGTTGTTGTGTTTTGTGATGATTGATGATGGATCAATTGTGTTCGGCCCCAGTCTCTCAGGCTGCCCCAGAGCCTCCCTCAACAAGAAGAAAGCCAAGTTCCCTGGAGAAGAGTATCTCAGCACTAAGTTCAGAGCCAGTGACGGTGAGACATCCTTCATTTTCTCCTACATTTTACCTCCAGCATCTCTTCTGATGTCATATTTTGTGGACACTCAAGATGACAACATTTCTCTTTCTCTTTACAGTCTTAGACAATGACGAAGACATCAAGCAACTCAATAAAGAAATCAATGAGCTCAATGAATCCAACAATGAGATGGAGGCAGATATGGTCAACCTTCAAACACAGGTTAGCCATACTGTACATCTCCTGACAATCTAAAAGAAGATTGATTGTACACTGAAATTTTGGTTTGTATCACCATGTTGTTTTCCGACACGGTAAAACCATGGTATTCTTTAGAAATATTACTTTGATTATCATGTAAATAGCATGGTTTATGGATATGCTAATCACTGGACTTCAGGATGTATATACAGTACTGTTCAAAAGTATGTCAGTATTTTTTTTTTTTTATTTAAAGAATCAATACTCAGCAAGGTACGGAAGAGGATTAGGGCCAAGTAATAATAAAATAAAGCCATCTCGAGATTAAAGTCATTATAATGCGAGATTAAATTTCGAGAAAAAATGTCCAAATTCGATGTCGAGAATAAAATTAAATTTCGAGAATAAAGTCGTGTTTCGAGAAAAAAATGTAAATTTCTAAGAAAAAAAGTCTACATAAAATATTGAAAATAAACTCATTAAATTTTGAGAATAAAGTTGTTGTGTTTCGAGAAAAAAACTCATTAAATTTCGAGAAAAATTTAAAATTCTCATTAGCTAAAGGCAAGCTATTTCTTTGTTATTGAAAGACAGCCTAAAATCTAGCTTGACTAAGTGATCCAACTCTGTCAGTGCGTTTATTCTCGACATTTTATTTTGACTTGAGTTTTTTTCTCAAAACACGACTTTATTCTCAAAATTTAAGTTTAATGATTTTATTCTCAACATTGTATTTCAGCTTTTTTTCTCGAAATTTAACGAGGTGACTTTAATCTCAATATGTTTTTTTTTTTTTATTATTATTATTACTTGGCCCTAATCCTCTTCCATAGCAAGGACACATTAATTTGAACAAAAGGGACAGTAAAGATTTATAATGTTACAAAATATTTCTATTTCAAATAAATGCTGCTCTTTTGAACTTTCAAAGAATTCTGAAGAATGTTTTATGGTTTCCACAAAATTATATAGCATCACAACTGTTTTAAACATTGATAATAATAAGAAATATTTATTAAGCATCAAATCATCATATTAGAATGATTTCTGAAGGATCATGTGACACTGAAGACTGAAGTAATGATGCTGAAAATTCAGCTTTGATCACAGGAATAAATTACATTTTAAAATATTTTCAAATAGAAAAGTTACTTTAAATTGTAATAATATTTCACAATATTACTGTATTTTTGATCAAATAAATGCAGCTTTGGTGAGCATTAGAGACTTCTTTCAAAATCATAAAAAAATCTTACCAACCCAAAACTTTTGAAAAGTAGTGTATAATAAACGCTCCAACTGGTGCAACCAAAGTATTTCAACTAGCTGACTAGCAATGAATTTTACGTTTACAATGTGAAAAGACATTTAAGCAGTAGAAACATGCGACAAACATGCATTGCTAGAAGTAAATGTCACTTATGGGATGAGAAGTTGGAATCATCACTTTTTGTGGTGCTTTAGATCACATCTATGGAGAAGAACCTGAAGAACATCGAGCAGGAGAATAAGGTGATTGAAGAACAGAACGAAGCGCTGTTTATGGAGCTGTCTGGACTCAGTCAAGCTCTTATACGGAGTCTGGCCAACATCCGCCTGCCTCACATGGTGAGTTACAGCAGCTCCCATAACCTTCCTCTCCTACATGAATTAGATTTTTAAATTTTAAAACTCACAGTTTCCGATTTGCATTGCAGCAGGAGCCAATCACAGAGCAGAATTTCGAGAGCTACGTGAGCACCCTAACTGACATGTACACCAATAAGGACTGCTACCAGAACCCAGAGAACAAGGCCCTTCTGGAGACCATCAACAAGGCGGTGAAAGGCATCAAGGTCTGACTAGGCCAAAAGACGAGAATGAGAAACAGAATCGTGGAAGAGAAATAGAAACGTAGAGCCATGGGAAGAGCATACAAATGACACACAAAAAGGGCATTCAGGTTTTTTTGAACAACAATCTAAACCTCCATCCCAGGGAGCAATTCTGTGAGTTCAAAAAGAGGTATATAATATATATTACTATAAGGACCAAAATCCACAAAAGCTGCTGGATTGGAAGGTGAAGATGGAACCAAATTCTTTATTTACAAAGAAAAGGAGAGACACAAACCTAGTTTTCTTTAGTTTTTGCTTTTACATTCATACGGTTCTGGAAGAAGGAGCTGGGAGTAGAACCTCCAGAAGATGTGCTGCCCAGGCTTTAGGTGAAAGAGAGTCTTTTACTCGTTTGTGAGCACGCTGCTCCTCCGAAACAACAAATCTGACGCTCCAAATACAAGTGATCCCTACGTGAGCCCCGGCAGAACAGACATATGCAGTATTTGCTCATCTTTCCTTCTTTTCCCGAAGAAAACGAAAGTGGTCATGGGAAATGAGAGGATGTTGTACTAACATACAAAGTGAGCGAAATGCGTGTGCAACCATATCAGTGCCATGCGGTTGACTCTGTAAATTCCACTTGTTGAAACACTACTTTCTTTATCTCAGCAGCCATTTTGTTTGTTTGTTTATGGTTTGTTTTGTTTTAGAGCGACACACAGGCACATTAGCTTGCTCTCCTTTATTTGTTGTACTTACACTGTAGGAATATTTACCCAGCGTAGTCATATCTATTACATATGAACAATGAGTTGCACTTCATTTCAGTCCATTCAACATCAGACAAGATGTTGGATTGTCACTGATCTATAAATTATACGAAATTTGTCCAGACTCTACTGTAATTTATTTATATTTTGTTATAATTTAATTTTAACTGTATTATTTATTTTAATTCACCTATTTAAATATTCACAGCCCTTCTGTTTATGAAAATGTGACAAGGAACTTGCCACAACAATATCTGGAAAGAGAGAGAAAAAAAAAAAATGTACCACTAATTTTTATAACTTCTTTTCATTTGATGATAGAGTTTTTAAACATTTTTTAAGTGCAAATATTTTTAACCAACAATGTTTTGATAATTTTGTAATTTTTTTTTCTCTTTCTCTCTACCTGTATATCTATATCTATCTCTAGCTGTCTCTATTTGCATTTGATTTTATTTGATTTTTTCGAATTTCTAACAGCTGAAGGAGAAGTATAATCTCTATTTATTATTTATTTAATATTTATGATGAAATTATGAACTGTGATACGGTTGTAATGTATATTTATTTTGTAACGTCTTCGTGTGTTTGTGAAGTCTTAGTAGTCTTGAAGAACCTTTGGCGATATAAAAATAAAGACAAAAAACATGTTTTGGACTACAGAATAAAACATGATGATTATCGAGGGTTTTCCTTATACCAGCATTACTTCCTATAGGAATGTAAAGAGAGAAAAAAAGCAATTCCAGTACTGTGGAACCTACAGCTTTGACTCTTGCCCCGTCCGTCTCAACAGGAAGACGACGTTCTTCTGGATCTTCTTGTGCTTTTTTTTTTTTTTTTTTTTATACCTCCTCAAGCTCTCAGTAGTGGCCAAAAACTGTTTCCCCTGAACGTTCCTAATGAATTGCAAATGGATTATTTTTTCTTTCTTGCTAAACTATCTTTATCAGACCATGGGAAGCGGGCGTTTTTGTGGCGGGGGCACAGGAGACGAATACCAACCATCCTGACAGAAACTCTTGAACCACAATGTCCTTACTCGACTAGTATCAAACAAGCATACACCCGTGTAGCCTTATACTAGATTTTTATTTCTTCGACGCACAAAGTGCCACTGACCTGTGCTTTCGTTACCAACTCCGCCCATTCAGCACCCACACTACCCTCGGGTCATGTGACCGTGGCCTAAGTGGGGATTGTTACAGATGCCTTTATTCCTTTGCCATGATGGCCATACCTACATAATATATTCATTCTGTATTTAAAAGAAAAAAGACAAAAAAACTATATATAGTATATAAACATACATATATTTTTACAGTGTAATTGTTAACTCTTTTTTCTCTTATAATAGCTAAACAGAAACAATATCTTTCCAAAAGCTGTGAGTACTACTATCCATAGAAGACTAAATAATATAAAAAAAAAAAAAAGACAGACCCAGTTTACTGTGGTTGCAGGATACGATGTGTTTTTTTGTAATATGTAAACGTACATTTGTAAAGCGAAGAATACGAGGATGTTTGTAGAGTTTCCTATTTTCTGGTCCAACCTCACTGGGCCTCTATATGTACGTCAGCCGCATTAATGGGACAATGGTTAACAGATTAGTCTTAGGCCGTAATCGTTTAGACGCATTGTAGTGTGCTGAAAGTTCTCCTCGGTGGATCTGTCTTTAGTATTGTACGGTGTTGTGCAGTTCTGGTGGAACACGCCACACTAGATACGTGTGTAAAATGCCAATCATCGCAATGACAACTGTATGACTCATAATAGCGAGTTGTGAAATGAACATTGTGCCTCTTTTCAGCCGGTCGTTTCGTTAAATAGTACACAGCGGTCATGTTGTTCATTTGCTTTTATGGCAGCAATATTGTGATGGACAGAACATGTGTGCACTTTTCAGAAATCTTGAATGCCAACTAATGACCTTTCAACTAAAAGGTTTTTCTTTATGTGCGCGTGCGAGTGTGTTGGCTGATTCTTTTATTTTTTTCTTTTAAACATTTTGAAAAAAAGGTACAAATGGCTATTTGTTGCACCTAACAGAATTGGGTTGAAATATCGCAAATGTCTTTGACTTGTTTGTTGTTGTTTAATGTGAATCTGTATCCTGTCCGAAATGTCAAATGCCCTTTGACCCAAGTTTTTCTGTTTTTACGAAAAAGATAGCCCTTATCCATCCGAATCAGATCTGTTAGCCCTCAGCAACAAGCCCTTTGTTAAAATGAAAAAAAAAGACGTGAAATGTGCTGGTATGAGCGTTTGCTTGGAGATTGTCATTGGCGTGCCCTCGCACATGGAGAAAACGGAGGAGATGCATAAATCTTTGTCCATTTCCACAGAATGTCAGATCCTCTGCCGGCCTCATTCGCCTCGTTCTCTGTAACCTTTCCGCGGGAAAGATGTGTGTGTTGCATTTCAATATCGCAGCATTTCCTTTGCTTTAAGAGGAATCTAAAGACCCTGTCTATCAGTGACAGCAGAATTTTCATTAGAGTTCTTCCTTCTATTAAACTGTGTAGAGGGAATACTCACTACAGATGTCATATTACGATGGGAGAAACATTTCTATCTGCTTATTACTGCTGACATGAGATAGCCTAAAGCATGTGTGAATTATTCTTCCTCGGTGCATGCTTCTTAAACGCCTGCTGTCGGTGATGATGAGCAGCTATGAATGTTGCGCGGTGAGGTTGAGTGTGTTGAATCTGCCTAATAATGTAGCATGTTCTCTGGAGCAGTGTAGCATCTGCAAATGCAAGTTAGCATATGTAACCCCTCCCCGTGGAACCAAATAAGGGTTTGTACTTGTAGGGTGACGGATTGGTTTAGCACCTTGTACTTGAGAGTCCGGCCTTTCCGAGACTTGTGCCAATTAAAAAGGGTTCCTATGTAATTTCATGAGAAACGATAAACAGCTAAAAAGTCAGAAGGCTTAACACGACACTGTTTGTCCCATTAAGCTGATATAACCAAAACGGCCCTCGCTCTGTAGGTACTGTAGCTTACAGCTCTGTGGTTTTCTCATGTGTGCCTTTTCTCGCTTCTGTTCGCTGCAGGAAAGGGTGTGTTTACATTTAAGGACTGGGTTCAAATCCCACTCAGGACGCCAACTTTTCTCCTTTTTTTTTCTTTCCTTGCTTTTTTTTTTCTTTTGGGGGTGGGGTGGGGTGGGGGGGTAATAGGAATTCAACAAAGTGGTGAACACCAAAAGCAGATCATATTGAAATCCATATTCAGCTTATTGTTCGACATGAAATAAATCACAATATGTAACACTATTCTTCCCAAAACTGTGATTCTGATTCAGGTATGAAATTGTGTGGTGGTTCATTTCATCGAGTCTGAAATAATCATGGAACGCATTTATGCACGGGCATTATTCTGACAACAATGGGATTCTGTACATTTGTAATAAAGGACAGTGTTGTTGTATTAAAGAATATTTCCAAGTAAATTACGAAAAAAAAAAAACAACTTGTATTTTAACCCACGGCCAAGGCTTGTCCTCTTGCATTCTTTTTATAGAGATCAGCTATTTTTACTGGTGATTTTGTAGCCACAAGATGATTCTCCTTTAGAAAATGACAAAAAAAAAAGGTACTTCCAAAAATAAAAATAATAATAAGCACTTCCACAGTGATAGACTACATGTTTTAGTCACTTTTGTAGCAGTGGTAGTTTCCTTGATAAGGTTTTATTTCTGTAGTGCAGGACAAGCTATGGCTGTGCGTGATGCGAGGTAACTTTGGAAATGAAGTGTGTAGTTGGTTTTGGATTGTGACCGTGTTTGTGTATCCTTGTACCTGTGCTCATTGATATCAGTGTTAAAAGAGAACAATAATGTCTGTTTTGTGGAGGTATCGTTCATTTCAGTGTTATATATGGAAAACTTAAATAAAGAGTCAATAATGTGATCTCTCTGAGTATACACTTCCTACATGATGTGTTTGTTTTTTGCTTATTAGTCAAAAGATTGGATACAGTCACTGCATGATTACATCTGGTAATCAATTTGATGACTAAAATGTGGGGGGAAATAATTGTAAAGTACAAAAGTGTATGCAAACTTTTGACTTTTGTATTTTGTTCCAAATTTAATCTTTGTCAGCATCATGATAGTAGCTACAGCTGTGATGGGTGATTTTTACAGTCTGTTAGGCTTATAAATAAGTCTTTTATAGACTTAAAGCGACTGACAACAGATGGAAATGTGCCACCATTTGCAAATCTAGGCTTATTTTGACCTCTGCTGGAGACATTGAGACATTACCACACTCACATCGCATGAGGATTCAAAACCCTCCCTCGGTATGACGAAATTCGTTTTAGAAGTTGGATGAAATGATATTGCTAATCATAATCTCTGACAGACATATGTAGGAAAGTGCTTTTAGGTAAAGATAGTTTGCCACATCAGACGTGAATGAATCTAGAGGTGCTTAGAAGCGCTTTATTTGAGCCAAAATGAAAGAAACCCATTAATGTTCATAAAAATTAGAAGAAAAAATCACGAGAACTGTGCTTTGGGCGCTACGGACAAGATTTTCTCAAATGATGTGTGAGGGATTTTGAACGCACGTTCTACTGGTGTTTCGAATCTGCATTTGAATGAATCTTTTTGGTGAATGAATCGTTCTCGTACCATACAGTGAACTCATTTCTTTCGATGTTGTGTCCTACCTTCAGTAGAGTGCGAACTGTGAAGGAGCATTTCACTGGTCGATGAAGAGTCTGAACAAGATTCGGATTGGAGAGGTGCTGAACGAGGCATCTTTGTGAACTTGACCTACTGAACGAGTCATGAGTCAATGTGACAAAATGACCATACACAATTTAAATTACCTAAGGACGCCATTGAAACTCATAATTTATTTAGACAATTATCTTGCTTGACAAAATCGAGGGGGGAAATGATACAGTAATGGTGAAAACGCTTGTGATAGCCTACTTTAACAGTCTCTTAGGAGATTTGTAATGTATACCTGACCATTTTTGGTTCGAGAACGTTCTGGGACGGTTAGTTTTTGGTTACAAAAAGGAATTATTGATCAAACGTGACAGTAAAGACATTTCTAATGTTACGAAATATTTCTACTTTAAATAAAATAATGTTCTTTTACTGTATATTTCATCAAATAAATGCAGCCTTTGGTGAGCATAAGAGATTTCTACTTATAGACAGAAACGAACGAATCATACACAGTTCTTAGTTCTTTTTTGGTGAAAAGATTCGAGTCACTGAGATCTCCACGAATGCATTTGACGTCGCCGTGCGTGTGACGTCAGCGCGTCAGCTGGTTTATGTTTACATCGCATCAGTTTTTTCGCAGTCAAGTTTGGCGTTATTGTGGCCGGATCCAAATATATGACATACGCGTTAATGTAATCGATGGACATTGTTGGTTTGTACGAGACAACCGCTGAGGTCCGTAATCACACGGTAAGATGTAGACTGCGCATCGAGAATGACTGAGTGCCAGTGTGGCCGGAGACTCTTTTGTTTATGTCGGTGTTTGTGCGAAGCTTGTCCTCGTGCACAGACAGACTGCAGTTAACGGTTGTTAAATGCACAATACAGACGTGACCTACATATGACGGTTACTGGGTTATAACAGTTGAACGCGTGAATTCGTGTACACGTATCTGTTTTGAGTTTTGTTTTCCAGCGTCGTGTAACAGCGCGATCGGTTTGCTGTTGTTTTGCTGAATTTGATGTTCGGTTCCGTGTGTCAGACAGGGCTGTGGTGTCACATGCTGCACGGTTGTTCGTTATAAATAGTTGACTGGTGCCATCACGACCTCAATAGTTAGTCTGTTAGATTAAATGACAAAGTGGTGTACTTTGTGACATAATGTACATTTTATTGCGAGTTCGATATTACGCCATCATTTAAATGTATTTGGCAAGTAAAAAAAAGTGTCCAGCCCACCATTTTCGCATTCGTGATATTTCAGTCTTGTGTTGTTACCTGAGTTGACCTATAATAATAAGTCTGACATATTTGACTATGTGGGTAGTTGACATGTCCTGCTATAATCTTGTTGAAGTCTACTATTTACATAAACAAAACAATGCTGATTATTTTATAATTATTATGCATGTATCTTTTGAGCTCAATTATTCCCCAGCACATATATGTTTTAGTCCTTGGTTAGCCTAATGAAACAAATAACATTTTGTTTTAAATAAAAGTATAAAAAGTGTTGTATTCTGTGCAGTCAATAATTACTGAGTTGCTCAATCAGACCAAAAGTTGCAAACAATGAGATAACATAAGGTCATTTTTTACCATCAGGTAGTTGTAGGGGAAAGAGTAATCCAAGGAAAAAATGCTTAATTGTTTTTACTGTTGCTTTGTTTCATTTAATGCAACAATACTTTTAAATTTGAAATTTTATAATCTCAGTCAGCCTGTTATTTATTAAAAATAACTAAATAGTATTCAAGATATCTTAATATCATTCTAGATTCTCATTCTTAATAAACTTTCCTTTTGAAATCTTCATTTTCAAGGCCCTGTATAGTTCAGTCCCATAGATATAGGGATCTCAATGCAGCTCCATGTTCAAATTGTTGAATTTTACCCATTTTCAGTCATCGAAAACCAAATGTGGTTCACTTTGCTCACAGCTGATACTTATAGCATTTAAAGAGGAATGTCTGAAGAATAAATCATGTTTTTAAACTAGAAATATATCTTGTTTCCCTCTATCAAAAGAATTGCATAAAACTTGAGGCAAAAAACATGAGAAATGCTTTTTGCCATTTCTGAACGGTCACCGTTGGCATATAATGAAACAAAGATTGTTGAAGTCAACAGATTTTACTAATAGAGCTACCAATCTCTGTGTAAAAATAAAATATAATGCTGCCATCTTTCTAAAGTCATTTTTACACCCCTGAAAATTGGCTCCAAATCTCAGGTGAAAATTGTCATTTTGACCCCCTCTACAAAATAGTGGATTACTCAATAAATATACATCTGTGTATGTATGTATGTATGTATGTGTGTGTGTGTGTGTGTGTGTGTGTGTGTATATATATATATATATAGATATATAGATAGATAGATAGATAGATATACACACCCCAATATTACTCCAACCACCTGTGTATACACACACACACACACATATATATATATATATATATATATATATATATATAGCTTAACAAATTTATTTTGTAAGGTTTTAATGTAAGGTTTGTGCCATAGCTGCCCTAAACTAACAGTATTGGTGATTACCAAATTCATTTTTTATGTTTCTGTAATGGTTATCCACACCAGTATGTGTAAGCTCTTTAGTCACAGTAGTGTTTCTAATGCTAAAATATAATTATTGTTGGGATTTAATAGATTCAAAGATAGATCGCACAAAAGTTTCATCAAAATCAAGTCTTTGGGAGCAACTAGAAACTATTTGGAAGTCAATAACAACAGAGACTGTGGAAAAGTACATAAAAACAACGGCAGCAAGAATGAAAGCCGTTATCATATGTTGGAGGCCAAACAAAAAAATAAAATATAGAACTTCTTTGGTCATTACGTGTGAATAAACACTATTTAGTTGTTTCAGTTTGTTATTTGCCTAATAAATGACAATAACATTTTTAGTTTTAAACAAGACTTTGACATATTCCTAATATATTTGTGTTTTGTCTTTATTTTGACAGGTGGTCTAATAAATTTGTTAAGCACTGTATATATGGTTTTACATACAACTCTGTGTCAAACAAATCAATGACTTTTAGAACATTTTGAGTGTAATAAGATGGACTAAAGAGAAATGATGACTAGTTACAGCACCAAAAATATACACTTTCACTTATGCATTCATATAAATTAGAACCTAAATCTGTATTTTAAAAAGTCCATAGGCATGTGATGTGTCAGCTACCCATGTGCTTTGTGTCTGCTTGCCAAAATGACAAACAAACAATACTCTCCACTCTAAATGGAGCCGCTGCCAGGAGTTCGAGTCGGGACACAACATTGTGCCACTTTTTACTTGGCATTGTCTGACCTCTAAAAATAGAGTGCAAGAGAAGTAGTTAGAAGGCGTGTGTGAGTCTTATTGTCGAGTTTGTTGACATGTGTCAGCTTAGCTCAGATACCTGACATGCTGTGACTCATTAAAGATTTAACTGTCTTAATTATCATTCTTTGCTTTCTTCCCACCTGCTAGACAACAATCTGTTGGAGGTGTCATTTATGACTAAATAAAATATGCTCTTAAAAAGGATTAGTTCACTTTGAAATGAAAATTAGCCAAAGCTTTACTCACCCTCAAGCCATCCTAGGTGTTTATGACTTTATTCTTTCTGATGAACACAGTCGGAGTTATATTAATAAATATCCTGACTCATCCGAGCTTTATAATGGTAGTATGCCAGCTACTACCAGTTTAACAAGACCAAGTCAAAGACTCTCTTTACCAGAGCTCTTTAAAGCAGGATGAATTCTGATTGGCTGTCAATGTTTTTATTGTTCATGAGCTGGAAAAAAGACTGTTGTGAAAGTGATTCTAAAGATGTAATTTTATTTATCTTTATCGTTATAGTTATGGTGTTGACCCTGCTATTCTTTTACATTTAGAAACTAAATCTAACCTTTGTAAATGGGCCATTACTCTAGGTTTAATCTCAAAGTTGAGATGTTTTGCTTTTCTGTCCAGACAGTGATAGGCACACCTCAGGACTGTCCTTAGAAGCTCTTCTGCTCTCATCATGGGTGGAGCTGTGAGTGCGGGTGAGGACAATGACGAGCTGATTGACAACCTTAAAGAGGCCCACTACATCCGCTCAGATCTGGTGGAGAAGGCCTTCAGAGCCATTGACAGAGCAGACTATTACCTGGAGGACTATCGTGACAGTGCTTATAAAGACCTGGCCTGGAGGCATGGGAACCTCCATCTGTCTGCTCCATGTATCTACTCGGAGGTGATGGAGGCCTTGGACCTGCAGCCTGGCCTGTCTTTTCTCAACCTGGGCAGTGGGACGGGTTATCTCAGCACAATGGTGGGCCTTATACTGGGTGAGTTTACTTAAAGTGGGAAAAAAAAAAAATTATGAATTGTTATTTTTGTCTTGTTTTCCAGTAAAAAGATGTAAACATGCCTAACAAGATATATTTAGTTGAGAAGCAAAATTGTGTAGCATATTAAAAATTATTGCATACGAAAATAAACTACCATCTGTATGATTTTTAAAATTTTTTGAAAGAAATCTCTCGTATGCTCTCCAAGGCTGCATTTATTTGATTAAAAATAGTTAAAACAGTAATATTGTGAAATATTATTACAATTTAAAATGATTGTTTTGTATTTTAATTAGTGCTGTCACACGATTAATCGTGATGAATCGCATCCAAAATAAGTTTGTTTTTACATAATATATGTGTGTTAAGAAAAATTTGTTATATTTATATATAAAATATGTATATATATATATATAATAAAAATTATATAAATGTATATACAGTATATACATAAAATATTTCTTAAATATATACATGTACTGTATGTGTATGTATTTTATATATACAAAATAATTATACACAGTACACACACATATATTGTGTAAAAACAAACTTTTATTTTGGATGTGATTAATCGCAATTAATTTGACAGCACAAATTGTAATATATTTTAAAATGTGATTTATTCCTGTGATCAAAGCTGAATTTTCAGCATCATTACTCCAGTCTTCAGTGTCACATGATCCTTCAGAAATCATTCTAATATGATGATTTGCTGCTCAAGAAACATTTCTTATCATTATTATCAATGTTGAAAACAGTTGTGCTGCTTCATATTTTTCTGGAAACCGTGAAACATTTTTTTTCAGGATTCTTTGATGAATAGAAAGTTCAAAAGAACAGCATTTACTTAAAATATAAATCTTTTGTGACATTATAGATGTCTATTTTGATCAATTTTATGTGTCCTTGCTGAATAAAAGTATTAATTTCTTTAAAAACAGTAAAAAAAAATATTATTTATCCCATAGTTTTGAATTGTAGTTTTATCTTGAATTGCGTTTATATTTTTCTTACCCCATTAACATTTTTTTTTTTTCTTTTTTTTTTAAGCCTAAACCTGCATTAGACTTTGTTAGATTTATGTTTAAAGGGATAGTTCACCTAACATTTATATTTAATAAAATATAAAAAATATATACCTATCATTCTTGTCATCAGGTCCGTTTGGTGTGAATCACGGTGTGGAACTGCATGCGGATGTGGTTGATTATGCATATCAGAAACTCGACTACTTCATCAAAACCAGCGACAGCTTTGACAAGTGAGTGATTTCCTGTGTAACAGCTTTGACTTGTTCTTTTAATTGTCAAATTGTCCATGAGTTGGTTTTGTTTCATGGCCGCAGGTTTGAGTTCTGTGAGCCGACCTTTGTGGTGGGGAACTGTCTGGAGATCCCTCCGGAGAGTCGGCAGTATGACAGGGTGTACTGTGGGGCAGGAGTTCAGAAAGAGTACGAGAACTACATGAAGAACCTGCTAAAGGTTGGCGGGATCTTAGTTCTCCCCCTGGAGGAGAAGGTGGGTTTATTCATGTTAATGTCAAGTTAATAAGGTGTTCTTGTTCCACAGCAGATTTTAAAGGCACTTTGAAATGTCTAGAAGTGATTTGATGTGTGTAGTTTTCTTTGTTGTGTTGACACACTTCCTGTTGCAATAGGAAGTAGGGGCAAGACATATAGAATGGCTTTAGTCCCACTTTCTTGGGAAATATTTGGATAAAACCATGTGTGCAAGATGAGCTTTTAATATAGGGGGTGGGAGAAAAAATGGATTCTCTGATGCATCACGATTCTCTCTTAAAAAAAAAAAAAACTCAAACCTTCCAAAAAATAATCTTCCATGAAGTTCGAAAAGGTTGAAGGGAATTACAAAGGCAATCTCTGGCTTCGTCGCACAGGATATGTGCTGTGAGAAACGCACACTTTGCTTAAATTCGCGTACAGTGTTCAGTCTCGCCCGCTGGCATTTCAGTGCTCTACCTTCCAAATGCTCTAGGAAGGCATTATTTATGCCGTTTGGAATGCAGTAAGTAGCCTTATATATTCAACACATGAAACTCACTTACTGACAGACAGGTGCTTTTAAATGCACTTGAATCTCAGAATGCTTTTATAATGAAAAATGAATGTAAACACAGTTATGTCTTAAGGGATTAGACTGACAGGACAAAACATCTGATATGTCAAAATAATTCTGTGAATTTGTGTGAATGCAGCCTATTAGATCTCCCGCTGTGTATGATGTCATCGGTAATAATCAAACAGCAGTAAAGCTGAGAAACAGAAAACTCACTCACGGATCTCGACTGGAAACTGTTCAGATACTGAAAGCACTCTTTGTTTATTGTTTGTAACATGTTTCTTTGTTTCTCTTTATTATTTACTATTTGCTTGTATGTTTTGGAGCTATATTTAGTTAGTTGAAAATTCTTAACATACAATTGTTTTAATTTAATTTTAATTATTTTAAAAAGTACTGTCAATTTACATAAGGAATTAGATTATTTAAAAAAAAAAAATGCATATAAATGTAAGATTTAACCTCTTATTTCGACCTAATTTGGCCTACGCAAATCCCAAATTGAAAAGCTTAAAGTTTAAATGCAAAATGTTGGTGTCATTTTACAAGAAACCCTTCGAAATTACATAAAAACACTGCTGAGAGTGATAAATATTATTGTATATGTGTCTGTGTCTGTGCTATGCTAAAAAAAGGCACTGTGTTTTTTGTTTGTTTCTTTTTTTGCTCAAGAAACATTTCTTATCATTATTATCAATGTTGAAAACAGTTGTGCTGCTTTATATTTTTCTGGAAACCGTGAAACATTTTTTTCAGGATTCTTTGATGAATAGAAAGTTCAAAAGAACAGCATTTACTTGAAATATAAATCTTTTGTGACATTATAGATGTCTATTTTGATCAATTTTATGTGTCCTTGCTGAATAAAAGTATTAATTTCTTTAAAAACAGTAAAAAAATATTATTTATCCCATAGTTTTGTTTTTTTTTCTTTCTTTTTTTAAGCCTAAACCTGCATTAGACTTTGTTAGATTTATGTTTAAAGGGATAGTTCACCTAACATTTATATTTAATAAAATATAAAAAATATATACCTATCGTTCTTGTCATCAGGTCCGCTTGGTGTGAATCACGGTGTGGAACTGCATGCGGAAAAAAAAAAGGCACTGTGTGTTTTGTTTGTTTCTTCTTTTTTTTTTTTTTCTTCTTTCTGAAGTCTGTCTTTGACTGTATATAACTCAGGCCCTATGTGCTCTAGCAAACTAGAAACATTTCTGCTTGTTTCCACCAGATAGCAGCAAAGTCTGGAAAAAAAGACTCTTTTCTCTATCATGTTATATGCAAAAGTTATTCAAATACACCGAATGGAGGAATTATAAAATTTCCGCTTGATAATTTTGCCCCCCAACCCCAATTCTGAAGACTTCCCATATCCACATATAGTGGCATAAATGTAATATCTTGATGTCATTTACGGGAAAACCTTTCAAATTTCATTAAAAATACAATTACATATTCAATTACATCTACAACTCATATTCAATTATAATTACAACTACAATTTCATACCCATAGGGGGGTCAGGTGGGGGGAATGAGTAATTCAGTTTAAACAAGTTACTTTGTGTGAAATAAATGTCAAAATGATGCATCAAGAATCGTTTTGGAATCGGATCATGACTCTCGGAATCAGATCGGCCCATTTTCCTGTGAGTAAATTTTACGTGTATATTTTCTAAAAAATAAACTGGCATATACATGACTTTAAAGCTAAAAGACAAAACTCATACTTTAATTTCATAAAGAGGTCCTAAAGAGGGTGGGCATAGCAAAATAAAAATTATAAAATGGTATTTTTATATAAATATATTTGCATTTCACTCACACAAAATTGATGTACACACACATGCAATTAGTATTCACCTGGGATGATGTAATTAGTTTAGTAATTACTGACGTGAGGACTTATTATGTCTCTTTTGCAGTTAACCAAGATCACTCGCACAGGTCAGAGCTCCTGGGAGACCAAGAAAATCATCGCTGTGACCTTTGCCCCACTCGTCCAGCCCAAACAGAATGTCAATGGCAGACCTAAGAGTGTTCCTTTACGTGAGTACACTGGGGAATCATCCGTCTGAAGTCCAGTACAAATAAACAAGGACACTAATCACACATGATTTTTCACACCAAACTATTTACAAGTCCAATGAGAATGTCTGTCATTCTCTGAAAATATTTGTATACCTAAATTAAAGCAAATCTCACTCTGATCATTTATGTGTGTAATACAAAATACAACCCATAAATTGGAAAGGCCTGTTCACACCAAGGACGATAACTAATGATAACTATAACAACTACAAAGTTTTAATAATTGCTGTAATTCTGTGAGTATTGCGGTCTAGAGCTATAACAATAACGGCACAGAGAAACAATACCCTTGGAATCACTTTCAGAACTATTTTTTCCAGCTGATGAACAATAAAAACATTGAAAGACGATCAGAATCCACCTGACATAAGATCTCGAGCATATTTAACTCTTTCCCTGCCATTGATGGAATTTTCCGTCATTTATGAGACAACGCTTCTCCGCCACTGACGGAAATCTCCAAGTGTATCTGACTGCATCGCCCAGTACTACAAACCACTACCCTACTAATTAGGCCCCCTACCTCAAGTTACGCCCCCAGTTGGGATGTCATCAGAGCCCCTCCCTCAAAAATTGCTGATGTTGTCACTAGTACTGTTATTCTTCTACTTCACTTTCCTCGCTTTTAAACTTCACTTTCGCCACCTATTGATAAGACATACAGATCGTATTTTAATTATGAAACTCTACAGTAAATTTTAATTTTATGGAAGGGGTAGATTTAGGGTAAGGTTTAGGTTTTTAACTATAATTACCATTTGTATTTGATAGTATCATTTATTTTATGTTTTACTACTAGCTGTTATCTCATACTTCATAAGATTTGAAAGCAATATAAGCTAGTCTTACAAACATGTCACACATAAAACATAATATAGTTTACTTCAAAAGAGTTTTAGTCAATGCATAGATGCAAACTCCTCACCTTTCAGTGACAACTCACCTTTTTGAGATCAAAATAGGTTACCAATGGGATTTGCATAGAACCAATGAGAAAGTGTTTTATGGGGGGTGGGGGGGGGGTCTTACTAGGGTACTTGTGAACTTACAATGGTAAATAAAGAACTGGTTGTACAGTGTTTCCTTTACTCTTTACTTTAAAAACTATGTCTATAAAGGGTAATATTTTATGAATTTGAGCTCTGAGATTTGGGAACAGTGAAGAGAAAGAGGGCAAACAGTTTGCATTTTAGCTCAGTATTGCCATCTGATAAGCCAATATTGTCTTAAATAGCCTGCATAGCACTTCAACTTTTATAACATGAGATTTTGTCCAAATGTTGATTTTGGTAAAATGTTGCAACAATAAGTTAATGTTTTTATTTTTTTATATCATGAAAAATTACAGTTTTGGATATATAAGGTAATAAAAAATAAATTTAAAAAACCCTTAAAGGATTAGTTCACTTTCATATAAAATGTTCCTGATAATTTACTCACCCCCATGTCATCCAAGATGTCCATGTCTTTCTTTCTTCAGTCGAAAAGAAATTAAGGTTTTTGATGAAAACATTCCAGGATTATTCTCCTTACAATGGACTTCAATGGCCTCCAAACGGTTGAAGGTCAAAATTATAGTTTCAGTGCAGCTTCAAAGGGCTTTAAACGATACCAGACGAGGAATAAGGGTCTTATCTAGCGAAACGATCGGTCATTTTCGAAAAAAAATGTAAATGTATATGCTTTATATAAACAAATGATCGCCTTCCAAGTGCTTCCGCCAAAACCGTACTTTCGTATTCTTCAAAAAGCTTACGCTGTATGTCCTACGCCTTCCCTATTCTACGTACGGAAAAAATGTAACTGGCGCTTTGTTCGTTCCGTAAGTTGAATAGGGAAGGCGTAGGACATACAGCGTAAGCTTTTTGAAGAATACGAAAGTACGGTTTTGGCGGAAGCACTTGGAAGGCGATCATTTGTTAGAAAATGACCGATCGTTTCGCTAGATAAGACCCTTATTCCTCCTCTGGTATCGTTTAAAGCCCTTTGAAGCTGCACTGAAACTATAATTTTGACCTTCAACCGTTTGGAGGCCATTGAAGTCCATTATAAGGAGAATAATCCTGGAATGTTTTCATCAAAAACCTTAATTTCTTTTCGACTGAAGAAAGAAAGACATGGACATCTTGGATGACATGGGGGTGAGTAAATTATCAGGAACATTTTATATGAAAGTGAACTAATCCTTTAAAGTAACTACAAATGAGCATGTAAAGCAAAAAAAAAAAATTCCGAGCGGAGCATGCCCCCTGCCCCACACAATGTTCTCACCTTTTTTCCCCCTTACCTGTTTGCATCCGTCAATGACATTCAAGCTTGTTTCTTCGCGGGACACGTAATTTGTAGAAGGTGTAACATGCAAGGGTGTGGTTTGTAGTACTGCAGGACAAACAAGCCTTGACTGGAAATGTGACTCGAAATCCATCTCATCTTGTTTTTGTTTTGTTTTTTTTTTGTTTTTTGTCCTGTGAATCCTTATTTGTACATGTGTAAAAAAAAATAAATAAAATAAAACAGCATGAGTGCAGTACGAATTTTCATAAAAGTATTTGCAAAAATTGCCAAACATTCTTGGTGTGAACAGGCCTTCAGTCTCATCTATTAGTAATTATGAATATTTGATTTAAAAATTTGATGATTTACAAAATAATATATATATATATTATCTATATATTATATATATAGAATCAGAATCACCTTTATTGCCAAGTACCATGGGTTTACATGTCTTGGTGTACTGGTGCTTAGCAATAACAGTAAAATACGAAAAATAAAATAATATTAATAAGATAACGTTGTAAGGTAAGATAAGAAAGTGAAAGAGAGAAAGTTATATAATGAGAAGCATAAATATAAAGAAACTATAAAGCTTTGAAAACTGTGAGCATAAATATATAAATAAAAACTAAAAATAGAGACATATTAAACCAAATACACTGCAATAATCTAGTGATATAAAAGCTAAATAGGAAACTGCTATTTGATAGGAAAAAATAACAATTTCTCTTCTTTCCAATGTTTTCCAAATTTCCAGCCATTTTTGAGGTGCGGACATTGCAGGACCTGTGTCGGATTGCTATTCGCCACACTCTCCGGCAGCCCATAGCTATGGGGGAAGGACGCACAAAGAGACGAGTGTCTTTCCCAGGGGCCCGGGCCATGCACCGCTACGGGCCCCGCTTCGAACGCCGCCGCTTCTGTCGCCGTTTCTACCGCCAGTGCGTCAACTCCATGGTTCTCCACGACTCCATGATTCCCACAGCCATGGACGATTGCAACTATCCCGGAGGAGTTGAAGAGGAAGAAGAGGAAGTGGAGGAGGAAGAGGAAAGGGCTTGCCGCCGAGTGAGAGAAGACCTGCCCGAGGAGGACGAGGAGGAATGCTCCGGCAACGAAGAGGAGAAAAACAAAGGTGGCTGCGCTCGTGTGGAGCCTCCCGTTAATATTCTGAGGGAGAAGATCCTTAGACTCCCATTACCTGAACCCCTGAAGATGTATCTGCTGTATTACAGGGAGAAATGAGACGTGGCGAGAGATAATACGTGCGGTGTAGCGCTAAGACGATTAGACGTGAAGAAAAGCCTTTCTCTTCTTCCTCCTCCTCTCCAACTGGATTAGCATGACAATTAAGTCCTCAATTAATGACATCACGATATCCATATCCCTTTGAGAAGCAAAGCTCCTTTATTTGGGATGTACAGAGATGGAACCGAAGGACTGAGTTAATTTCCTGAATAATCAACATCGCCTGAGCTTACGCAGCTCTTTTTTAATTCAGTATTCCCCTCGATTGAGATGATCAAACATGTATGTGACCTACGACACGTTATCCCTGTGGGAATTGCTTGTTGCTGTGAGCTCTTTTAGAGTAGCATCACTTTGGGATGTGGTGTAGTTTGAAATTGTGGATTGAATATTTTTCTATAGCTTTAAGGTGCGGTCACATTTACCATTGCTTGGCGAAATCCAGTCATTTCAGCACGATCTGGAGTTTCACGCGAGGACGGAAAAGTTCCCCATGCAGATTTTGCTTGTGTCAGTGTTGGTCACGTGAATCCGCTGCGTTGACCAAAAGAAAGCTGCTTGGTATGAAAGTGGCTTCTGTGTGAGCTGTGCTTCAGGCATCTCTACTCTATTGACATTGGACTTTTTTTTTTTTTTGCCTGCGAAATTTAGCTAATGTGACCGCACCTTCACACAAGTCGGCCCTCCACTGTTGAACTCTTTTCCTTGCCTTTACCGTGTTCTCCAAAATACTGAATATCGCCTGCATGTGTACTGCCGTAGTGCACCCACATTTTGTCAATATTGGAGTTTGTGATTATGTACTTTTGATTACCATCGCTGGTAGCATTACATTTGACGCGGAATTGTGACCTTAAACCCATGCACGTATGAATCCGTTTCAGCACCCAGTTACCAAGGAATCATCAGAATCACACAGTCATTTACGTTTTCATTGCGTCATATCGCAAGCTTTACAATTATATTGTAAAGATCGTGTGAAAATGAAGAAATATTTTTAGTGAAATTCTATTTATTGGTAATCACCAAATTTGTTTTCGTCAGGTAAATGAAGCACTTGGCTATTTTTCACAAATTCCATTCATTGTGCTCAGAATCAATGGCCCTACTCAGGAATACTTTAGGAAAATGTTTTGATATTTTTTTAACTCCTTCAGACTGATCCTTAAAAAAACAAAAAGACCAAAATTGTAGGACCTTTCTATTTTTTTGACCAAAAGTATTGAAAATTATCTTTTGCTTTGTATATCACAGTGGTGGTAAAACAGCCTCTGTACAGGAAGACTATTCTGAGCATACAATGGTTGGATCTGGTGATCCTGTGATCCCAGTTCTGATTTCTGCACAATTCATCAGCGCAGGAGCTTTTCTCTTTAGTTCTCATTGATGATTGTGTGCTTGTAGGTAACAGAATCTTCAATAAAGTTTGAGTTTGCACACTGGAAAGACACATTTCTGTCATTTTATCAGTGTATTGTACTTGCAGTATGTAATTGAAGTTCCAAAACTTTAAATGTTTTTATTAAGTGTAAATATTACATAATTTTGAAGGCTCGCATTTATTGTAGATGTTGTAGATTATGAAGATTGAGAATCCAGACGTTTAGCTAAAAAGCCAATCACAAACCCTTTCACCTTCAGTGATCCTTATTCTTCAGCTCTAATAATAATAGATGTAACCTGCTACATTACTTGTATGCGTATATTAAACATAATAAAAAAAATCAAGACTTGTTTTGGAATTTTCTGTCAAGGTTAATGTTTATTTGGGCAAGGGTAAAAATTACATTAAAAAAATGAAAGAGGCCATTTTATGCTCTTTTAGAAAGTCTTGATTTTGTTTTTGGGGTATGAGGTATAGGTACTAGAATAGGTTTTCATGCTTGAATATTCAAAAAACATTATTTTTCACATTGTTGCAGCTCCTCTCTTCCCAGTCTGTAACACTGTTTAGTTCCAGTGTCTATGAAGCCCCTCCTCCCAGAAAGCGCAATGTGCTCTGATTGGTCAGCTGGACCAGTGTGTTGTGATTGGTCAACCTCTTTGAGTGTGTTTGGGAAATGGCAGGTTCCGGGACTTTTCTATAACCGCGCATTTCACCACACTAACAACGCTACTGAACCAGGCAGGCCTCGCCACTTAATTTTGTGTATGCCTTGGGCGGGAATTATTTAAATGTGGAATATTGCGTGTTTGATCCTGGAAGAAAACTCAGGTCTAAAATCGAAGTGTTTCAGGGAATTCAAAAATAGTACTTACTGATATAGAGACATTTTTTTATGCTATAACAGCAACATTTCACACTAAAGAAAGTTGAATTAAAAAAGCACAATAGGTCCTATTTAAAATATTTCAGGAGTTCTACTAAGGAAATAGAAAAATGTTCCATATTTTTCACCCTCTGGTGCTCTTCCGTCATTTGACTGAACATTTTAACGTTTTTTTGTTGTTTGTTTTTTGAATTTTTTAATTCATCAGAATGGTACGAAACTTGGTAAAGGTTTTAGCACTTGCTATGTGAACAAAAAAAAAAAAAATTCATGGACATGATTTGAAAAGGTTAAATGGTCCCGAAAAAAAAAAAAACCTTCACAGTCAAAAATGAGCGCATTGGAAATGAATGGGAGACAAATTTCATTTAGTGAAAACTTTTGGTACTGCAGCCAAACAATCTTACTGAAAGCTAACTTTTTGAGATATCAAGCTCAAATTTGGAACACGACTTGTTTAGATTTATGGCTTTGATTTTCTTGCAGTTTTATAGTAAAACTATATAGCTATATATGATGTTTTTTAAAATATATTTCATATAAAATTTGAAAATAGTATTTTTTTGTGCATTTTTCATGATAAATGTAAAATTCTGTAATTTTTGAAGTTAACTTTTTTCACTTCAGCAAAAATTTGCCAAGGGTTGTCTTTGAAAAGAGATCAAAATTAAGTCTGTGCTCTAAAGCATTCAAAATTTATGACAGAAAATGAATTTTCAAACTTGAACTATGCTCAAAAAGTGAATAAATGGATTATCACTACAGCATAAATATAATTTAGTACCATAAAATCCCCTAAAAATACAAAATATTAAATAAAAACATTATCGAACTAAAATATAGTACATTTATTTCATTCCCCCAAAAATTGAATGATCTCACTCAGAATTGGAAGCCCACGCTCCAGATTACAAAATCATTACACTACTGTGACCTGGAAGAGGACGAGGGTCTACAACAAGAGGACGTTTGGGTGAAACAATGAAAAGTTTTGATTATTTATAATACTTATGGAAGTTGAATTGTGATTTTTAGTGGAATGAGAAATTGAGAATGAAATCTTAATAAAAGGGGGGAAATCAGCACTTACACACAAACATAATAATCATCCTTTAATTAAAAGATTAAGCTGTAAGACATTTAGGACATCAACGCAAACTCAAATACAAATTCAAAAACATTTTAACAAAAAAAATCTGAGTGAACATTAAAAATATTTTCTGTGTGGTTGTTTTATCAGAACTGAACTCATGCATCACATGGAAGAAGGTGAAAGTGGAGTATTAGAATGCAGACATATAGTTTCAATTAGTCTATAATGCTTTAAATGTTCTTATGTCATGCTAAAACCTTAAAAATAATATAGATAATACAGCCAGGATGGAGCAGACAGTAATATTATTACATGAAGAAATTCACACATTTCAGTGGGAATACCAGCATAAGGGATTTGCAGTACATATTCTGATAATCCAAAAAACTGTATGTTTACTATTTGATGATGTAATTTGCTTAACACAGAAAAACTTAGTTAATCACATGAAAATTATACTTAAATCTCATATGCAAAAATAAATTTGTACAGAACTTTAAATAATACATTTTCAAAAATAAACCATACAAATCTAAGAAAAGAAAATAAGACCGTTAAAAACTATCTACAATTGCTCGAATATAAAACCAACTAGTATGGTAATAAGTTAGCCTTTTAAATGTTACTCCAAGACTGCATTTATTATTATTTTTTTTATTTTTATTTTAATACAACTGCAATGATAATGCAGATTTATTTACTAACATGTCTCAATATACATAAACCGTATGCTATGACACAACGGGTAAAAGAACCCTACAGTAGCAGCAGGCAATGGTATCATCTTCACTAGTTTAAGGAGGGGTAGTCAAGGTTTGACAGTTCAACAGATAGAAATAAGACTTACTCATGTCAAACTCATGTTTACAGATCTCCTTGTGTAACATTTAATGATTAAATACAAGCCTGCCCAACACAACAGACTTATAGTGTAATTCAAAGCATTCAGGAAACATCCACTGGGGTTTTGTGTGGATTCCAGGTTCTACTATCCAGCTATCAGGTCAAGGGACTCTCAGACCACCAGGAGACCTCCTTCTGTACTCAATGAGAATCTAAGGCACCTTGGAACCCTGATAATCTTAGTGTGTGATGACCTTCAAACCCCCCACTCCTGTCCTTACTGGATACAGCGCTGACTGCGACGAAAGCCCGGCCCTTACCCCAGCCAAAGAGTCTCGAAGAGTCTTCGAGAAAGCCTTAGGAGGTTGTTCTGGGTCTCAGCCAATCATGAAATGTCTCTCAATACAGAGCTTCTGTGGCCCAAACCAGCAGAAATATCATCTCTGAGAAATGTGTTATTCCTACAATTGGAAAAATTAGAAACACACACACAAAAACATCCCCACAATGACGAATCTAACACGTATGGTCACAATGCCGAGACCATCTGCTGTCTCGATGACCTCACACACACAAAACATGTAACATTTTGTTCGAGTGCAAACTAAATCTGTGGAACTTCATCTTGTGGTAAGTTGTAAGACTTTGAAGGTTGCCAAATGTAACTTTTTTTTTGTGCTGTAAACACGATGTCAAAGGGACATCTAAATACAAGGTAGTACGAAAGCTCAAGCATTAAGGGCTGATTGGCAGGTTTAAATGCCACACCAGGAGGAGCTCGATGAGACGTTCCACCTTCTTTAATGCGACTGATTTTGCTGAAAACCATCCCATGCCTGGCATTTAAGAACGTCAATGCCAAAGCTGGTTAGTTCATATGGAGCAGTGAAGGCCGGTGTCACTTGGGCACAAGCCCTCGAGATTGTGGGTAAAGAGGAGACCCTGAGCCGGACAAAGGGCTGTGAGCTGAAGCTGGAGTGCTCACCTTCTTGCCAGTTTTTGGGCGGCTGTGAGAGGATTATGGGGAAAAACGAAAAGGTATATTAAGGTAGGATAAACAAAGAGGTGAAAAATAAAAGGGAAGAGTTGAAGGTAGGGCTGCATGATATTGGGAAAAAAAAACGACATTACGATATTTACTTTTTCTGATATATATTATATATATATATATAAGAGATGCACAGATGTATCGGCCAACAATCGGTATCGGCCGATAAAAGCTATTATTATCACTATCGGCCGATTGTTTAAAAACTGCCGATGATCAGGGCCGATTACATCCTGTCAATCAAAAGGGTGCGGAAAGACGTGTTCAGACTGCAACTCATACATACTGTGCGTGAAGAAAATCACTCGTGTTGAATTTTAACGCAATAACAGTTTAAAAATAGTGACGTTAAAGCAGGCTCTTTTTGACCCTATGAATCACCCGTAGTTCAAGCCAGGGTTGCCAGGTCTGCGTTTTTTTTTTTCTACATCAAATATTATTTGTGGCACCTCCCATCCAATAATCGCAAAAAGCTTTGTGCTTTGTTACTTCTGATAATAATAAAAGTTTCAGTTTTCAAATTCTGTCCATTTTATCATGAAATTCAAACAATAAATGGCGTTTTGGCGCTCTTAAACGTGACGTGTCAGATCGCTGTAATGCCTCAGTTCAGGCGGCAGCTCAGAGCGCGAGTCTTTTCTTCCTCTTCATTACAAGTTATATCTCGAAAAACATGCATGAACATCAAAGGTATGTTGAAAGATATAGTACAACTTACCGGAATGTATCATGTCTCATGTAATCACTACATGAGACATGATATATAATATCTTATATATCATGTAATAATATCTAATAATATCAATAATTTAATAATAAAAATAAATTAAAATTAAATATCTTAATTTCTCCATTTGAACATTAAACCATCAATCTTTTATGCTGGCGGGTTGCTGGCAAATGGATGTATTCGCTGCCTGTTTTAGAGTGAAACTCACATGTGGTCCGTTGAAGTGCTTTATCATGGGCTGCACACGTGTGGATGAGCAGTGCCATTCTGGAGTCAGTGGCATATATTTATTAAATTAAAATGCGTGATTTGACATTCGCACTAAACCATATTGCGATATTGATTTTATTTTTATATATCGTGCAGCCCTAGTTGGAGGGATCATTTCTCACCCTGACTTTGGTTTCTTGGAAAACCCAGCAGCTGAGGCGCTGAGGCCTGGACTGGGGCCCAGGCTGGCACGGAGGCCAGAGGCGTCCACCTGGATCTCGTCTTCCTCTCTCAGAGCGTCCTCCAGAGCCGCAGCCACTTTAGGCGCTATCACTGGTCCCTCGTAGTCTTTTGTGGTCCGTGTGGGCAAATCCAACTCCAGCAGCAAGATATTCTCAGCCTGGAAGACGGACAGGGAGAATATAAAAAGATGAAGGCGAAAGAGCAAGGATACGACGTGCGTTTGATTCTCCTGAGCTCATCGGTGTCGCTGTAAAGAGTGAGGGAGTGTTGTGACCAAAGGCTTTGTGTAGTGCCATGTGGGGGATTACGGGAACAGTGTCAGCATACCTTGTATCTGACATCAGGCCGCATCAACATGGCCATACGGGCATGCTGACTCAGAGGCCGTCTGTAGCCGACTGCAGAAACAGGTCTTTTCATCATCTGCTGATCACTGAGGAAAAAAAGAGAAAGAAGAAACATTATAGTGAAAAAGCACAGGATGTCGATGGCCATATACTATAAATATACTTTCCAAATAATTTCCAAGTTTCAAATTTCCAAAATCAGCAAACATACTTTTGAATACGGGTGATGGGGGTCATTTTCCAGAGGTCATCTTCCTCGTCAAAAGTGGCTCTTGTCACAATCTTGTTCTTCTCCTCCAGTGAAATGAAGTTCTCTATGATCAGATGTCTGGTGGGTACAAACACAAATGATGACAATCTCCAAATATATTGATTTTTTTTTTTTGTTTTGTTTTTTTAAATCAGATTGATGCAAATGTCCTCATAATTAAGAAAAAAAAAAAAAGACTATATTAATTACTTAAAAACAGAAAACTCATTTTTATTATTATTATTATTATTATTATTATGATTATTATTATTAAAAACAGTGGAGGAAATTTGTGATAACAGTATTTGAAAAAGGTATGGGTTACACTTTATTTTAAGGTGTCCTTGTTACAGTTTAATTATACATTTAAGTAATATTAACAACGTACTCAATAAGGTTAGAAATAGAGTTTGATTTAGGGTTAGTTTATGTAATTATGCACAAGTTGCTGTTATTACCACAGTAACTACATATAACAAAGACTAAAAAGTGTTACCAAGGTACAGTCAAACCAAAAATTATTCAGACATTTTTGATATTTTTGATATTTTTTTTACTAGTGGGTACAGGACACTATGGCCCGGTTTCACAGTCAGGGCTTAGACTAAGTCAGGATTAGGCCTTAGTTCAATTAAGGCATCTTAGTAGTTTTAATGAAAGTGACCTATAAAAAAAACATTACTAGTGTGCATCTTGAGACAAAACAATGGCTGTGGCATATTTTAAGATGTGTCAGGGCAAGTTACTTTCAGTTAAAACAGCTCAAACATGCATTTTATGTCTGTGAAACCGGGGGTATAGTTCAATTATGTAAGTGAGGATAGCAAAATAAAGTAAACTGTGACATATTATACCCAAAAATTCTTCATACAGTGAACTACCAGTAAAACTGATTTGGGACCAAAAATTATTCAGACACTTTGACCTGACCATGTTTTGCTTAAGTGTTATCTGACATAATTAAGATTAATTTTTTCTGACACAGTTTAACTCTGAGATCTTGTCATATTTTATTACCATTGTTTTAAACTATAACGAATAAGTTGTATTAATAAAATGTTCAAGGTGTCTGAATAAATTTTGGTTTGACTCTATGAATGACCAACAAGCAGGGAAAATAACAAACAGTAAGTGATGACAGAAAAGACTCCTGAAGGCACTCATGACTGTGAGATTGTATTATTATTATTATTTTTTTTTTTAAATATACTTTTACACCTTGAAAAATTAAAATAATGATTTAGATGTGTACATTTACATTTAGTGTAGTTTGTAAGGAAAATGTTATTACTTTTACTTGATGGATGCATCACATGATATTTTTAAATTCATAAAATTAAACTTTTCTTAAAAACGGTTTTTCAAAGCCATATCAAGAACTTGGAACATCCGTAGTAGAGTAGATTTTTTTTCCGTTTCTTTATCTTGAACACTCAAGATATTTTCCATTAACTCCAAACTCATTCTGCCAACTGCACTCAAAAGCAGCCTGTCAGATAAATCTTTCCCTTAATGGATACTCTTCTTCAGAGATCTCAGTACACTAGAGTCTGTGTGAGTGTGTGTATGACACTGTTGACATCTGTGATGCAGTAGTGCTGAGTCCAGATTTCCAAGCAGTCAGTCCAACACATTATAACAACTTACAACAACAAATTAGGTCAGAACACTTTTAGTATTTATTTATTTTTTTAATTCAGCCTCCAAGCTAAAACAAATACATGCTGATTTTTTTGGGAAGCAATGTAGAAATGAGGGGAACTGTGCGATAGGTCTTGGAAGATTCAATTCACTGGATTCTGATTCGAACTTGACTTGATTCAATTAACAACAATTTGATTCAGAATGTTTTAAAGAGGACCTATTATACTTTTTGACATGTTCAGCTTTCTTTAGTGTGAAATGTTGCTGTTTGAGCATGAAAAAGGTCTGCAAAGTGACAAAGCACAAAGTCCACTTGAAAGGGAGTTATTCTCTTTACCAACATGCACTGTTTCTGAACTGAAACACCTCAATTGTAGTCGAGTTCTTCTGGGAACGTACGTCACAATATTCCTCATGTAAATAATTCCTGCCAAGGCATTTGAAAAAAAAGGGGCAAGGCTTGGTTGAGTTGCATTAATAGTGTGTTGCCGCCATGTCCAAGTGTTAAGGCCCCGATATACTTCAAATGAAGTTCTTTTTCGTTCTACGTTTAGGAGTAAAACGAAGTTCGAAATGCGTGAGTTGCGATATACTGCAATCGAACATCTGACGCCGCCCGCACTGCTGCGAGCGATGGTTAGATGAATATGTAAATACGTGCTGTACACTTTCTTCTCAGTAATAAAATAAACACAACAAAAATGAGAAAACAGCAAGCATTTTTATAGAAAGCATAAGAAAAGCGTCTGATCATAACAACATTAGTATGTTAGCACGAGCTCTGCAAATCGGCACTCCAGTCACGTCACGTTTATTTATATGGCATTTTATTCAAAAGATTGCTTAAAAGCAAGCAGTTCTACAGTATCAAACATGAAAAACAGTGTCAGTGCCTCATTTCATCAGAAGCACAGCTTCATGTTGTACTATAAAACGGCTATCCAGTGTGTTCATGTTTTCACCCACGGAGATCTACCTCGACGGACTCAACAGATGAAATGAGTCAGAGAAGAGTTCCACGTGAAAGAAGGCAAAGCCTCAGCACACACCTCCTATTACGTTATTGTCACGAACCAATGGTAGTACGAAGGTGTTTTGCAGCTGGAGCGAACTTTTCCTGAAAGTTCGAACTTCCAAAAAGAACACAAAACGAACTTCGTTTTGGCCTGATTTTGTTCGAAATGAGGTCACATCAGTTTGTTCTTCGATTTCGTTTGAAGTATATCGGGGCCTTTAGTGTTTACACCCGAAAAGTCACGGTTATGGTAAGGAGCGTGACATTTCCGAAACACATTTGAAGTGGATGACCAATCAAAACAAACTTGTCCAGCTGACCAATCAGACCACATTTTACTCTACGGAAGGAGGGGCTTCAGAGAAACAGGAACTTACTTACTAAAGGCACCCAAACACTACAAGATAATCTGGCCGAATTTGGGCCCAATTCTCCCCTTCCGACAATCCTTGGTAAATTCCCCATTATCTTGCTGGTTCTACAGATTATCTTTTCAGATTTTCCTGTGGTGTGAGGTGTGTTAAGAGTGATTGAGTTTGCTCGGAAGAACGTCGGGGCCACACCGAAATCGTAAATCGTAAATATCCAACATGTTGAATATTAATGATCAGTAATCCTTTTGTGTGAGGGGAACACCGAGGACAAGTGTAGACACTCTGTAGATTGTCACGTAGTCTCGCGTAGCCAGACCTTCAGACTGACGGCAGAAGGTCTGGACTCTATCGCAGCTTTCATTGGCTAAGGACCACCCAAGAGGACATTTGACTGACATGTAAAGCAACCAATCGGAGTTCGTTTTGTTCCACGTCATGTTTAGGGCCGTGAAAATGAAAGTCGATGTCCCTACAATAACAGACCGGCGTGCATCTATAAATTATTCAAGAACATTGTGCAAGTTTACTGCAAAAATGGAGCCGCGAACTTCTTTTGAAAATCCAGCATTTATTTGATCCTGATAAGCGCTCATTGTCACAGTTGTAAACACGACAGTGTTCTTCTTCTACGAAGGAGTTTGGCGTCACGGCATTTGTTTCCAGGCGGACCATTAAAGAACGCGACACACGTCTCCCGGACATCCTGTAGAATTCAACCAACCAGATGACGACTTCGATACTGCTGAAGCGTTCCCAGATAAGTGTGCCATATGCATCAGACGTTCAGCCGACGGTCCGTGGGCGTGACATCTGAGACTAATTGTCACGTGGAACTAAACAATATCAAATCAGAAAGCGAGCTGGCGGAAGACGGAAGCGTAACACGACTTCATCCAAAAGGTTTTCTTTCTTTCCCCTGCAAATTTTCTGTAAAAAGCAGTCCAAACACTATTATCACCATTTCTTCTTGCCCATCGTCCACCATGTTTGCTTACTCTAAAATCACGTTTGACCGCAAAAGATTTTGCGAGATTTCCCGTGTTCACAGTCGGGACTCTGGTTGTTTGTGAATGGAGTCTGTTAGTGTGTTGGTGTGCTGTTGCGGTCACATATCAGCACTCCACACACTCTAGGAACAAAACCGTTAAATCTATGATTTTTTTTTTATAGTCATGTTTGTGGTCTCTCACATTTTGAAAATCTGATAAGATTTTAAAAATCTTTCAGTGTGGGCCAGCCTTAACTTAGGTTAGTATTGTAAAATATGCAAAAAATAATGTGGTTTTTGAACATTCAAGCATAAAAACTTGTTCTAGTAGACCCCAAAAACAAAAACAAGACTTTGTAAAAGGGCATAATATGGCCATTTTAAAATGCATTTATAGCAAGGATTTACAAAATATTGGAAACATATTTATTATCGGTGGATATAAGATGTTTTTTTTAATTAATCGGTATCGGCTGATATTGGATATTTAATTGCTCTTGCTCATTTCCTCTATTTTTACATTTAGATTTCTTTGCTGTAATAATACTCACTTAAGATTGAATCTTTAAAAGCACTAATAATTTATCGACACTGTTAAATGTAATCTTTAGCAATTTCCATTTTTCATTTAGTACATTATAATGCTGTGAAGCCTAAATTCTGATGATGAGGGTTGGTGGGTTGACATACTTGAGTTTGAGTTCCCTGGTGAGCTCGTTCTGAGTCTGCTCCAGCTCCTGCCTGTACTTGACATGTTCATCCTGGGCGTCCTGAATCTCCGCCTTCACAGACTGTAGCTTGGAAAAGAGCTGCATGAAAGAGACAGAAACAGACAAGACATTCAAAAAAGATTAGGCTTTTTATAGGAATAGGTAAGGCATATGCTCTAAACACTCAAGCAAAAGGAGGTCACATTCAGTCATGTATGGATGATTCTCAACAAGGAGGATGGAGATCTGCCATGAGAGCTGTCCTACTACTAATGACTCCAAAGAATACAGCTAGACTCTAAAAATACATCTGATCACATGCACAAGCAGCTTTTCTAATGCCATTGTAACTTTTGACAAGTTTATTTGTTCAGGTCCTATAAGCCAGTGTTTCCTGCACCAGAATTTAGCAGCAGCGCTAAATAAAGCCAAAGAAATGTTCAATTAACATACAAATTATAAATATATTCTCTCACCCATTAACTGGAACCAAACCAATGCATAGAAGCTGATATACTATACCTTTTTCAGTTTCTTGGTCTTGATGTCAACTTCCTGCTGCAGTGAGCTGTACGTCTCTTTCAACTCCAGCGTCTCTTCATCACGACACTCCATTTCCTGCTGCATCTCCCTTTCCCGCCTTTTCTGCTCGCACACACATTTTAAATATTTTAAACATCTTTGCGTTTCACATGCCCAAGTGGAACTGCTCATATAAAGTTAACAACATCACAACGGCAAGAAAATTACCATACATATTTCTAGCTAATCACAGTTTAGATGAAAATGAGTTGTTGAACATATTGCATCAGATTTTCTATGTAAGGTATTTAAATGCAGCTCCAACTAAACACAAACAGGACTGCTAGGTAGAAAAAAAAATCATGAATGCTTAAATCAGCATTTTCTCCATTTGAAATTCAGCTTCCCAAAATATCCATATCACATACTATAAGGCGACTCAAATGACCTGTCTCTTTTGAAACAACCTTGAGGACTGAAACACAGTCCAGCTCAATAACTATACTGTGTGTTATTGGAAACTCTACCTGTTCAGCTATCTCCTGTCTCTTCAGCTCCAGAATCCTCTGCTGCTCATTGGTGTGGTCAACAATGTTCTTCCCTCCCACCAGCAGCTTGCTCTCCATGGCCTGAGAACAATGAACTGGTTATCACATAAGCCAGATGCATTTACCCTGATAAACTAAGCTAAGACAAGATATTAGCCAAGCTACGGAAAAGACTGTCAAGAGTATTTGTTTCCAACACTGAAAACAAATGAATGGTTGAAACTTCAATATATTTTATTGAAGCTGCAAGTTTGCAGTCTGAATTGTTTGTGAGACAAAATAAATGAGTAGTAATATGAATAAAAACAATAACAAACAAATGACTCTTAGGAGCTAGTTCTTTGAATGAAATCCGTCAAAAGACTCATGAACCCATAAAAAGGGCTCTACAAAGATTTTCATTTCCCTGACAATATCTTCATTGCCCCAATGCAAAAAAAAAAAAAAAAATTTAAATTATGAATTTAAACATATATTTATATTTACAATTGTAATTATAAGTCAAGTTTCAAATTTTACATCTATAATTTTTACATTTATTTTTTAATATTTTTTAATAATTTAAAAAAATATTTTATATATATTTTACATGCATTAAATGTTTTGGGGGTTTTTTTAATGTTACATTTATCACAAAGAAAATTTGCAATAATTTTACTATGTTTATTAAAAAAAAAAATAATAATACTACTTTTATTCAGCAAGGACACATTAAATTGATCAAAAGTTACAGTAAAGACATGTATAATGTTAGAAACAAATTCTGTTTCAAATATTCTGTTTAATGCTGTTCTGTTGAAATTTCTATCTATCATAGAAAAAATATATCATGGTTTCCACAAAAAAAAAAAAAAAAAAAAATTTAAGCAGAACTGTTTTTAACATTGATAATAATAAGAAATGTTTCTTGAGCATCAAATCAGCATATTAGAATGATTTCTGAAGAATCATGTGACACTGAAGACTGGAGTAATGATGCTGAAAATTCAGCTTTGCATCACAGGAATAAATGACATTTTAAAATATATTAAAATAGAAAAGTTATTTTAATTCATCACAATTTTACTGTTTTTACTGTATTTTTATCAAATAAATGCAGCCTTAGTGAGCTTCTTTCAAAAAATAATAAAAAAAAAAAAATATATATATATATATATATATATAAAAATTCTCAAACTTTTGAACAGTAGTGTATTTCATCTCAAGGTCTGGACTGTCTAACCTTAACTTTGGCCGCCAGCATCTCTGAAGCCTCCTTCTCTTTGCGAAGATCGTCCATCTTCCTCTCCTTCTCTTTCAGCAGCCGCTGTTTCTCCTCTGCCACCAGGCTGTGGTCCTCCATGATGGCCCTCCTCTCCTTCTCCAGCTTCTCCTGTTGCTCACGCCAATAATCCGCGATGTTCTTATCCGCACCCATTTCTTCCTCTTCGTCGTCATCCTCCTCATCATCATCCTCCTCCTCCTCATCCTCTAACTCCTCTCCTCCTTCTCCAACCCTCCTCCTCCTCCTTTTTCTCTTCTTCTTGCCAGACCTTTTCTCCAACTGTTCTTTCAAGCGGGCAATCTCCTCCTGAAACTCCCGGAGCAGGGCATCCTTGGGGTCTTCATTGACACGGGGTTTGTTCTTGATGTTTTTGGCGCGGTTTGCATAGCGTAGCGTGGTCAGAGTCTCCTCCACATTGTAGGAAGCAGGTCCAATGTTGGCCACCATAACCGTTCTGGCATTTCCACCCAAGGAATCCTGCAGCAGTCTCGTAAGCTTAGAGTCACGGTACGGGATGTGGGTGCTTCTCCCGTCCACCAGCGCTGAGATGACGTTGCCCAAAGCTGACAAGGAAAGGTTGATTTTGGTGGCTTCTTTCAAGCGTTCACCCTGAGCACCAGTTTTGGTCTGTCTTTCACTTCCTGCCAGGTCAACAAGGTTGAGTTTCCCAACCCGAATGTGGTTCTCTCCATCAAGACCCAACTCACTGCACTCAATAGTGATGACGAAGATCGCATGAGAGCGAGAGCTGTGCTCGTTCATGTTAGTTGCACCAACCGAGCGGTTCTGGTTCCCCACATTCATCACATGCTCAATCTCACGAACACTTTTAGTGACGAACGAAGAGAGGTCTTTAACGTAGACGCCCGTATCAGGCCTCTCTTTGAGCTCCAATCGCCGCATCTGGTCCTTCGATAAGAGGTCCCTGATTTCTTCTTGATAAATCTCCAAGTATGAAGCCCTGACCAAGTACTGCTGGTTCTGAGAGCGGGAGATGTGCGTGAAAATGTGTTCAAAGGAATTCGGAATGACACCCCTTCTGTCGGGGTCGTTTCGTACCCCTTCCATCGTGTAAGTCTTTCCGGTGCCCGTCTGGCCGTATGCAAAGATGGTCCCGTTGAAGCCGAACAGTACAGAGTCCACCAATGGGCGGAAAGTCTCATCGTAGAGCTCCATCTGCTTTGAATTCCAGTCGTAAACAGAATCAAAGGTGAACACTTTGGGGTGCTCATGGGAGGACGTAGCTCGGGGGTTGCGCACAGCCACTTGTCCTAACTTCACATCCACAGAGACCACCCTATCGAAGTTGGCGACTCGCTCTTTCTCATTCATGGGGCGACAACGCACCACTACCTTAACGGATTCAGAGCTCTTGCTTTTGGACATTTTGGTACTTTGGTATATCTGCAGACTTCTGTTAATGAGTTTGTAGTTTATTTCACAGTGATGGTGCTGCCAGCATCAAAGCCTGCAAAACACGATGCAACTCAGTGAAACATGTACAAAGCCAAGAGATAAAGATGAATAAACTTGTGTTATGGTTACAGCAAACAAAAAAAGAAAATATTTATCTAAAATCTGTAGTAACCATTTTTCACAAAAAAGACTGACTGATAAGAACATACTTGGTAAGCAAACAAAAACTGAGCCAGCATTCAGCAAATTTAAATCAAGCTAACATCTTGTCTCAGTCTTAGTCAATTTAGATTTATTATGATTTTCACTTTTTATATCCAATTCCTGTC
This sequence comes from Mylopharyngodon piceus, assembly GCA_039654765.1. Taxonomy (NCBI): domain Eukaryota; kingdom Metazoa; phylum Chordata; class Actinopteri; order Cypriniformes; family Xenocyprididae; genus Mylopharyngodon; species Mylopharyngodon piceus. Next base: position 19,364,751 of record CM077446.1, on the reverse strand, counting down.
AAGATCTACTATTTATGTATTGACTGCCTGAGTAACAAAAAAGTTCGACTTTTTCTTTATAGGCCAAAAATAATGTCAGTTACCAACCAAGCGGTTGAACAAATTAACAAAACAAACAGAATGACTAGGAATTTCATGTTTTGTTTTTTTTTTCCCATGTACCATAGTGTTTTTTTTAATTGGCATGAAACTGAAGTTGCGATAGTCTTTTCTTCCCTATTATGAAAGTGAAATGGCTTCTTGAACAAGAAAAAATGTAGGGTGGGACATGATTTTGTTCATCAAGAATTCATTGAATTGTCGTTTGCTATTGCCGTGATGTCATTTGAGTGACAGGTTGTCCCGCCCTCACGCCGAAAAACATCATCAGAGTAGAGAAGAGATGTCGCTGCAAGAGGGAGGGGAAGTTATTTTTGATTAAAGATTACAAGGGCACATGAATTATAAAAAATAATAATGATGTGCATAAAACAGATCATTTATTATAAATACTGCACTAATTTTACCAAAAAATAAAAAATAAATAAGAATTGTCCATTTTGAATTCATGGTGACTTTAAAGGATTAGTTCACTTCTGAATGAAAATTTCCTGATAATTTACTCACCCCCATGTCATCCAAGATGTTCATGTCTTTCTTTCTTCAGTCGAAAAGAAATGAAGGTTTTTGAGGAAAACATTTCAGGATTTTTATCCATATAGTGGACTTCACTGGGGTTCAACAGGTTGAAGGTCCAAACGTTCGCTTTATAAACACTGGATCGGTACTTCCGCCTACGTCACGCGTGACCTTTCCAACGTGATTACGTAATGCGTGGTGCATCATAGAGCAGTGCAAGATGAGCATTTGTGGTTAAAAAGTATATAATTTTTTTTTAGAAAATGGCTGATGGTTTCACTAGATAAGACCCTTATTCATCATCTGGAGCCTTTTGAAGCTGCACTGAAACTGACATTTGGACCTTCAACCCGTTGAACCCCAGTGAAGTCCACTATATGGAGAAAAATCCTGGAATGTTTTCCTCAAAAACCTTCATTTCTTTTCAACTGAAGAAAGAAAGACATGCACATCTTCGATGACACGGGGGTGAGTAAATTATCAGGAAATTTTCATTCAGAAGTGAACTAATCCTTTAAAGTACTTTGAGTACCATCTAAATGTCATGGTACCTCAATATCACAATCATTCAGTATTATGGTTGGCTGTATATCAAAATAACATTATATAATCACTGTAGCCACAGTAGTTATTTGTAAAGGTTGGGTGGAATAGTTTGAGTTGAAGTTGACCTAGAATAATATTACAAATGTTTATTACGGTAAGTTTTTGTAGCTTTATAACTAGCCAAATAAAGAATAAAGCTGAGGCTAAATGAAAGTGATCTGCTTGATCACGATTAATTGGTTGCTAGAACATACAACATACTACATTTCTACAAGTACAGACTTGAAAAGTCGTTTATGCCACTCCTAAATGTTCATTTTCATTACCAAACTTGCACTAAATTTACAAGTAACGTTATTACAATATTTAATGCAGACAATTTTAGCCACTTTACTGTAGCCAAACCAAAAGTATTAAGTTATATAAAACGATTTTCTTGTTTTCTTGCGAGAAATAATTACGTAATACATTTGTTCAAGTACAGACGTCTTTATTACCTTGTTATTCACAAATTAGCATTTTTCCTAAATTGCCCACAATTATAATTTATACGACAGAACACAATCCATTAACTGCTATATTAGCTGTAGCATAAATGCTAATTCACATAAGCCCATATGATATCGTTTAATCTCAAATATCTGTAAATCTGGTTTAACCGAGTCAATCTCAGTCTCAGTTGTCATGCAATAGCAAGAGATAGCAACGGCGACAGACTAACATTAAAGAGTCAAATACGAGACAAGAATTGTCTGTTTTGTTGAAAATGTCATTGTTTCAACTTAAATTATGCTATTTCAGTCTAGTTCAATAATATAATTTCGCTAATATTAGCGGTCAATGTGTATAAACGGATCAATGAGGACGGAGCTCCTCAGAGACTCAAAACAAGCGGCCTGGCAACGGCAAACAAACCGAGTCATTTAACGTTATACAGCACACGTTATATAGAGACATAGATAATGTGACTAACCTCTCCCATCCCCAACAATTCAACCTGTAAATTACGCTGAAGATCGCCGTCGCCTTCATATCCATCAGAAGCATATCTCAAATCTGCCAAGCGCTCAAATATGCAAAATTACCCGTATCTCTCCTCACGAACTCCGTCAGCCATGTCCGCCCCTGTGAGGAGAGAGAGAGAGAGGGAGAGATGTGCTGTGATCCCCCTGCAGGCCGGGATGGATCATTGGGATCAATCCAGGCTTTTTAGTTGCACATTTCCAAAACGGCTTTAGTTGTGCACTTGTACAGGTGCTGGTCATATAATTAGAATATCATCAAAAAGTTGATTTATTTCACTAATTCCATTCAAAAAGTGAAACTTGTATATTATATTCATTCATTACACACAGACTGATATATTTCAAATGTTTATTTCTTTTAATTTTGATGATTATAACTGACAACTAAGGAAAATCCCAAATTCGGTATCTCAGAAAATTAGAATATTACTTAAGACCAATACAAAGAAAGGATTTTTAGAAATCTTGGCCAACTGAAAAGTATGAACATGAAAAGTATGAGCATGTACAGCACTCGATACTTAGTTGGGGCTCCTTTTGCCTGAATTACTGCAGCAATGCGGCGTGGCATGGAGTCGATCAGTCTGTGGCACTGCTCAGGTGTTATAAGAGCCCAGGTTGCTCTGATAGTGGCCTTCAGCTCTTCTGCATTGTTGGGTCTGGCATATCGCATCTTCCTCTTCACAATACCCCATAGATTATCTATGGGGTTAAGGTCAGGCGAGTTTGCTGGCCAATTAAGAACAGGGATACCATGGTCCTTAAACCAGGTACTGGTAGCTTTGGCACTGTGTGCAGGTGCCAAGTCCTGTTGGAAAATGAAATCTGCATCTCCATAAAGTTGGTCAGCAGCAGGAAGCATGAAGTGCTCTAAAACTTCCTGGTATACGGCTGCGTTGACCTTGGACCTCAGAAAACACAGTGGACCAAAACCAGCAGATGACATGGCACCCCAAACCATCACTGACTGTGGAAACTTTACACTGGACCTCAAGCAATGTGGATTGTGTGCCTCTCCTCTCTTCCTCCAGACTCTGGGACCCTGATTTCCAAAGGAAATGCAAAATTTACTTTCATCAGAGAACATAACTTTGGACCACTCAGCAGCAGTCCAGTCCTTTTTGTCTTTAGCCCAGGCGAGACACTTCTGACGCTGTCTGTTGTTCAAGAGTGGCTTGACACAAGGAATGCGACAGCTGAAACCCATGTCTTGCATACGTCTGTGCGTAGTGGTTCTTGAAGCACTGACTCCAGCTGCAGTCCACTCTTTGTGAATCTCCCCCACATTTTTGAATGGGTTTTGTTTCACAATCCTCTCCAGGGTGCGGTTATCCCTATTGCTTGTACACTTTTTTCTACCACATCTTTTCCTTCCCTTCGCCTCTCTAATAATGTGCTTGGACACAGAGCTCTGTGAACAGCCAGCCTCTTTTGCAATGACCTTTTGTGTCTTGCTCTCCTTGTGCAAGGTGTCAATGGTCGTCTTTTGGACAACTGTCAAGTCAGCAGTCTTCCCCATGATTGTGTAGCCTACAGAACTAGACTGAGAGACCATTTAAAGGCCTTTGCAGGTGTTTTGAGTTAATTAGCTGATTAGAGTGTGGCACCAGGTGTCTTCAATATTGAACCTTTTCACAATATTCTAATTTTCTGAGATACTGAATTTGGGATTTTCCTTAGTTGTCAGTTATAATCATCAACATTAAAAGAAATAAACATTTGAAATATATCAGTCTGTGTGTAATGAATGAATATAATATACAAGTTTCACTTTTTGAATGGAATTAGTGAAATAAATCAACTTTTTGATGATATTCTAATTATATGACCAGCACCTGTATATTTGTGTTTTGTTATTAAAGCAATAGAATAACAATAAAGCGCCCCTACAAAATAAATTAAGGGAATGAATGAACAATTTATTAAAGTCCCCCTGTGGTGAAAATCCTGTTTTTATGTCTATGTGGTGTTTTTAATGTGCTTTAAGACAAACCATGTGAAAACTCATGTCAACACCATTGCTGAGTATTTTCTCCTTAAAACTGCAGTGAAAAAAAGACAGACTCAAACCCGCGGTTTGAAATCGCTGGTGTTTCTGACGTCACAAACTACCTTGTAACCAATCGTGCTGGAGGGTCTTAGCATATCATTAACAGCAAACGAGCAGGGAGTCTCAAGAGAAGCCAGGTTATCCCGGTATATTTTTCTGTTGATATGAAAAATCGTGTAGATTTAGCAACATGGCGGGTGTATAATGTATATCACCATGTTATGATGAACTATATTCCTTTCTCCACTGACGTTCTGAGTTGTTCAAAGCGTTTCTAAGGATGATGATTTTTAGAAGGCAGCTGTCTGACTCGGAGATGTCCAACGGGAACATGGTTTGTGTAACATTAGCAACACAGTATTAGCTGTTTTGTCAAACAAAAGGCTAATCATATTAATTAGCGTTATGTGTCTGACATTGTAAAAAGTGATACCATTGTGCAGCGTTTACCTCAGTAAGTTTACCGAGTGGATCTCTGAGCTGGCGTGAACGAGTGGATGCGGGGCTAATTAGCATATTCATAGATCCGTGTATACTAAATGAGGCAAGGGTGTAGAGTTATATTCAAGCTATTTTAAAGCATTAAGATTTTTTTTTTTTCACAGGGAAAAAAACATTTAAATATGTCATTTTGGTGATCAAAGATGAGTTTTAAGGGATAAAATTATTGACTACAGGGGGACTTTAATAAAAAAATAGCAGTTTTCAAATGGACAAATAAATAGACCTATTTCACATTTAAAAGTCATCTATGCACAGATTTGTTGCAATAACAATAGATCTACATTATCGTTCAAAAGTTTGGGGTCAGTAAGATGTTGTTGCTGTTGAAAGAAATTAATAGTAATTTCAAAATCAGCAAGAACACATTAACTTGATCCAAATTGACAAACGTTTCCCAAACATCAAATCAGCATATTAGAACTATTTCTGAAGGATCATGTGACACTGAAGACTGGAGTAATGATGCTGAAAATTCAGCTTTGATCACAGGAATAAATTACATTTTAAAATATACTTTTTACTGTATTATATATATATATAAAAAAAAAAAAAAAAAAAAAACATAAGAAATTTCTTTCAAAAACATTAAAAAAAAAATTGTACCAACCCTAAACTTTTGAACATTAGTGTAGTAACCATTGCATTTACTATGGTAGCCTATTTGATTCATTTATTTTTGTAAAAATTGAAAATGAGTATATACTGATGTAAACTTGTTGTAAAAACCTTTAAAGAAAGCCTTTTTTAAATAATCATAAAACCAAAGGACATAAATGCACACAGAATACTGCTTGTTTTATTTTTAATTGATAAACTAATTTGAGGAATGTCATCTAAAGTCGTACAAAATTACTAACAATTACAAACAGCTTAAAACACTTAAAAAACATTTCTGCCATTTGGTTTCACACCGACTTTCAAAAAAATGTCAACCTGCATTACTGTAAGACACCAGAAAAGCCTGTATGACATGCATTCAATGTTATTTTTATACAGTGATATATTCCTATATTCATTTTCAGAAATCACTACATCATCTGATGCGTCTGGAGGTCTTAAATTGAAAAGTGCAATTTCAAACCGCTTCAAACCTGCCATAATTACTCGACCCTCACAGGGGTCAGTTTCCATCCTCAAATTAGCCAGTCTATACAAACATCCCAGTACAAATATATAATCGATATGCAATGACAAATACTCACATTTCTTTCTAAAAGAAATAGGGAGCCAAATGTTGTGGAGCATTTGGTTCTGGTTTGGCTGCTCACAGTTAAGATAGTAGTGCAAAATGGGAGATATGCAGTGTCCAGAGAAATTAATAAGGAACTAACTTCCCTTGTTCTCCCTTCATTTAAGTACTTGAAGCATATATCCAAAATGTTCTTGTTCGAAAACTAAAGTGACACCTGAAACATGCAAAACGTCATCCAGTCTTCACAGTTACAAAAATGTAACCTCTTAATTTCATTAGAGTTCATCTTTTCTTTTCCTTTTTCCTGGGTAGTCCATGCCAAAGAAGGATGAAGGTTTCCCGTGAACATCTCTCTCCCTTTTAACAAACGCTGAAAAGGACGAAACGCAGTTGCCGATGAAGTGATCGGCCTGGCCGAGGATATACAGGTCAACCTGAGCAGTTTCCGGCTGCAAGCTCACGATCTTCACCTGCACAAAATGTCAACACTATTATATCCTGTTAACTAAATCATGTTCACACATTTGTAATGTTAAAAAATGAAACCTCACCTTGCCCTTGAAGAGTTTCTGAATCTCTGCGGTGTGCGATTCTGAGTCGGTGGCTATGTACACTGACTGAGCACTGGTGTTCTTCACCCAGAGCTTCACAGCACGGCGGATCTCAGACAGATCCGGTAAACACATGGTCATGGTCAGCGGCAGGGCAGTTTGACGGTCGTATCCCACACACTGAGGAGACGCCATGAAGTGAGGACCAGTATCACCCGTCTTCAAAAGCTTGCAGGCGTTTTGCTGTGTGGAACGGTAAAAAGAATATAGTTAAGAGGATATGATGTGTATCATCTGATTCAGACTAGTGTTGTCAAAAGTAACGACTTCGATACCAAGTCAGTACTGAAATTTTAAAAATGTGATGCTTTGAGCACTGTTGAGTGGATTTGTAAACACCTGATTGGCCATTGTGTTCACGAGCTAAACATATATGTCTGTGATTGGCTACAATGATCAACGCACGGGAGCGATTGAATTTGAAAGCGGGAGCCTGCTTTCAAATGCTCCTGTGTGTTCTAGAAGCTTCCAGTTGTATCTGAACTTCTGAAAAACACACAGACACAGAGCTTACCCAATCGGAGCCAATCCTCAGATGGATGCCCACATAGGGTCTCTTTAGCAGGGTGTTGATATGGCCTTCTCCTTCCTGCACCAGTTTGTCAGACCACACCACATACTGCTGCAGTCCAGTGTGCTCCTCCAGTACAGGGAACTGCGCTGGGGCTCCTGGAAGAGCGAGAACGGGATGCTCTGTTGGGGGAAACCTGAAGAAAAACAGAGTTTGAGAGGTGGAGGGAGCATGAGTGCAATCATTTTGATTTATTTAAGCGTTTCAGCTTAATCTTACCTCTTTATCCAGTGTGGCTGGTAGTAGGAACTGAATGACAGACCTCCGAAAAGAATGGAACGGTCAAAGTCGACTCCAATATGGTCCCAGAACGGGCCAAAAGGATTTCCATCCTGCATCAGAATCAACAGGCTGCATTACAAGTACACTGTCATGAAAATATTGCAGTATGAATCTGCTAATCTCCTAAAAATCCAATAGATGGCAGTGTTTCCATAGTATGTGCCATCATTGATCAGCCTTAAAGGGACAGTTCACCCAAAAATGAAAATTCTGTCATCATTTACTCACCCTCAAGTTGTTCCAAACCTGTATAAATTTCTATGTTCTGCTGTACACAAAGGAAGATATTTGGAAGAATGTTTGTAATCAAGCAGTATTTCTTTTCCTACAATGGTAGTCAATGGGGGGGCGAGATCTGCTTGGTTACAAACATTCTTCCTAATATCTTCCTTTGTGTTCAGCAGAACAAAGAAATTTACACAGGTTTAGAACAACTTGAGGGTGAGTAAATGATGACAGAATTTTCATTTTTGGGTGAATTATCCCTATTTTCTCTCATTTCGCATTGTGAAAGTCCAGCAAAAAGATAGAAATGCAGGAAGTGTAAAAGCTAGAGCAACAAATCCAACAATACCACATCAGTTCCTAACATGTCTGCAGTGTAAAGTGCATAAACTCACAGTATTTTGAATTGTAATCACCAACAATTGCACTTCAAGCACTTTAAAGAACAGCCATATTACCTTCATCGGACAGCTCTTTTTGTCCAGGCTCCTCTGAGCTGAGGACTCGAAGCAGTAGGCGACTCTCTGACCATGGGGCCAGTGCTCAGGAGCCAAGTGCTCCATGAAGTCCTCCAGACTCACCACACGGTGGTACTGCTTCACTGGCTCCAACTGGAAATACTCACTGTAAGGGACGTGCACCTGTTAGAGAGACACAGGAGCATACCATACATTATCAATAACTTGTACTTTCCCCATTAGATCTATTAGTATGTCCACTGGTCATTAGGTGGTTCATCAGCCACTATGCTCCTAAGTTGGTGTTGGTCCAAGATGGTCTACCAGTTTGAAACAACTCAATAATTTTGGACTAGTTAATGACCACATGTACAAGCCAATGATCAGTTTGTACCAGTGTTGTTATTGTTTTCGTTAATTGAAATAATGCTGAAATAAAATAAAGTATTAATATTAGCATAAAATAAAACTTTAATAAAATGAAAACTAATATATATATATATATATATATATATATAAACAATTAAAAATATATTAATAATAAATTATATAAATAATACTAACGTTGGTTTGAATCAGATAATGACCAACTTGCACCAGCTAAAAACCAGCAGCTGTGTCCCAAAACCCTACCAGCTCAAGCTGGACTTCCCAAAAGTGTACAAGGACATGTGAAATGTGAAAAGTATTGTGTTTACGTTTTTAAAAGGGGGCGAGTGATGGCGGTAAACAATCCACGGCGGAACCGCGAGAGTTCGGTTAAGCATTTTAGCAAACGCCAGTGATCCAAGAAAATGATCCACTTGGTTTCCAAACCGACCTAAAGAAGAACATACCAGAGACATGTTTATTATTCCAACACAACACAGACAGATACAGGCGCTGTGATTCTCATTGAAGCCACTGAGCTGTAAAGGTCTCAGATGTGTCATGCTCTCATTACCCATGCACGGGCAGTACAGAATGTATCCGCTTTCATCCCACGTCACGTCTGTAGCGTCGCTAAATAAGTTCGGGGAAAGGAATGTTACATGCAAATAAGTTACAATGAAAAGTTTCAGGTGCTTTGGTCTCGCCGCCATCGCTGATCATTTGCTATCCCACAATGCACTGCGAAGGTAAGGTTAACCCTTCACATCCCGCTGAATTTTGACACAAGAGTCCACACTTTTAAATACATGCATGCATACATACATACATAGGTTTCTGGTATTTCTGGTAAACTATCTACCCTGTTAATAAAAATGTACACATCTAATGATTTTAGCACGTTTATTTGTGGAAAAAAATGTTTAATGTGCAGCTATACAGGGATATGGTACCATATAAAATAATTTAAATATGTAGAATTGAATCCAGTTTATTGGAATTGTGATAAATGGAAAATTAAGAGTATAAATGATACATCTGCGGAACTTTAAAAGCACTGAAATGTAGGCAATAATTAACTGATATATAAATGCAATTTAACTGCATAATAAAATAAAATTAAATAGAAATGGTCCTGTTTACACAAAACTTTTCCCTAAACGTTTTCAAATCATTTGTATGTGGGTTTTTGTTTTCAGACAGAGCAATAATTGTTTCAATAACACATATGCTTTCTATGACCTGACTTAAAGGGTTAGTTCACCCAAAAATGAAATTTCTGTCATTAATTACTCACCCTCATGTCGTTCCACACCCGTAAGACCTTCGTTCATCTTCAGAACACAAATTAAGATATTTTTGATGAAATCCAAGAGCTTTCTGATCTCCCTATACATAGCAACGTCATAACAGATTTCAAGGCCCAGAAAAGTAGTAAAAACATTGTTAAAATAGTCAACAACCTTAATGTTATGAAGCGACTAGAATACTTTTTGTGCGCAAAAACAAAACAAAAATAACTTTGTTCAACAATTTCTTCTCTTCCCAGTCAGTCTCCTACGCTGTTGACATTAGGATTGTTCGACTTGATGCAGTGCTGCACATACCGATCGGCGGCTGACTTGAAGCAGTGCATGCAGGTAAGAAATTTTGTCTGACTTGAGACAGCGCCGACGCCATGTGACTGTGACGTATGACTTCAAAGTACCACGAGAGCAATTCAAGAGCAGTCAACTGAGGGTGCATCTCAATCAGCTCCTGATCTCCTGGCTCGTGAATCAGTATATCGTGTACACAAATTGAGGCACTGGTAAGGACGCTGGTTCACTACACATTGGGACATTTATGACTCTATTTCCGTCGACAACACAACATCCGCATTGTACAACATCATAAAGTATTGAATGAAAATGTCCATGAAACATCAGTGTATTACTCAAATATTGCTTTTATTTCACTTCAGCTGTGATAAAGTATGCAAACGCAGCACGAGCGTCACTACAGGAAGCAGAAAGTGTCCGACTTCACGTCTCCGTTTTCAGCTCCTCCCCGCCTGCGCGCGGCTACTCTCGCCGATCGGTTGCATCCAGCCGCAGCTGATGTCAAACACACCTGTTGTAAACACAGAGCAGCGCTTCTTGGCTTAGTATTGGCCGACGCTGTACATGTGAGCACCATGACGCATGCGTGTGCTGCTGACGCAGGAGCCGGCAAATAATGAGTCAGCGTTCTGACGTAAAACCCGAAAGATCAGAAAGCTTATATCTTAATTTGTGTTCTGAAGATGAACGAAGGTCTTACGGGTGTGGAATGACATGAGGGTGAGTAATTCATGACAGAAATTTCATTTTTGGGTGAACTAACTCTGTAATATGACTAACTTTTGCACTTAAATAGTGCTGATGCCATTTCAGATAACCTTATGTTTTGTTGAATGGTGAGCATTTTCTTTATGGCACCTCTTCTGGTTTATAACTTAAAGTGAACAAGACAATAATTTGTTTTGTGTCTTCCTTGTTTTCTTTTGCTTTCTTCGATGTGTATTGTTGGTTCTTTTATTCAACACTAAGACCAACTCAGACTGTGTTGAGTTGCTTAGATGAGCAACAAACTCTTTTATTAGCTTTGAAGAAGAAACTGACTCTCTTCTGTCAGAAGAATCTGTTATTTACCCAAAAGTGACTCATATGTGAGCCATTGATTGATCTGAATGGATGTCACATGCTGAGTGTTGTAGTCTGAATTAAAACATAAAGCCTTTACTGCTACTGTGATTCTCAATACATATAATTTTAAAGTGAATAAACTAACAAATATAAAAGAATAAACGTACACGTCTCCCCCACGGACAATTTCACATGTAGTACACACAATGTCAAAAGACGCTGGCCTCTCAGTTCATTTTCTCTTTCTGGAGTACAAACATCACTTTTAAAGTGTATTTTTGTCATTTGTATGTTAGTGATGTTTTTATGTTTATGGACTTGGATATCCTTGTGAAAAAGAAGTGTGCTTAATTCTATTGAAAGTACACTTGTACCTCAAATCTTAAAAGAGAATACACTTTCATGACTATGCTTTATAACACACTTAAATACAATTTTAAGAAGTTCACTTTAAAGTACATTTTAAATCATTGTTTTAATAATCTTGTGCCATGCTTTAAAGGAACACTCCACTTTTTTTGAAAATAGGCTCATTTTCCAACTCCCCTAGAGTTACACAGTTGAGTTTTACCGTTTTCGAATCCATTCAGCCGATCTCCGGGTCTGGCGGTACCACTTTTAGCATAGCTTAGCATAGTTCATTGAATCTGATTAGACCGTTAGCATCTCGCTCAAAAATGACCAAAGAGTTTCAATATTTTTCAGATTTAAAACTTGACTCTTCTGTAGTTACATCGTGTACTAAGACCGACGGAAAATGAAAAGTTGCGATTTTCTAGGCCGATATGGCTAGGAACTATACTCTCCTTCCGGCGTAATAATCAAGGAACTTTGCCGGAAGGAGAGTATAGTTCCTAGCCATATCGGCCTAGAAAATCGCAACTTTTCATTTTCCGTCGGTCTTAGTACACGATGTAACTACAGAAGAGTCAAGTTTTAAATAGGAAAAATATTGAAAATCTTTGGTCATTTTTGAGCGAGATGCTAACGGTCTAATCAGATTCAATGAACTATGCTAAGCTATGCTAAAAGTGGTACCGCCAGACCCGGAGATCGGCTGAATAGATTCGAAAACGGTAAAACTCAACTGTTTAACTCTAGGGGAGTTGGAAAATGAGCCTATTTTCAAAAAAAGTGGAGTGTTCCTTTAAATACATAAACTTATTTTGATGTGTTGACTAACATATAAAGCACAAGTACTTGATATTACATTTAAAGTTAGGATATTTGAAATGTACTGAACTGCAACTTTATCATTACAAATGTGAAATTACAAATATATTTAAATACATGACATACAAGTTTCAATAGAAATTATATATTTTCATTTACCATAAATGCTTGTCAGTCCATTCAGCAGAACAATTTAACCATATTTCAAATACAGTAGAAGTAATTATGAAATTACATATAAAGATGTACTTAAGTCCTACTTAAGTGGGTCGAAAATACACCCTTAAGTTCAAGTAATTGCATTTAATATAAATTTAAAATATAATACATCTTTATTTAATTATAAATAATATTCTGTTCAAGTATATTTTTTACTTTTATGTATGCTAAAGCGTATTTCTTTTTCATAAGGGTATGACTTATTCTCGTTATTCTTTTTCATCTCTTTCAATTTCTGATCAAACTGCTCTGATATCACATCTAAAGGCAGCATATTTCCAGTGGAGCTCAGCTGGTGATATTCAATGATGATAATGTGATATACTATAAATGAAAAAGAGTTTATGCCTAATCTAAAGCTCTTTTATCAAAACCCGTCATTAAAAGCAACATGTGTGTGCAACATGGTCCCACTCCATCCCCCTCCACGGGAATTCACACACGCACTCCACATGGCTAAAAATGGCTCTGGCATGTACAGATTAATTTGAGTACGTATGTACATGTGGTACTGCCATCGGATCAATATAAAACATGTAAATCTGACACACTAATGTGCATGTCAAAAAACACAGTAAACTGATGCACTTGGTGAACCTATAAGTTCTCTAAGTGGTAATTGCCAATCAGGTTATCAATGACGCAACATGGTCAAGCATATCAGGAACGACTTCTGCAGGAAATATGATAATGTCCAACCAAACAGGGTCTGGTCAGTAGATCGCTATCGCAGAATGACCAGGGTTGTGTCCCAAATGCATTGTGAGCCCAAGTTGATTGTGGAGACCATTGCCACCAATGTTCGATCAACTTAGCTCACGATGCTTTTGGGGAACGCAGCCCATTAGGCTTTTGAAATATCTCTCAGTGTTTTTATGTTTTTTGTCCATAAAAGGGGTCAGATGTTGACTGTTGATAATGTATAGACAAAAACAGCTGAAATATTCATCAAATATCTTTTTACAGAAGAAAGAAAATCAAACAGCTAGGTTCAGAACGACATGAAGGCAGTGGTGTAAAGTATTTGTTATAGTACTTAAGTATCTTTTTGGCTACTTTGTAGTTTGACTGAGTATTAAAGATATTAGCAACTTGTACTCTCTACTTGACTACATTTTTGAATAAGTATATGTACTCTTTACTTCAATATATTTGTAATGAGTGATGCAATTTCATTTTGCATGGATCCTAACTTTTTCTGCTGCAGTTTATTTCTGCTACAAAAGAAGTGATATCACCATCTACAGGGCATTGAAGGTACTATATCTTGTGCGTTTTGCCCTTGTTCACCCAAACTTGTCACGAATGGGAGTGCATTAGCAGGTAGTTGTGAATCGCAGGTGTTTCATATATGAGATGACGATATGCGGCTGCAGTCATTGATGAGGCCGATGACGGTCAGTGCAAGTAGGCTTTGACTATTTAATTTTTTACTTAACATTATTTTATTTATCTGTTATACTGAAGAGACTTTATTGAAGGATATTGGTTTATTATGCCCTTCTTGAGCTTAACTGAGACTTGAGTGTAGACGTTTAAGAAGCTGTTGTGTCAGCCTTGGTTTATTGCAATGTTGAGGTGTACAGTTTTATTTTGATTTTAGAAAATAAACATGTGATTGCTCTCCTCACAAATCAACTGATTCTTGTTTTTCACTGGCATGTCTCTTTGGGTTTGAGGACTATAGTGCATCTTTGAGCCTACATTCAGTAGGAGTAAAATACTTTCAGGGATAGGTCACCCAACAATGAAAATTATCCCATGATTTACTCACCCTTAAGCCATCCTAGATGTATATGACTATCTTCTTTCAGACGAACACAATCAGAGATATATTTAAAAAAATATCCTGGCTCTACCAAGCTTTATAATGGTTGTGAAGGGGAGGCCACATTTTGAAGCCAAAAAAACAAATGCATCCAGACATCATAAATATAATCCATGTGGCTCCAGGGGGTTAATAAAGGCCTTCTGAAGCAAAAGATGGGTTTTTGTAAGAAAAATATCCATAATTAAAACTTTATAATCTAAAATATCTAGCTTACTGCAGATGACCACACACATTGATTTGCAGCAGAAGAGTAACCCTGCCCTGACGCAATGACGAACACGGAAGTTCAGAGGAGAGAGCAAAGCAAAACACCGGTCACGAATTAGAAGTCAAAAATGAGAAATTTTAAAGAGAAATGTTGGAGGATTTCGATATAAGAGAACAGGAGCTTGAGTTTGTTGCACAGCTCTATTTGTTTGTACCGTGAGAGGCGTCTAATCTTACGATACTCCTACATTTTGCGTCATACATCGCGTCAGAGGATTACTCTTGTGGAGCAAGTCAACTTGCGCAGAATGCGTACCATCGTCTGTTGGAAGCTTGTTATTTCAGATTATAAAGTTTTAAATATGGATATTTCTTGTACAAAAACCCATCACTTAGCTTCAGAAGACCTTTATTAACACCCTGGAGCCGTATGGATTATATTTATGATGGATGCAGGGGCGGAGCCAGGGGTGGCCGTGGCCACCCTTGGCCTAAGCTTGGCCACCCCTTTGGCCACCCCGCTCACATCTGCTGTTTCTGTCTCCTTTTTTCTTGACAAGATTTGCGCTTATTTAAACGCAGAACCGTCTCTTTAAGACCACAAAAAACGGGAGACTTTTCAGACGCACACTCCAACTTCGCCTCAGCGCCAGGCGCAAGTCAAACGCGTGCGGAAAGGATACAGGTGCCGAATGAGCTTCAGCAGAACAACAGTTGAACGGCGAATTATATATAGGCTAGCCTACGTCAATGTTTCTCAACTGGTGGGTTGCAAGACCGTTTTGAGTGGGCCGAAATGTGTGCAGTCAAAGAAACAACAACAACACTTTTCAATCACGCGCAAAATACGGCGCGCTGTATATCACTTCACTATAAATAAAGCGCAAAAGAAACTTCGAGCATGCAACATCGTAGTTCTGTCAATTAAGTCATGAAATAACCAAAAAGGCGATTAAAGCTGCGTTAAAACTGTGCATGCATGTATGTATTTGTTATATATATGCGTCACATGTCTCTGGACTAAAATATTCTGCTATGTGAGATCACAATATAAGGCACAAGCTGATATGTAATTTTTTAATGCATAAATAAATGTGAGAACTGTGCATTTGTACTAGAAGATGCTAATTTTGCATTAATGTATGGAGTACAAACAAAAAATGTATCACATTTAAATGCATAAAATAATAAATTTTACATTCTGGCATTTATGTGCTGTTGACTTCCGCTTCCGCATCAGCAAATGGGAATTCAAAAGAGAACTTTTTTTTTTCCTTTTTCCTACTGTTGCAATTATTTATTTTGACAATATAGAAAGTTAAACATTCAGTGTTTACTTTTTCGGTTAGTTTTTGAAACAGACAAACTCTGAATTGTTGAAGAGTTCATTGATTATACATAAAATTCAATGAAGGTTGAATAATCTTTGAACTACAGTATGTAGTTATCTGCATGTCTCATCCATGAAGATGCAACCATGGAGAACAAGCTATTGGGGGTTTTGAGAACCAGAACAAGCTGAATGAACAAGTTGAAATTTAGCCCCTTTATTAATATGCCTGCAGGTGAGGAATATATATATATATTTTTTTTTAAATGGTCAAATTCACTCAGCATTCCATGATATCTCAATTACAATTAAGTACAAATTAACTGTATTCAGTTGTGTTGTAGGCACAGTCCAGTACATTATAATCAGACTCATTTTTATGTTGAAATAATGAAGATTTCTGTGCCACCCAGACTGGTTGCTGGCCCCTGCCTGGCCACCCCTATGAAAAAAATCCTGGCTCCGCCACTGGATGGATGGATGCATTTTTGGGGGGCTTCAAATCGCACCCCTGTTCACTACCATTATAAAGCTTGGTAGAGCCAGGATATTTTTAAATATATCTCTGATTGTGTTCATCTGAAAGAAAATAGTCATATACACCTCGGATGGCTTGAGGGTGAGTAAAAATTGTACCTCTAAAAAAGAGGTAAAAGTAAACCTTTCTAGATTGATTTACCTAAAAATGTGAAATCTGTTCTGTGGCACTAACTGTGGCTCTTGTTTGTTTGAACATCTCAAACTGTCCAACAATAGTGTTCAGTTGGGGGTGGGGCTGTCTGTTTGGCCAACCAATGACAGAGTTTTTGAGAAACCTGTTTGAAACCAGCTATTGTTTTTCATATTAAAGACTATTTTGACTTAAAACCAGTTAATTTAGCACATTTTTGTATGACGCAGGATGTAGGAGTATCGTAATCTTAGATGTCTCTCACGGTTCAAACTAATAGAGCTGAGCAACAAACTTAAGCTCCTCTTCTCTTATATCGAAATCCTTGGCGTAAGTCGATTTGCGTAGCCCGTCTGCCGGAAGCTAGTTATTTTAGTTTATAAAGATTTTAATATGAATATTTCTCTTACAGAATGCCTTTATTAACCCCCTGGAGTCGTGTGGATATCTTTTATGATGGATGGATGCACTTTTTTGGACTTTTACTGCCATTATAAAGCTTGGATGTGTCAGGATATTTATTAATATAACTCCGAATGTGTTCATCTGAAGAAAGTCATATACACCTAGGATGGCTTGAGGGTGAGTAAATCATGGGATAATTTTAATTTTTGGGTGAACTGACCCTTTAACCTCACTGAGTGATCATTGCCAATCAGGTCATCAACATGGTCAAGCATATCAGGAGCGACTTCTGTAGGAAATATGATAATGTCCAACTGAAC
The DNA here is from genome assembly GCA_039654765.1 of Mylopharyngodon piceus. Lineage (NCBI taxonomy): Eukaryota > Metazoa > Chordata > Actinopteri > Cypriniformes > Xenocyprididae > Mylopharyngodon > Mylopharyngodon piceus. The sequence goes on along the minus strand of CM077446.1, from coordinate 19,347,479 downwards.
AGGGTCTGGTCAGAAGATCGCTATCTCAGAAATGACCAGTAGGGGTTTGGTGGGCAAGCCGTTAAGACCACAGGTTCTCATACCACTCTCTTGTCATATCTCTCAACATTTCCTCCTGCACGCTGTCAACATGTTTCTCTGTTTCCTGTGTCTACTGCCCTCCCTTTATCCCTGCTCTCTAATGACCTGGCCCATCCCCCCTCCATTGAAATGTTCACATGTGCACACAGCAGACACTGTTTTTCATTGTTAGAGATGACTGTGATGATAACAAAGCAGAGCGAGTCTGGATTGCTCTCGCTCACTAACTGTGCAGAGTTCTGAAACTTCTTTCAGGTGAGGAAGCGAATCACATCTTCAAAGGCCATAAGATAGAGGTTAAAACAATCGCTTCTCATTGTGTGCTCGAGCACAGCCTGCACTTAGTTCTTATGATGAGAGAGGGGAACAGCAACTCAGAGAGAACAAATGTTTCCTCTAAAGGTGAATGCAAGCGCTCATCCCTTCCGGTACTTAATTTCACACTCAGAGACGTGTTAGTGATGACTTTATGGCTTTGAGACCGCAAGGGATAAATCATACGGCACATCAAACGCCTTATAGAGGATCATCTTACGAACATCACGTTATCTGTTTTTAAAGATTAATAAGAAGGAGCAGCGGAGTGCGTGATGGGTTATGTGTGCATGTGCAGAGCTCTGCTGGGTCCACCCGAGTCTCTTATCAGTGCTGAACAGAGCCGCTGCAGTGACGGCCTGACGCTGATACTGCAGGTTGTTGCTGTATACCTTAGGGTTGAGTCCAACCTACCTTCCCACACACTTCCCTCTGGCTTTCTAGGCTTTATTTTAGAGCCATTAAAAAAAAAAAAAAAAAAAAAAAAAACTCCCTCTGACACGACAAGGGAACTGCAAAAGATCATTTGATTTCATTGTAATGTAAAAAGTGACAACATGCAGTCATGTCTACCTCATCTGACTCTTAAATGATTTTTTGGTGCAACCTAATGTAGTCAGCTTGATTCAGTCATATTAAAAATTTTGGGAACACTTTAGTTTAGGGTCCAATTCTCATTATGAACTAGTTGCTTATTAGCATGCATATTACTAGGATATTGTGTACTTATTAAGCACATATTAATGTCTAATTCTGCTTGATCATATTCTACATCCCATAATCCTACCAATACCTGAACTTAACAACTATCTTACTAACTATTAATAAGCAGTACATTAGGAGTTTATTGAGGGAAAAGTCATAGTTAATAGTTAGTTAATTGGACCCTAAACTAAAGTGTGACCAAAATTTTTTGTTTTGTTTTGTTTTGTCTGCTGATACCAGCCAAAAATGAAAATTCTGTCATCATTCACTCACCCTCATGTATGACTTTCTTTCTTCTGCTGAACACAAAAGAAGATATTTTGAGAAATATCTCAATGTTTCTACTTTTTTGTCCATACAATAAAATGTTGACTGTTGATATTGACTTTAATTTTATACACAAAAGAAGAAATAAAGTCTTTGGAATGACATGAATGTGAGTAAATGACATAATTTTCATTTAGGTGAACTTTCCCTTTAAAAGAAAATGTGTACTTGTTACTTCTAAGGTGAAGTACATCATCTTTTTATGTACATTTTCTCTTTTTTATCTTAATATATAAAGAGAGCTAAAAGTAAACTCTATCTAAACTGATTTATCTCAAAAAATGTAAAAACTGTTGCTCTGTGTGGTTAGCTTTTGAGAATCTAGTTTGAAACCAGACATTATTTTTTCATATAAAGACTTATTTGACTTTACACCTCTGCATGAAGGTGAGTAAATGATGACTTTTTTTAGGTGAACTTGTGAAAATGTGCAGTCGTTACTTCTAAGGTTTAGTACGTTAGTTTTATGTCAAGATACTTTTGTATGTTAATATGTAAAAAGAGGTCAAAGTAAATCTTTCTAGATTTACCTAAAAAATGTGAAATCTGTGGCACTAACTGTGGCTCTTGTTTGTTTGAACATCTCAACCTGTCCAATTATAGTGTTCATAACTATTTTGACTTAAATAAAACCAGTTATTAATTTATTAATTTAGTTATTACTACATAAAGCACCTTTTTTGTATTTGCTTGACAATTTTAACAATATTCATATAAGCTTTCTTTAAGTTTACTGAGTGATAATTGATGGCATAATTTTCATTTGTGAACTGTCCCTTTAAAAGAAAACGTGCAGTTGTTTCTTCTAAGGTGAAGTACATAATCTTTTTATGTATAATTTCTCTTTTTTCTTATCTTAATATATAAAATAGCTAAAAGTAAACTCTTTCTAAACCTCAAAAAAAAAAAAAAAAAAAAAACTGTTGCTGTGTGGCACTATGCTCTTGCGCATCTCAACCAGCCCAACATTGTCTCAACAATTAGAGTTAATTTGGTTAGTTTTCTTTACAGTGTTTTTCACATGTTCCTTAGAAAAGCATTAGGAAGACTTTCCCTACATCCAAATATGCCTAATTCCCTAGAAGGTGAAAAACAGTATGAAAAAAAAAATATGTCCGAATTCATAGTATTCATAAAAAAGTAGGTGAAATGTGATCTATTATTTCCGGCGGAATTCTGAAGTGTGCATCTGATGGACACTTTACTATCCCATGAGGCCACAGAAGAGAAGTTGTGAATGGCATGAAGTGACACTACTGAAGTCATGAGTCACGTGACAAACAGTACATCAAATTCTATTTATACTACACACATTCATACTATATAAAACACGTTTTTTAAGGTCGCAAAGAAAAAAAAGGTTCTCATCAAATGTAGTACCTACTCAGACTGTATGTGATTTCCAGCGCACCTCTTGTCACATTGTCTGAAAGTGATTAAATGTGTTGAACATTGTCATCACCCTGAACACAGAGCGTCGGCTTCCGTGATCGGTGGTTTGACAGTGCGTTGAAGCTGTTTATCGCCTTCCTGAGCTAATATAAACCAACCATCTGCTTTTAACCCAACACACAAAAACAGTCCCCAATTCGGCAGCACAGAGGGGGGAGAAGGCTGCCAAAGAGCTGATTTTGTGCGCCAGGGACTGTTCTAGTGAGGAAATCCACTCCAGATGTGTACAAATCGCCCCTTGCTTAATTTCCATTGTTGTCATAGATGCTTTTTGCGTGGCCAGCTTTGGTAGCTTTCATAGAAGGTGGCAGGATCCATTGGGTAAATGTGTTGGATTTTGTATAAAACAAACTAACAGAAGTGTAGTGTCGAGAGGTAAAGATCAACAGAAAACAGTAGGAATTAGGATGACACCTAAACCTGTTAGAGCTTTGACTACTGGTTACTGACTCATAAACAGCCACAGATGTTCCCCAACGCCCTTCAAACTCTTCTGTCGGGCTTTTTTTAGTGTGCATGTGCGCGTTTTCCCCCGTTCTGTTTCCTGTCATCATGGCATCCGTATAAAGAGCCAAATATTGGCTTTGTGAGTCCCATGGTTAATCAGAGAGTAATTAGGAGCTGGTCTTGCAGGAATGGAGGGTTGACTTTGCTTTGAAACTCACTCTCCCCTTGTTCCTCATAATAGGTTTTTTTACAAGCACTTTTGAGGTGGAGAGAGAGCAGAGGTTTTACTGGGCCGGCCGTGTGGTGTGTGGCGTTTCACAGAGCACTTTAAAATCGATCTGGAGCTTCTAAATGACAGACCACCACTCCACTGTAATCAACTTGAATGGAGTCCAGACGCAGAGTCCAGGAAAAAACATAAATAAACAAACAAACAGATAATGAGTCCTCAGCTGGCTCTTCTTTATAAACGGTTGCACCGCCTCAGTTTGGGTTTAGAGCTAAAAGACAAAGATGTCAAAACATTCTGACCAAACTGTGTGCGGATTCTGATGTCTAACAGAAGCTGTGTGTGTAGGCTTGTTTGTGTGTGCGAAAGAGAGAGAGAGAGAGAGAGAGAAAGCGTCCACTTCCCAAATTAAATGAACTCTTTGATTTCCGAACGACATCCTTCTGGACTCAATCAAGTTCTACATTTGGCTTCAGCATATTTATTTAGAGTTTTCAAACTACTATAGTGGTAGGCAAGCTTCAATTACACCTAAATATTTGGTCACATCATTGTAAATATGCTGCACTTTTGAATCATTCACCACACTACATTTTAGGAAACTTTTACATTTTATTCCAGTTACACTCTAAAAAAATACTGGGTTAAAAACAACCCAAGTTGGGTTGAAAAAATGGACAAACCCAGCGATTGTGTGGTTTTAACCCAGCGGTTGGGTTAAATGTTTGACTAACCTGCTGGGTAGTTTTATTTAACCCAACTATTGTTTAAAAATTACTGTATTGCTGGCTTAAAATGAACACAGAGAATGTTGGAAATTAACATTTATTAATATGTTTAATAAATGAACATTCATTAATAAGTTCAATGAATAATAATTAAACAATAAACATTTATTAAATTGCTTATTAATAAATGTTCACCTTTTGATTATTATTGTTGCCTCTAGTAATTATGTGTCTGATTTGTAATTTCCAACCTATTTTGGGTTCATTTTAAGCCAGACATATAGTAATTTTTAAATGGTAGTTGGGTTAAATAAAACTGCCCAGCACATTGGTCAAACGTTAAAACAATCTAATCGCTGGGTTTGTCCATTTTCAACCCAACTTGGGTTGTTTTTAACCCAGCATTTTTTTTGGACCATTTTTTCCTCACAAATATGATCATATAATTTCCTAAACTAATATCTTAAAAATATGTGCTTGATGTCTTCTCTGCCAGAATTATACAAAGTAATCAGAACTTTCACTGTTTCTACTCTGAAAAATTATTTTCATGATTTGTTATCAGAACCTTTTTTCTTTTGTCAAATCAACTTAGATAATTAATGTGGTTCAGATAACATAATATTGAGTTTCAGATAACATAATATTGAGTTTCTGTTGATTAAACCAATTGCCTTCATTGTATTAACTCAAATTTTTAATTTCAATGAACTCAAAATTTTAAGACAACCAGTTAACCTATTAAAGTTAAACCAACAATTCTTTTTTACAGTGTAAGAGGAAGAGAAACACTTCTGAGGATCACTGCTTTAATATTTCTATTTTTTAGGTTTAATAATGCATCATTATATGACAGGTTCATGATACATCTCTTTAATATGTAAAATTATGCCAGTTGTAAATTTCGAAAGGTTATTCTTATTAATAACCCATTGTTATTAATAATATTAATAATAGTGACCATAATAGAGACCGTAAAGAAGTTTTTCATTTGTAAAGCTCTAAAAATTTTACTGACTGCTGTTTTAGTGCATTTCCTGCAAATACGGAAAAAACAACAAAGGGTCTCAATTTAACGTGCGATTTCACATGGTTAGTGCAAATTGTCACATGACCAGAGCAGTTTGTTTCCTGTTTGCACCATCAGAAGATGATGGCTGCATCAAAGCTCCAAAACAAAAGGTTGGTAAAGCATGTTAACATAAAGATTTTTTTTTTACACATTATCTTTAAGGTGTCTAGTATTAATATATGAATTCTCAATTATTCAGTGTTGTTGAGGGTGGTCATAGAATGAATAAAGATGTTGATGGCAACAATAGTGACCAGTGGGGAAATACAGTGAATGAACTATCCAATCACAGTGAATATTGCACTAAATTAAAAAGTTCAAATTTGCACTAATATTACAATATTATGATATATGTTACAATAAAGTAACAATCTGTCTTTTATCTTTTATCTCATTATTCAGTGTTGTATAAGGGTTTTTGTGTATAATAGTAACCCTAGAATGTGATGAAACAGTTAATAAAGTTAACTTTCTATTTATTTCTTCATTTATGAACTCATGTATAGATTTGATTTCTTCTGCTCCAGCTCACTCAACAGCAGTCTCTCACCTTTACTTTATGGCGTGTGAAGTTTACCTGACCTTCTCTTCACATCTTCTGTCTGGAGAAGTCTCCTCTGACCGCTGGACCGAGAGCAGTTCAGCTACTCTAATATTGCCTGAAAACACAATATATCTCAGAAATATTTGGTAGAACCATAACAATGACTGTAAGCAATGAATATCATTGATCGATGGAGAGACATGTCATTGTTTATATTTATTTATTTCATTTCCTAAAAAAAAAAGACGATGCATTTCACCAATAGAATACATTTAGCACAAGAAGAAAGAAACACAACAATACAAATGGATCATAAACTGTTCAGAAAATGTGAAAATTTTCTGTGAAAATATAGAACCACGTATAAAATAATAAATAATAAACTTTGTTGAAGCATAAACTTATGTTCTAAACCAGCAGTTTTTTACAATTAATAAAATCTGGTCAGTTCATCCTCAATCAAATTCTTAAAAAAAAAAAAAAAAATGGCCAAACACATTTGAATCATTTATAATGTCCTTCACAATGAGAGAGTTTATTCATAATATAATCTTTTTGATTGATGAATAGCTGTAATTATTGCTGTTTAAATTGTCCTTATATCTCATGGCCATGGTTACATCTGATCTTCAGCAATAACATCTTTAAACATTTAGGAAAATAAAAATACATGCAAGCAGTTAATCATCTTGCTATTTGATCATTGAGTAATTTAGGGTTCTTTCTGTCTTTTTTAATTGTATAAAAGCCCCAGTTCCTAACCTTTAATCATCTCATACCACATATAGTGTACAGTCATTTGGGTTTTCCCTTTTCATCTATTTTCCTTGACTGTTTGCACACATAAAATATCACTTAATCTAATTAGTCTAAATTTAATGTGGTGTACGAACTGTTACGAGTTTATTATTCTGTTGAGTTGTTTGTAAATGATGCTGTGTAACTCACAAAGTAATAAAGTGCTTTATGTGGTAACATCTAAATAAATAAGTTTAATTTATTTAAAAGATATGATTTATTATGATCACATAAGAGTATTTTTTAAGAGACAGATTTTCACCTTTGACAGTCCATTCAGATTATTAGTGAAATTCAAGATCTGTTGCTTTCATGTTCTTCTCAATCGACTGTGGAGAATCTTTCAGCGAAAACTTTTTATGCCTTTCGACAAGCTCAAAGTTTTCTGTTTATATGTAGTTTTTGTCGGGGAAAAAACAATGTTTCCAGACCGATATTCAAGAATCATAGAATATTAATGTTATTTTATATAAGTCAAGGATATGTGTGAATTGAAACCAAAAGGCTAATAAGAAATGCAGCATAAATATTTTTAAACAACTCAGATATGGACATTCTTAAAGTAAACATTTCTAACGCTCTCGTGAACTTCCCCTCCAACTCACAAAACCCGCGACAATTCCGTCTCAAAACCACCTGACATTATCACTCCAAATTATCATTCAGTACCAAACATTTTCCGTGTCTTTTTTGAGCAATTTCACAACAAAATTTCATAAATTCGCAATCAGCAAGTCCTGAAACCTTCGTGAAAACGTTTAATTTCACTCAGGTGCTAGAAACGCTCCTGGAGGGTTTTCCTTTTTTGTTTTTTAACATAAAAAACTCGGAAAGGTTTCGCCCCTTTGCATTGAGCATGTCGAGAGGCTTATTGAAGACCCCCACCCCCTACTCTCTCTATCACACACACACACACACACACACACACACACACACCCGCTGGTCGGAGGGGGTTGGGGTGGTGAGGAAACGGGCTGGTGTGCCCTGGAAGTGATTCTTCCCCCAAAACACAAGGTGAAACGGGAGCATCGGAAACTGCACGTGGGTCCTGCCCTCTTCATCCTTCATTAAATCATACATTCTCTCCAGGAATATAGCCATAAATATTTAATTCCTCAAGCAGGATAAAATGTTTCTAGATGTTAATACTTGATTAAATCTCTAAAGGGAAGTTATTGTTAAATAATCATTTGAGAATTGAATCTTACCTGATTTAGCGTCAGAAAACATCAACAGGACGTTTTGAAGACCATGTTTATGCCTGTCTTGATTTCTATTTGAAATGTAATTAAATTATACAGAATAATTTTACATGCCTTCCCCATATAATCATCATCCTCTCAATACTTTTGTTTGATTAAAAGCCTAACTTTTTTTTTTTTGTATGTTTTTGTCTTTGTCTTTGTTTTTGCTTATTAAACTGTTGTCCACTTGTAAATATCTGATGGTCACTGCAACACAAACATCTGGTCTTTTTATTTATTTATTTATTTTTTTTTATTTATTTTTTTTTTTTTGAAAAATATGTATATATTTTAATGTCAGGACAGAAAACCCCAACAGGACTTTGATAAAGGTTTTGAAGATCATTTAAAGTTTGTTTACTTATGTATTTCTAACTGATTAATTTTTTTTAAATCTATATTTTAGACTGAAAGAACACTGTAAATATACAGTGACTCCAATGCTTATTTTTTATTTTTGTTTTACATTTGCAAACCATAAAACATAAACAATAGCCTAAATAAGAACAATACTTCAGTAGGCTAAACCTGCTAAAATAAAATTAAAAAAAATAGTAGCCTATTTGTACAAATGATACACTGTAAAATGTTTCCATCCATTTAACTTGTCACAAATAATTTCTGTCATTTCCACTAGGTTTTACGAGTTGTCTCAACTTAATTTGTAATTAAATTAAAAAAAATTCTAAAAGTGCAATAAATTATCACTGCATTTTGGTACTACTTTGATTGTATTCAAATAAAAAAAATACATTTAAAAAAAAAATATTATAGCTACAGTGTAAGAAATCCAATCAAAATTTAGAAAAACGTCTAAACACCTTCATGACACTTCCTCCACACTTCCTTATGTCAACACATTCGATCAATCATTTAGGCTAATCCAGCTTTTAATTACTTAAGACTATTGCTTAAATAAAGATTTATCAAAAAAGAAAAAAGAAAAGAAAAGTGTGTATCGCATTACAACAGCGCGTCGTCCTGTATAAAATAAAGAGCTTGTTGACTTAGTCACCTTGCATTAAACATGCCTGCATTAAATAATTTAAAAACACTATCGGCTGTCTCAATCCTTTTACTTTCGATACACATTCAGCCTCATCAGTCCCGCCGCTATCCACCGTTAATCATAACGGTGTGTAAACTACAACCCCAAAAACACACAACACACACACACACGCGCGCGCGCGCACACAACAGTTTACCAGCCCCTGTGAAAAGTTTGTGAAAGTGGCCTGACGTCACACTCCCACAATGCTCGCGCGCCCCATAACTCTGCTGCTGCAGCCTGAGGAGCGCGAGACACTCAGGCCCCGAAAAAAGAAAAATTAGAGAAAAAATTGGAAAAAATAATAAAACAACAGATCAAGAGGAGAAAGACCGGGGACGGTGGCGTGGGGCTCCCACGGTAGGTTTGCGCTTAGTCGGTGCTGGAATGTGACGGCGGTTCCTTGTGAAATTGACTAATGCGGCGCTGGAAAGTTTTTGGTGGCAACTGCTCGCTTTTTTTCTGCAAGTCCTCATAATGTAGCTGCACGATCTGATGTGTGCATGTTTTTTTAATGAGATCCCGATAATTAATACAACTCGTTCGGCCGCTGATCGATATGGCAGATGATACAAGAGTGCTTGATAGTAATAACACCCTTGATATTTTCTCCCGAGCCTACGTCATTTATTTTTGACTTATTTTTGTAAAACATTGTTTGAGGCTCCGGGTATTTAATTTTTAATTGCACGTTCGCTCGCGCTTCGCAAACTTCATCGATAAATACAGCGCGGTTGCAATTTGTTTACAAACCAATACATTTGCATTTGATCGATTATCGGCTCGGCCGTGTCTATTGATGTTCAGTGTGACTTTAGATTGAATAGTTGAATTTTGAGTAATTTCTGAATATTTATGCCTGTGCTGTAGACACACGAGCTGAAGTACCGTTCCTGTTAAGTTTCAGACATTCAGTTTATACAAACGCGTTTGTCTATTAATAGTTCACTCGTTGATATGAGAAAATCTCACTGGGCTGTAAATATACAACTATTTTTTGTCTAGTTTGTCTCGTTCTGTTGCTCTGCCTCCATGCTGCTCTGGCTTATCTGCTGCTCGTCATTTGTTTGCCACAGATCGGATGTTCCTGGGCGGATTGTGACTTTTGTATAATGCCGTCTTGTGTGAAAAACTGTTTGTTTGTGTGCTCCAATCAAGAGCTACTTAACAAACAAGAGTGTCAAGCCGTGGGTTGAGGTGTGGGGCACCTCGTTTTAATGTTCATTTACATATAGTGGTCATATATGGCACATTTTTAAGAATATCTCTGCTAAGAAATAATCCCAGTGTGCGTGTTCAACTCTGAGGCATCGGTGAACTTTATTTACACTGTAAACAAATTTAACCACTAAATTGAAAACACAAGTTTACATTCTACATTCAGTTTGTGAGTGAAATCAAAGCAAAACTTGTGGTGATGAGTTTATTACACTTTTCTAACCATTTAATTTAGCTCATTGATGGACACAAATATGTTGTAAGAATGATGAAAACATGTTTACAGGGTAGTGAGCTCACTGAAAGCTTTTAAGGGATAAAATTAAAAGTTTTGACCTTTGTTCACATATATGTTTATAAAATCTGCGGTCACACTTTAGATTAGGGTCCAATTCTCATTATTAACTACGACCCTTGCCTTAATAAACTCCTAATTACGGTTTATTAATAGTAAGGTAGTTGTTAAGATTAAGGATAAAGGGATGTAGAATATTGTCATGCAGAATAAGACATTAATATGTGTTAAATAAATACTAATAAACAGCTAGTAATATGCATGCTAATAAGCAATTAACCCTAATAATAGCGAAAATTGAACCCTAAACTAAAGGGTAACACTTTATTTTAGGGTGTTTTAACTAGTTGCTTATTAGCATGCATATTACTAGCTGTTTATTAGTACTTATTAAGCACATATTAATGTCTTATTCTGCATGACAATATTCTACATCCCTTTATCCTTAATCTTAACAACTACCTTACTATTAATAAGCCGTAACTAGGAGTTTATTGAGGGAAAAGTTGTAGTTAATAGTGAATATGTGTTTCCTATACTAAAGTGTTACCAAATCTACTAATTATCATGTGTAAAGATCATTGCAACTCTAGTCACATGCTCAAAACACCTGTAGCTCTAAAAACCCTCAAAAATTCAACCCTCTAAAATGGAAAACTTAAGTTTAATTGTTGCTTTAAATATGGTGTAAATTCAAAGTTACAATCTGCAGATTTCTTTTGGCCATTTTGAATATTGTTACTAATAACGAAAATGCAGTTGAAACGCTGAAAACGTATAAAAATTTGCGGAAATGATTGTGACGAGTTTAAAAATTGCATTGCGGAGAGAGAGCACATTGAAGTGATTTGTAAGGGACAGAAATTGAAATCAAAGTTCATTTGTCATTGCTTTTGTATGAGCATAACTGCGACCCATCTTTAATTCACCAGTCAGTGTGATTGCAGCACTATATCCACATGCTCAAACACCTGTAGCCGTGTGACATTTCTTTCTCAAATATATGTGTTGATGGTTTAAACCTGCATTATAGAGTATAAAGCGTTGGCTTTGGCTTTGCTTTGTTAAATCTCTTGTTTTTGTTGTGCCAGATTTGTTGCTTTGTGTGTTGAAATGATGAATCTAAATGAAACATTTCACTTTAGCTCATTGGATAAAGAGTTTGTAAATGGCTTCCTAACAGTGATTGATAAAGAACAGGTTGTGACGAGCTCTTGTTTGGTGGTTGTGCTCCATCATGGCCCTCACTTCCACTGCCTCGAGCTTCATAATAAGGAAATGGAAGTGAGATCGTCACGAGACAGTGCTTTTGTTATTGACATTGCATGTTGAAACGCATATTGTGATGTATGAGACCGTGTAGTTTTTCAGCATTGGCTCTGGTTATGAGGATCTTTTGCTTCTGAGGATCTTAGATGATTACATCTCATTTATTTCCATGTGAAGTGTTCTTGCTTGTTAATAAATTAAGCAGAATTGAGTAATGAACTTAAAAATTAGTTGTATTTTGTTGAGCACATCCTTTTTTGCCGCCTTATTTCAAACATTTTCCTCGACATGTGGTATCTTTTAAGATGACTGCTTTTTTGTCAGTTTTGAGAGATGTAGATGTTGTGTGGCGTTTTAAACAAACGTTTCAGCAGTTTATTTTTCATATTGCTGCTCATGGGCTTTCTGAAAAGGCGTCTTACATGCTTGATTCAGTGTGAGAGAGAGAGAGAGCATGTGCATCAAGGGGGGTTTCTCCTCTGAAAACATCCCACAATTCCTTGCTCCTCGGTGGGTAACAGGCTGATTATCATGAGAAAGCACATCAGAGGGGTTAATAGGTAGGACAGGCTTTGGAGAGCACAAACGCTACTTAATACCCAGTGTAGAATGGGGATCAGCCCTCATCTGAATCCTTATATCCTCCACTTATAGCAGTGAGGAGTGAACGGGGACGACGCTGTGCCTGAAATTTGTGCCAAGTTACTGTAATATAGCTATTTATTTTGCAGTGTTGCGTGATGATATATGGGCTTGTGGATCAGCCGAGGAGTTTGATTGTATTTGCAGTCGTGAGCATGTAATGCGTGTTTGTTTTTTGGCTCAATCCAGGTCTGAAATGGGCACTGGGGAGTGTTTATGTGGGCAACTGGGCATAATGTAAAACAGTAGCTGACCTGGTCACTCAGTCGCCCCATAAAAAAGGGAGGAGAGATAGAAAGAGAGATAAAATCAGGCCAAGTTCACGAGGGCATCAGATTTGATTCTTATCAGAAAATTATTCATGTCAGAACTTCCAGAAAAACAAATCGTTCATTCAGGTTTCAGGTTTGGAACATCTGTAGATCTGTATGACTGTACAAGTAGAATTTCACTAGAGTTTTTTTTATAGGGCTACTTAACAAAGATCATTAAATGCAATATTAAAAATTAAAAACAGTAGATTGCATGTTAAATGTGTATTACTGATATTAATTAATGCATATAGATGTAGAAATGAACTGAAGCTTTTACTGTTTGTGAAAACTTTTTTGTAATTCATGGTCGTCCTCATATTTGTTTTTACATTAAAATACTCTTTTTCACATAGAATATTTTAAACTTTGCAGATATGGTTAACTTATAGTTACAGTTTTATGAATATGTAATCAAAGAACCAAGAAATTAAGATTGATAATAACATTGACAAATATTGTACTCTTACACAAAGATTTTTTAGAATGTAAAAGATGTTGATTAAATTGAAGCATTCCCAGAAACTGATTTGAATCTGTTTGGATTGTACTGTAAAAATGTTTTGACAGGTAACCTAAAAAATGTGCTTCATGTGGTAAACTAAACTAATCAACTGTTTTTCTAACCAAAAATATATGACAAAAGTTATAATATTTAAAAAGTTATTTAAAACAAACATTATTTTTAACGGTCAAATCACATAGCTCCTGAAAGTAAGTTACGTAGTTTTTACAGTGTGGAAATTCATAAATCGAATTGTTTATTATGAATTTCTTACTTATTTGATGTATTTTACTTAACTGTACACATTACTTAAACATTTTCTGAAGTATTTATTTTCAGTTTCCTCATCAATAAGCTTTTGATATGCAGCACATATGAAGACTATATAAAAAAAAAGAAAGAAAAATGTATAATTCTAACAACTGAATGTGTTATAACAGCTCTAAACTGTATGTTGTGAGTAGAAAATGGCATTCAGAAGGGGTATAAAAACAATCTCAGCGATCGCAAATCCAAGCTCATTAATTGCAGGAAAAAACGATCATCAAGTGAAGCGAACAAAGAGTAATAGAAAAGAAACCCACACATAAACACTACATGTGTAAATACACTCTAATGTTCTTGACAGATTTGCAAAACAAGTCCAAACAAACCGCAACCAAGTTGCACACGCACAAGAAAAGAGCGTCTTTTTTCCCTTCTCTGGCATGCATTCTGACTGCACTTGCAGTATGCGGCGCCTTTAGATAGTAAGAAGACGCTAGATGTTTGAAACGCATAGCCCCACTGTACATGAGCAAAGCTGTGCTTTTGAAAGCAGTCAGCCAGGTGTGGCTTTTCAAGGCCTGAGTCTATCCATCACTGAACACCACTTATGCTGCAACCCCTCCTTCTCTTCCTTCAGATCCCCCTCGTCCATTTTTCCACCCCAAAGATGGGTCTTCTTCCCCTCCGAGCTACTTTCTCACTCGTTTACTGTCTCTCTGCTATCTTTGTTGTGAATTTATTGTCTTTTTTAAGGAAATGTACTGTGCAGTAAATTCTTAATCATCTAATACGATTACCTGATACACGCTGTTAAGAAAGATGTTATAATGGCTTCTGTAAAAATAGTGAAAATAGTGCCATTAAATGTGTAAATTATATTAGAAACTCACCAGAAACCAGATGAAAATGATTCCTCAATCTGTAATTGTTACATTTAAGCAGCTATTTTGACCTGATCTAATCCTAAAAGTTGGTGTTGTTGGTGTAACCTAATGCTACTATTTTAGACTTCAATAAAATTTAATAATTCAGTTATTACTAGATTATTTTTTATTTATTTTTTTTTTTTTCCTGGTGAATCTTTTAAATGACAGGCACAGAGTTTGATCAGCCTTCACTCTAAAAAAAAAAAGGTGCTATATAGCACTAAAAGTGGTTCTTGGCTCGTAATCATAGGGGAACCACTTTTGGTGCTATGTAGCACCATATCTTTAAAGGTGCTCTACAGCTTCTTTGTCAAATGGTGCTATGTAGAACCCATAAGAGATGCCACATCGCATTTTATTTCTTCAACAAAAATGGTGCTAAACAGCACCAACAGTGGTTCTTTGGCTCGTAAAGAACCTTTAAAGGGGCTTAACAGGTTCTTTGTATGGCAGTGGTGCTATATAGCACCTTAACCACCCAAAGAACCAGTGAAGAACCGCTGAAGAACCATACAGGGGCTTAACAGGCTCTGTATATGGTAGTGGTACTATATAGCACCTCAGTAATCTCAAAGAACTGGTGAAGAACCGCTGAAGAACCATGCAGGGGCTTAACAGGTTTTGTATATGGTAGCGCTACTATATAGCACCTCAGTAATCCCAAAGAACCGGTGAAAAACCGCTGAAGAACCATACAGGGGCTTAACAGGTTCTGTATACAGTAGCGGTACTATATAGCACCTCAGTAATCCCAAAGAACCGGTGAAAAACCGCTGAAGAACCATACAGGGGCTTAACAGGTTCTGTATACAGTAGCGGTACTATATAGCACCTCAGTAATCCAAAAGAACCGGTGAAGAACCGCTGAAGAACCATACAGGGGCTTAACAGGTTTTGTATACGGTAGCGCTACTATATAGCACCTCAGTAATCCCAAACAACCAGTGAAGAACCAGTGAAGAACCGCTGAAGAACCATACAGGGGCTTAACAGGTTCTGTATACGGTAGCGGTACTATATAGCACCTCAGTAATCCCAAAGAACCGGTGAAAAACCGCTGAAGAGCCATACAGGGGCTTAACAGGTTCTGTATACGGTAGCGGTACTATATAGCACCTCAGTAATCCCAAAGAACCAGTGAAGAACCGCTGAAGAACCATACAGGGGCTTAACAGGTTCTGTATACGGTAGCGGTACTATATAGCACCTCAGTAATCCCAAAGAACCGATGAAGAACCGCTGAAGAGCCATACAGGGGCTTAACAGGTTCTGTATACGGTAGCGGTACTATATAGCACCTCAGTAATCCCAAAGAACCGGTGAAAAACCGCTGAAGAGCCATACAGGGGCTTAACAGGTTCTGTATACGGTAGCGGTACTATATAGCACCTCAGTAATCCCAAAGAACCAGTGAAGAACCGCTGAAGAGCCTTACAGGGGCTTAACAGGTTCTGTATACGGTAGCGGTACTATATAGCACCTCAGTAATCCCAAAGAACCGGTGAAAAACCGCTGAAGAGCCATACAGGGGCTTAACAGGTTCTGTATACGGTAGCGGTACTATATAGCACCTCAGTAATCCCAAACAACCAGTGAAGAACCACTGAAACACCAAGATTTGGTGCTATACAGCACTTAAAGTGGTTCCCCTCTGATTACAAGCCAAAGAACCACTTTTAGTACTATATAGCACCATTTTTTTTAGAGTGTTGGATCAAAAAATCAGTCAAAATTTGGGTGAGAAAATGATTGACCATAATAGAAATAAAATGAATAGTATTACAGCAACATCAGGAAGGTCTCCTTTTCCTCCCTTGAGCTTGTTGTGTTCTCACTGAGATTGTAAGGAAGGAGTAGTGAATTACAGACGTAAAAGTCACGTGAGAAGAGAACTTCTGTGTCGCTGTGATTGGCTGATCACACGGCCACTTTGATAATGCACAACAATTCTTGAATGAACATCCACTTGGACGACATTACTTTTTACTAACGATGTTAATAAAAATGAACATGATGTTATGATCTGTGAGTATAAAATAGCGTATTCATCAGCAGTATTTATTATAAATATCATTATTTGTAGTCTTCGGCATAATGCTGTTTACTTCTCTGTGAACTGTTTTTGATTAGTAAGAGTACAAAATCTCTTACGACACTTAAAAGATGTACATAAAGGATTTGACAGCTATATTAGTAAAACTATATAATGGTTATATAATAACACTGTGAGAAAACAAACCATCAAAAACAGTCATATGGAAAGGATATGAAATTAGATGATAAATATTGAAAACTTTGTGTAGCTCAAATAGCTGCCACATTGCTCAGAGATGCACAGTCATATACGGAGAATCCAGAAGACCTTGAGCGTGATTAGATGACTCAGTCACAGAGAGGAAAAAGAAAGCTGGATGATGAGGGAGAGAGTCATTGAAGAGGGCTGGAGAAAAATAATTATTATGATTCATATAGTTGTTTGAGTTGCATCACGCAAATAACTAAAGCAGTGAAAGGAACGTTTTAGATTTGTTTAGTTGTTTATTGATGTTTAAGATGTGCTGGTCATTCAGTGAAATGTCAGGAGTCAGGTGTTTTCACAGATTCTTTCGTTCACCGGTAGATTCTGCAAGTGAAGGGAAAAAAAGAGTTGTGTATGCTAATGATTGGTTGGTAATCATACAGACATGTATTTAAATAAATTACAATGGCCATCAAACAAACATTTACCAAAAGGTTCTTTATAAGAAGCTGGTGTGTGACACCATAACTTGCAGTGTTTCACACCAGAGAGGAAAACTATAACAATAACGCTAAAAATAACGTTCTAAATATTGTTCTAAAAATAAAGAGTAGCTGAGTTCACACCACAACTATAACAATAACGGCACAGAGAAACAATATCGTTGGAATCACTTTCCGAACAATTTTTTTTCTAGTTGATGAACAATATAAACATTGACAGCCAATCAGAATCCATCCTGCTTTAGCGAGCTCGAGCATTTAAAGCGGTGTGCACGCTTAAAATTAACAAAGTGTAATTGTCCTCTGGTGTGGAGACTAATATTGTTATCTTTTTAGGTGTGGGCTGGCCTTTAATAATCTTTACTATGCAATAGTCAAAATAGCAAAAATATAAACTTAATTATTCACACATATATGAGCAAGTTTATGAAAAGAAGAAGCTTTAAAGTTGTGCCTTGAGAAAACTATTATTTTCTTGAAAGCTACAAACTGTATACATTATATAGTTTTACTTAATATAGGATATATTCAATATTATTTTTATTAGGGGTTAAATGGATTGTAGTTGATCCGTGATCCGTATGGACCAGGCCCTATGGTTCGCATGTGATTTGTGGATTATTTGCAAAGTTTAACCATCATAGAGTGAAAGTTTGTCATTTCATCTTGCCAATTTACACATTTAAGTGATTTTAAACCATTCCAGTGCAAGAAGGGGCAATAGAGAACTCAATTCGGTACTTGTGTGCTGTTATCTGTGCGCACACACCCGAAGTGAGAGGCACGTTTTGAAAAGCGTTTGAACACCATTCTTCTTTCGCATCTCCTTGCGCTTGAATGGACACAAAATTATGTCAGAATGCCCAGCAAGTATTCTCGTAAACAAAGTTGGTTATGTGAATGTAAACAGAAATCGGATGTGTGTCATTATATTGGATCCGTGCATTAGGTCTTAAAGTGACAGCAGCCTATAAATACCTGCTGCTGTGTGTGTCATTTAATGTTAATCAAACAACATAGCACAGCTTTAACAGACATTAATCTGTATTTAATTTATGGTGAGCCTGATTTCACTAAGTACAACATTCCAATCAGATTTGAAGGACAAGTTTACAGTTTGTTCCAGGCTTACAGCCAGGGTTGGGTGTTTCTATCAGTGTTATTCACCTGTCAGTTCCCTCTGATTTTAGGGATAAGTTATAGGTATGGTTAGATTTAAGGGTTAGGACTAATTTTTTGGACAGGAATGTTGTTCCAGGATCAACAAAATATGTCTTACTTGGCAAAATCACGGTGACTTTTAATTTATACAGTGAACTCTAATGTTATTTTACATTTGTTCCATTTATTACATTTCTGTACCTGAATACTACAGTTAGACCTTACTTTATTTGTAACTTTGTTATATTGTATTTATCTATGCTTGTAATTAGTATATTATTTGTTCTTATTTTTTTACTGACTGTTCACTTGCCTTTAATAATGTTTGAGCTTTATTAGTTAATCTAGTAGTTTTTGCTGTGGTTCTAAAGTACTTAAAATGTGCTTTAAGTAATAAATGGAAAGCAAAGTTATATTTGCCCCTAAACCATTATTTTTTCTCTTGCTGATCTAAAAAATGATTCGATCTGTGACTCAACAACCATAATATGTTTTGAAACGTGAGTTTTGTGATCCGTTGAACCACTAATTATTATATTTATTATTATTTATATTTATCATATTTTTTATATTCTATTTAACATGGGTGGTTCTTTAAAAGTAAAACTCAGTTTTTTAGTTTATTAGTTTCATTGCTTGGTTTTAACATTTTGAACATCAACTGTCATCTAATTTAACTTTTTTCTTGTTGTTGTTAAATCAGGCTTTTACCTGCCTTAAGTAATGACAAAAATACTTTTTCAAGTATTCACACTTACTTTTCAGCAAATTAGTATTAATAAAAGGTGATTTTTTTTTATTAGTATCACACTTGCACTCACAGTCTCTTTTTATTTATTCTGGGGCTTTATGAATGCATCTGCAGTCTGTCATTTGTGGTCTTTTGGGTACAATTTCTGGCAAATATTTTCTTATTTCTCTCCCCCTCATTCACGTTGTGAAGCTCTATAAACTGGCTTTATGGTTCTGGAGCTTTGCCCACAGCTCTTCATTAATGTGTGTATTTGCGCATTAGTGTTTTAGTGTTTGCGCATTTACTCGAAGTTTTCATGCTGGTATAATTTGGCTTTCTTTAGTCTGACATGGGACCTGTAAGCAAGTGCAAAGTTTGTGAGAGAGAAACTCGAAATCAGAGAGACTTACTTTGTTTAAACGGGAGATATTTAAAGTTGTAGATTAATTTCTGATGACATAATGTGAGTTTGACGGAGAAATGTTTCCTGGCAGCACATGAGAGCGAGGAGGTTGCCGTCTCATTGTGTGCAGTCAGGTGTGTGGTCTGCCCAATCCATTGTTACGTTTTCAGCTGCAACCGAGAGAAGAATCGCTAGAAGCTCTCGGTGTCTGTGTTCACTCAGAAAATAAATGAGTGGAGGAGGAAAGACAAATAATGAAATGAAAGGAGTCATGTATCATGATGTGACTACTTTATGGTCATGCATATTACTAATGCTCCGCATCTGTGCTCTCACTATCTCTGTTACACTTAAACAGACAGAATTAACAGACAAATAAATGAAATCCATTTATAGAGGCATGCTTCACTTCTCTCTTTTTCTCTAACTCTCAATGTAATTTCTAGTACTTCGTTGATAAAAAAAAAAAAAAAAAAAAATCCAAAAATGACAAGCACAGTAGTATATCTACACACACACACACACACAAAATGTATTGATAGGGAGAAATAAGGAGCCAGTAATGGTAATAAAAGTAAGAACAATATAAACTGTACAAATGTGACTATGACTGAAGTCATTTAAAAAGAAATGAAATTAAATTAAATTAAATATAAAAGAAAAGAAAAAATAATTAAAAAAATTTAAAAAAATGAAATGAAATGAAATAAAAAAATATATAATATAATATAATAATATTTAATATAACTATTTAAAGGGTCAGGACAGGTAGTAATCATTCAAAGTAACTGCATATTAAAAACTGCATAAAATAACAAAATACAATTATTTTTGCATTTAACTTTTTTTTTTTCCTTTTTTTTTTTTACTGTAAATTCTGAAGTTTTTCTGCATTAGATGCTCCACAGTAACACTCAACATTGATCTTTTTCCAACCCAGGCTCACAAACGTACCTGTGGCGACATTTTTTTTGACAATTTTAAAATGTGTTTTCTCTATTTCTTCCATGTATTCTCAGGCTAACCACAGCTCACTCCAGTGGCAACATTGCAAAATTGTAGATGCTGATTTCCTCTCAAAAGGGATGGAGAGAGAAGAAGAAAAAAAGAGAGCACAAAGGGAAAGAAATGAAGAGAGAGAGAGAGAGAGAGAGAGAGAGAGAGAGAGAGAGAAGCTCTGGTGTTAACAAATGACCTCTGTTGCTTGCTTTCTTCCTCTCTTTCGCTCTCCCTTCCTCTCTCTTCTTCACAAAGTCCAGAACAACAACAACAACAGGAGGAGAGAGAGAGAGAGAGAGAGAGAGAGAGAGAGAGAGAAATGAAAGTAGAGAGAGGACTGTGGGTCTCTTTCTGTGTGCCCTCCAGTGGCAGCGTGAAGTTTTCAGTTTGATTGAAGGGCCCTTTTCTCTGCTGTGTGGTGTGAAAGCTGTCCTAATTGAATGATAAAGTGGCCCGAGATGGAGTCCAGTGAATAGGCAACAATACACAGCCTGTGTGTGGTAGAGGGGTTTTTTTGGTTCTCGTCCAGGCCGTTCTCTCTCTTGCTTTCCTTCACTATCTCTCTCTCTCTTTCTCCCCGCTGCGAGTGGGGGTCCCATTATCGAGCGCTCTGCTAGATTTGGTCACATGACTCCTCCCTGCCCGCTCGGCCAGCCCCTCCCTCCCCTGCCGAAGGCCGGCCAATCAGGTGGCAGAAGGGATATTTCTCAGCGACCATGTGGTTGAATGCCCTCATTTAGCGAGCAGCTGACTCACAGCACATGTCTTTCTCTATCACACACCTCGGCTGCCGGACGCTGGCGAGAGAGAAAATTCCATGTCCGTGCACTTTCAGCGTACGCCGTAAACAGTCCAGACCGGCTCTTCGGGTGTAACTGTAGTGGGATCTTATCCGATGAAAGTGTTTAACCAGAGGCAGATGTTCTTCGTCTTTCGATTCGATCACTGATAATAGTGAGCACAGCGTTTGGGATGCGATTGTTGTCTAGTTCACTAACGGCTCATGAGCTGATCTTATATGGTAACACTTTATACTATATTAGTGTTACAGATTTTTCATGTTATTTATCTCCAGTTACTAGATGCTGTTTATTTATGTTCAGTACAGAAATACATCGATTGAACAGTCATGTAAATCATCACCCAGCTGTTCTGCTGTAACTGTAATTTATATTATAAAAGACTTGGGTTAAGGAATATTTAATAGTTTTATTCAAGATTAAATCAAAAAGGCAATCAAATGAAATAAAAAAAATAAGGTAAATTCATATCACAATTGTGCCTCCAAACAAAAGTCCACTTGAGCCAAAGTTTCTGTTTGTCTTTTTTTTCTACATCATTTGTCATGTTTTTAGAAGTGGTTTGTAATGTCTCTTGAAATTGTTTGTAAATTCACTAGGTTTTTTGAGCCAGCTCTGTTCAGATTGAACTGCTGAAATAAATGTAGAGATAAATAGTTGTTTATTTACATGGACAGTGTCTCCGTGAATATTAAATAACTGTTCATCTGCCTTGATGAGGTCTTTTTGCACATTAGCTTTTTCTCTCTTCGCTGTACAAAGCTTACCTATTTGTTTGGCAAAGACAAACACAATCTAAGAAATTAGTTTCCTTTTAAGGCGAGACACCCCAGGTGAATAGGGTAAAAAAATTAACTAATAGATATCACCATACTACCCCAGCTGATTGATTACATTAAAAATTGCAAACTTTTTTTGTATTACAAGTTTTCTAAAATGTTATGTTTAAATATTCAAATGAGGCGTTATCTAATTAAATATGCGCTAATTTGCATACATTTCTAGAACAAAAATCTGAATATTGGATGACGTCAGGTTCAGAATTCTCGTTTAATTTTTTGGACATGTTAAATTCAAAGGTTTTTACAGAGGGAATTTTGGATATCTCTTTTTATCACTCCATAAATAAGAAAATACTATCAACAGCCAGAAAAAAAAATATTTTCACCATTTTTTTTAGGAATAAAATGTTGTATAAAATCAGGCAAATTAAATATCAACAAATCCTTCTGTAAAAACCTTCAGAATATAGATAGGAATAAAACTGTAAAGTTTGGTGTATATAAGTTCTGCTGAAGTGGAGATTTCTGACTCATTTTGAGAAAACGGCCTTTAAAGATATTTATTGTAATTGAAATCTATAGACGCAAATAGATAAAGTCCTATAAAATATACACTTAAAAGTGTATTTTGGATGTTTTCTTTCCACCAGTCTGAAAAAACACTTAATGAAAAGCCAAAAAGTGCAAAATCTCAAAATTGACAGGTGCCTGAAAAAACAGTGTTTTTGCCTGTAGTGTCTCCCCTTAAACTCACAGACAAATCTAACTGCAGTCAATTGGTAAAAGAAACATGTGTATGTGACAAAATACTTTTTTTTTTTTTTTTTTTGAAAGAAATTAATATTTTTATCTGGCAAGGCATTAAATTAATCAAAATTGGCAGTAAAAACACTAACACTTACGTTAGAAAATTAGAAAAAGATTTCTATTTCTATTTTACAAATAAATGCTGTTCTTTTGAACTTTCTATTCACTATTATACTTTCTATTTTTCTATATCAAGGAATTACAATGAAAATATTAAGCAGCACAATTGTTTTCAACATTGATAATAATAAATGTTTCTTGAGCAGCAAATCATCATATTAGAATGATTTCTGAAGGATCATGTGACACTGAAGACTGGAGTAATGATGCTGAAAATACAGCTTTGATCACAGGGATTAATTACATTTAAAAATGTGAATATTTAAATCAAAATATTTAGTTATCTAAAATTGTAGTAATATTTCACCATATTACTGTTTTCTAATATGTTACTCTGGACCGCAAAACCAGTCATAAGTCACACGGGTATATTTGTAGCAATAGCCAACAATACATTGTATGGGTCAAAATTATCGATTTTCTTTTATGCCAAAAATCATGAGGATATTAAGTAAAGATCATGTTCCATGAAGATATTTTGTAAATTTCCTGCTATAAATATATCAAAAATGTATTTTTGTGAGTGGATATGCATTGCTGAGGACTTCATTTGGACAACTTTAAAGGCGATTTTCTCAATATTTTGATTTTTTTTCACCCTCAGATTCCAGGTTTTCAAATAGTTGTATCTCGGACAAATATTGTCCTATCCTAACAAACCACACATCAATGGAAAACTTATTTATTCTTTCAGGTGATGTATAAATCTCAATTAAATAAAATTGACCCTTATGACTGGTTTTGTGGTCCATGGTCACATATATGTTTGATCGAATTAATGCAGCCTTGGTGAAGCCAATTTTTTTCTTCAAAAACACTAAAAGAATACTTCACTCAAAAGATGAAAATCCTCTCATTTACTCACCCTCATGCTGTTCCAAATGTAGGCCTATATGACTCACTGACTTCAGATGAACGCTATTAGAAATATATAATCCATCTCTGTGAGTTCATATGATGCAAGTGAAAGTTGATGCGTCACAAACGGCACAAAACAATCATGTTGGTAACCCATACGACCCCAGTGGATGAACCAATCTCTTCTTATGTGAAACGATGGGTGTGTGAGAGAAAATAAAGCAAAAATCCCCAAGAAGCTATGATTTACAGTGAATTTAGATAAGGGCCGTTGTTCGGCACTACGCAGATAGGAGCGCCTAAAACCCCCTTTAGCTGTCCTAAATTCACTGTAAACCACACAGACGCAGTGGCGCAGTAATACTGATGTAATGTGGCTCAACCAATCATAATCGAGGACCGGAACTATCCGTTTCGTTTTTACCTTTGTCATTAGTTCTCTGAGTGTCATTAAAGCAAAAGTCTAAGTGGGACCTACATTATAATTAGTTGAAATGAATTGGGTTTTTTGTCACTTGAAAATTTTTCACAAAATGAAATGGTCACACTTCTTTTTTTCAGGCAGAGAAATAACTCTACTGAGCATGTGCTGCATAAGTGTCATCAACAGCTTATTTGTGATTTTGAAGTGTAGCACAATTGTCCCCGGTCTGCATTAGAAAGTGGCGAAATAGTGGGTTAAACCATTCCAAATCCTTAATGAACACAAGGGCATTTCCCAGAGTTGGGTTTGTTAATTTCCTTGTTGTCTAAAGCAGTTCTTCAGTTCTGTCTCTTCATCTTGTATTAGTTCATGCCTTTCAGAGCTTTTTCTCCTGTTGTCTCTTCAGATTATTTTTTTTAGTTTGTTCCACAGGCTTTTGCATGTGTCCATAATTTAATCTCACCCATTGCAATTTTTCCACTAGTATCTTCTTCCACTGTTGTTTTCCTCCAAATACACCGTTTGTACCATTTAAGTTTCAGGATTTAGCATGCACACTTCTTCACTCAACTTCCGTACCGTGCTCTTGTTGAACTTCCCCCACTGCTAGTGCCGCTAGCATTGCAGATCCTTCCTCTCATTCAGCTGTTGTCCACCTTGAGTTAAAATGTCTGCTGAGGGATGTGGAAAGTCAATCTCATCATCACTTTCAGGCATTTGTTTAGCTTCATCAGCCATTACAGTAGTCTGAGTTTAACATTGTTTTTCTACACCCTGCACTGTAAGAGAAATGCTCTGACCCTTATATAAACCACTTTTAGCTCCAGTTTCTGCAACACTATAAACTTGTTGCTGTCTTGCAGGTTTCCTCAGAGCCCTTCTTGTCTGAAGCATTAAAGAAATCATTAAAATTCTGATTATTTACTCGCCCTAATGTCGTTCCAAACCTGTTTGATTCAATTTTTCTTCCATGGAGCACAAAACATTTTTTTTTTATTTCCACATAGATCTTTTTCACAGTTACTGACAACCAGGGTTGTGCGCCATTCAGAATCGAATTTAGAATATGTTTAAATTCCATTCCAGTAATAACTGGATTTAAACTGAAGTAGCAAGCAGGATGTGAAATTGTAAATGGCGTGTGATGAAGTAGAATTAAAATACATATATAAACTTGTATAACTAATCATTTTTAACTAGAAAATAAAAGTTTGTCAAGACGTGGGCTTGACAGACAGTTCAAATGACAGAATTTTGTGGAGCACACTTAATTTCCCAGAATGCATAAATTTGCTGAATTTCTTGCTTTTGTACAGTTGATGGACCCCATTGACTTCCATTGTGGTTTTTTCTCCCATACTATGGAAGTCAGTGGAGCCCATCAACTGTTTGGTTACCTATATTCTTCAAAATATTCAGCAGAAGAAATTCATACAAGTTTGGAACAACTTTAGGGTGAGTAAATGATGACAGAGTTTCCATTTTTGGGTGAACTATCCTTTTAAGTTGTTTGGTCGATGCAGTACATTTCACAAGAAGTGGTAAAACACTAAAGATCCTTGTAAAGAATATGAAGTTGGTGAGGGACCACGGACATGGAATTTTACACAGGATCCTCTTCTGTTCCTGGTGCTGTGCCAGGTTCATGCAGCCTTGCATCCATGTGCAACAGGTATGAATAAACATAGAAGTAGTTCTATATAAACCTCCCGCCATAACTTGCAAATCCTTGGAGGGACACGAGGTCCTTGATGTTTCTGGGTCATGGCCAGGTAGTAAGGGTGGAAATCTTTTCAGGACCTGTCTCCACTCCATTCCTCAACCACATGGCTGAGATATTTGATTAATGTCCAAAAGTATGGCATGTCTCAGAGGACAGTTACATTCTTTCAGTGTACAGAATCCTCAAAACAAGCAATTCCATATTCCTAGACAAACATGGCATTGGCAGAGAAGACTAAAATGTTTAAAGATTCAAGCTGTTCAGCTCTACATCACATTCTGGAAGGTGCTAGAGTCATTTAAAATGTTTGTTGGTGCAAGGCAGATTTAATGTGGGTTGTTCTCACTAGATTTATCTTTACTAGCTTTATCTACATTTTAGATCTATGGAATGGAAGCATTGACTGTGGCGAGGGACTTTCCTCAAAGTTACGCAACTATATGTCTTTTATTGTCTGATTGCTTGATTTGAATCTGAAAGTCTACAGCTAGCCAGATTGCACCACTTTTGTTGTTTACGACTGTAGTAGGAGATGTTAAGGGGCTTTCAGCATTTTGGAGCTTCTTTAGTTTAGAGTGAAGTGTGTGTCACGAAAGCGACGTCTGCATTGAGCCAGATACATTTGAAAATGGCCTTTTCGTTTCAAAATGCCCTCCATTCACACTAGTGTTTTCAAGTGTTTTCCGAAAGTTTGTCATCCAAACTGAAGTGTCGGAAAATGCTAAAATTAGGGCTGCACGATATCACGATTGAACCACATGCGATTTGGCAAAGGCTGCGATTATTTAATGCGCAGCTTGTCAGAGCTGTACGGCTCTGTGAGCCGTAGTAAATGCTTCTCCATCTGAAAGCCAGAGGGCGCTCTTGCGCAGAAACTCCAAATATGCCCTGCCGCAGAAGTAGATAACACGTGTCATATAGCTGTAGCTGAATAAACAGAAGATTGAAACGCTTTGTTTGATTAAACATGACTAATAAACACACAACTCTCTTATTCTGTGCAAGAAGCCACATCATCTCACAGAAGGATGCTCAACTGTCATTATGATGTGAGTTTGGAGTAAAAACATGTTATTAAACATTGTCTTTTGTTGGACAAAATGTTAATAAATGCTTCTAATGTCTGGAAATATGTCTGACGCTTGTTGCATTTTCAAATGTACATTATAAGCGACTCAAACTCGCAGTGCTTTCAGATGGATTAGCATTTGGAGCCATACTTCATTGACAAGCTGCGCATAAAAAAATAATCACAGCCTTTGTGATTTCATATTTGCACTAAGAATCACGTTTAAACGCGATTTCAATGTTATTTTTCGTATCGTGCGATAAATCGTGCAGCCCTAGCTAAAATCATCTTACTGCACATTCATAAAATGTAATAAACTCACTGAAATGATACGAGAGACTGGACATAACAAAGTTCTGCACTATTGGAAAGCAAGGTTCAGTATAGAGCTCTAGTGTTCTTGACTATATTTTAAAGAACCCTTAATGCTACAAAGGTTCGATATAAGAAGAAATGTCTTAAATGATTGCATAGTACTTTCGTGTTTAACGGGTTATTTCATTTTTTTATAGTGATAACATTTATGAGCTGTTTAATTAATTACATTTAATTAAAATTAAAAATAAATGAAAACAAAAAGAATTAATTAAAAATGATCAAATAATGTGAACCTTTAAAAGGATCTATATATGAAGCTCCTGACAGAGCCCTTTAAGGTTCTATATAGAACCTTTTCTTCTATAATTTTATTAGCAAAATATCCCATTACTTACTGGTGCATCCAGTCGCACTCAATCGCCATTCCATGTATGGTCTAAAACACAGCTGCCCTCATGTTTTGCCGCAGGACAGCAATTGTGAGTAAATTTGATTATTTTAAATTTTTATCTTTGCAGGAATGTAATATGAAAACTGTACGAAGTTACAATCTTTAGCAACATTTTGAAAGTGAATAGCATAGCTGGCGTATGAAAGGTACAATATGAGTCACATGACTAAACATGCGTCATCTTTTTCCATTGTACCTGTTTTGAATGTGAAAAAACTGTGAATGTGAATGTGAAAAGCTTTGTTTTGCAGGACAAAAACACCGTCTCAGTGTGGATGGAAGACCAAAACATAGAACATTTTTCAAATGTATCTGGATTAGTGTAGACGTAGCCTAAGGGTCCGTTCACACAAGACCATTTCAACTAAAAACGGAAAACTTTTTATGTGTTTTGCCCAATCATTTACACGAAAACTGCGTTTTGGGGGCCTTAAAATGCAAACTTTTGAAAAAGGTTTCAAAGTGCAAGTTTTTGTAAACTATAGCATTATAGTCTCATTGTAAACTACAAAAAACACAAATTTGTGAAAATCGTGACATGCGCATGCGTATTACATGTTCAGTCTATAGGCACGTAGTGTTTCTTTACAGAGTGACATCGGCAACTATTGGCCTGGCAGCAAAATACAGCGTTTTTAATCGTTTCTGCGGATCCATGTGAACTTCATTTTGACAACGTTGTCGTCTGTACTTGAAAAATGCGAAGGAAAAACTTTTCTGTGTTTAGTACGTCATGTAAATGTACCATAAACGTACCCTAAATGGCACATTTTGACCACCTGCACTTTTTATTTCTAGTTTGTAGTTGAGAAGTATGCTTGACCCTCATGAGATGACTTTAACACTTTAGTAAGATGGATACAGGTGATTTATGCCATAAATTGTGATAAAGCTGTGCTATCAGTCCATCATTGGGTGACAAGCATTTGACCATTATATTTTGTTCTCATCTCAAGCACGTTGCCCATTATCAT
The DNA here is from genome assembly GCA_039654765.1 of Mylopharyngodon piceus. Classification (NCBI taxonomy): domain Eukaryota; kingdom Metazoa; phylum Chordata; class Actinopteri; order Cypriniformes; family Xenocyprididae; genus Mylopharyngodon; species Mylopharyngodon piceus. Next base: position 19,318,692 of record CM077446.1, on the reverse strand, counting down.
GTGCTACAAGTTGTGTCTCCTCTAGAAAACAATGTTCTTTATGTGCTGGCATTTTGTGTTCCTTTTTTTGTGTATCAAAGTGTTGTCAGGTGCCACAGTGCAGTGCACAACAAGCACCCTCTCTTGGCATAAACATGGACATTGGTTCAAATGAACAGAAGACCTACTGAACAGATAAGATGCAGATATTCAGTCACAGAAAGAGCTGTGATTGTAAATAAAATGTGACAGGCTGTTAAATGAGTTCTTTATGTCAAGTCTTCAGCATCAAATTTTAAAGTTGAGTTTTGTGACAAGTGATGATAAAAGCCTAATTTTCAGATCTTTCAGAAATCATTCTGATATGCTGATTTGGAGAAACATTTCTTATTATTATCAATGTTGAAAACAGTTGTGTTGCTAAATATTTTTGTGGAAACTGATATATTTTTCAGGATTTGTTGATTAATAGAAAGTTCAAAAGAATAACATTTATTTGAAATAGATTTTTTTGTAAATATGTATGTTTACTGTCACTTTTGATAAATTTAATGCATCCTTGCTGAATAAAAGTATTAGTTTCTTTTAAAAAAAAATCTTACTGACCCCAAACTTTTGAGCAGTAGTGTAGCTGCTAAGATGTTCTGAATAATTTTTAGTTCATTGCCACTTAGCAACCACCCAGAACACCCTAGCAACCACATATCAAAGTCAAAGGCACCTACCACCACTGGTTAATACAGGAACTAGATATGGCTCAGGTCTCGACTTCAATATAAGTCTATGGAATTTTTTGCATGTTTTTGACTGTTGTTTGCCAGGTTAATTCACCATAAAATAAAATTCATGGTAACGGTGACGCAGGAGAAGGCGGTAAAATGCGTAGCGTTGCTCACCTCACTTTTAGATTTTGTTTTTTGAACCTTTGGTTTTGTTTCCAAATCTTTGTTATTAATTGCTCACCCTCATGTTGTTCCACACCAGTAAGACCTTTGTACATCTTCAGAACACAAATTAAGATATTTTTGATGAAATCCAAGAGGTTTTTGATCCCCAAGATAAAGCAGCGTAATTACCACATTCAAGGTCCAGAAAAGTAGTAAAGACTAACAAATAGTTAACGTGACTACAGTGGTTCAACCTTAATGTTATGAAGTGACGAGAATACTTTTGTGCGCAAAAACAAAACAAACATAACGACTTTATTCAACAATTTCTTCTCTTCCCTGTCATTCTCCTACGCTGTTTACGTTCAGTGCTTCCAGGTTCTATGTCAGAACGCCTGCTCAGTATTGGCCGACGCTGATCATGTGATCAGCACGACACATGCGTGTGATGCTGATGCAGGAGCCGGCCAATAATGAGCCACCGTTCTGATGTAGAACCCGATAGCACTGCACTGTATGTACAACGTAAACAGTGTAGGAGAAGACAGAGAAGAGAAGAAATTGTTGAATAAAGTTATTTTTGTTTTGTTTTTGCTCACAAAAGCATTCTCGTCACTTCATAACATTAAGATTGAACTGCTGCAGTAACGTTGACTATTTTAACGATGTCTTTAGTACCTTTCTGGACCTTGAATGTGGTAATTACTAGGGCTGGGTATTGACACAATTTTCACGATTCGATTCGATTACTATTCACATGCTTTCGATTCGATTACGATTTTGATTCGATTCGATGTTGATTATTTTGGATGTAGTATATCAGATACAGTACATGACAAATTTTCTAGAGGAAAAAAATCTCTCAACTAATGCTGTAAACTACACATGGGAGTCAGTTGGTACTACTATAATAATATTGAAGGTTAAATTAACTTATTTATATACAAACACTTAAATTACACTCAATAATGCTTTTATTATAAATAAAGTTTAGAATTACATAATCATATTTCTACTCCAATTCATTTTTTTTTAAATATAAACATTCAAATCGCGGCTGTCATAGCTGATTTATTCAAACATGCATTAAATATTGAAGAACATTATAATGAATATGTATCGGTGCATAGCTATATTTATCAGAATGCTGCTCTCAAGAGTTAATTTTTCTAGCTGACTAATGAGTTTATGGTCACTGAATATGTTTTTCTGAGGTAAATGTGACGTTACGTGACATTGTTTACAAGCTGTTTTATTGATGTCTTTCCGAGGTTGAAACACTGATTGAGCTATTACACGAGACATGATATGGATTTCGGTAAGTTCTACTGTATATTTTAACATACCTTCAGATGTTTAGTCATGTTTATTTTGCGCTGTAACTGGTATTAAAGCAGAGGAGAGGATGTTCATGCACATGCGCTCCGTGCTGCCGCTTCTCTTTAACTGAGACGCTAAAGCGATCTGTCACGTCACATTAAACAGCGCCAAAATGGTACTTATTTTTTGAATCTCATAGTAAGATGGACGTCATTTGAAATCTGAGACTTTGCTTCATATTAAAAGTAATAAAACACAAAGATTATTGCGATTTATTGGATGGGAGGCGCGCTACATGTTCTGTTCATTCATCAACTGAAAACAGACTAGACTAATCGATTCTTGGGATTTAAGAATCGATATCGGTTCGTAAAAATGAGAATCAATTAAAATCGAGAAATCGATATTTTTTTACCCAGCCCTAGTAATTACGCTGCTTTCATCAAAAATATCTTAATTTGTGTTCTGAAGATGAACGAAGGTTTTACAGGTGTGGAACGACATGAGGGTGAGTAATTCATTACAGAAATTCCATTTTTGGGTGAACTAACACTTAAGTCCAATCACAGCTCTCCTCAACAAACCATGTGATTTGAAGTGTCATTCATGCCCGCAGCACAAATCTTGCAACCACATGAAGTTGGTTCAATGAATGTCCAGAGTGTGTAAAGCTGTAATTTAGTCACAGGCTACTTTCAAAAAGATAAAATATGTTTATGATTTGAAATATATGTATAGTTGAAAGTTGCGAACACAGTTGTACTATACTAAGTCACGAAAGAGTGTGTGTGTGTGTTGAATTGAGCGAGACTGAGGCAGCAGTCTGTTAACTATTTCACTGTTCACGTGAAACTCAAAACCTTTCTGCACATAGCGATCAAGACACACACACACAAACACATGTGCAGACAGAAAGACATTCTCACCTCATGCACACAAACACACACACACACACTTACGTCAACAAGTTTGTCCCGTTGGTGTGTGTTTCTACTAAAAAGTGTGAAGTGAAGTATCTTGATAATCATACAAGTCTGATTTTTGATAATTGATTTGTTTTTGCTTTTTGGCACAATAATATTTAAATGATCCTGATGCTACAAAAAAATTATATATATATATATATATGTGTGTGTGTGTGTATATATATATATATATATATATATATTCTAATTTTTATTTTTTAAGTATCAAAAGTTTCTTCTTTTTAATGTCTGTGCATGAAAACAAATTGATCTGCAGACGCACATACATACGCACACAGTCCTGCAGCGCAGCGTTTGTGGTGTTGATTGTGGGTGTAGGTAGTGGGCTGGAAGACCACCCCGGGTTAGACAGCCATTGAAGTGAGAACAAGTGTTTTTAGCTCCGGGGAAGGAGAGAATAGAGGAAGAGAGAGCAGCGTCTTAATGAATAACTGCTCTGCCTCGGTGTCTTTCACCTCACGGCCTACGGGGAGTCCTCCCCCCGACACACACACACACATCGCTCTCTTTCTCTGTACGGCCCTTTTTTCTTTCTCTTTATCCTCATGCAGGATTTTCATTGCACATCAGTACGGCGAACTCGTGCACCAGAGCTTTGTTGCCTACATCAATACACACGTCTTTATGTGTGTGTGTGTGTGTGTGAGCGAGGAGGGGACCGTAATGCATAGCTGATCTCTATCTGTCATGAGAGAAGCTGCGAGAGATTCCTCAATGCAAGGGCCCCACCTCACCGCATCACAATTCATGCTTGTTCCTCTCTGATAAGTCTGAGAACGTCTACACTTATGCTTCGGGTACAGACTCTGGTTCATCCTGAAGCTTTACACGCACAGAACGTGACTGTTGTCTGCTGTTTTTTGTTTTTTAAAGAAATCTCTGAAAAAATGTATTTGGAGACAAGCAGTGAAATATGGTGATAGAAATTTGTCATCCTGCATTTATTTTCGAATATCACTTCTATTGCGGTGCTGTTGTGAATGTGAGTTTGCAGCCTGTATCGAATCTGATGAGACACTCGGCATATCTTTCTATTTCTACTAAGTTGTCCTTGTGAGCTTTATGCAAAAATGAACTTACAGCATGAGGAGTGTAGTCTGATTCGTTAACAAATGACTCCTTTGAGATGGTTCTTTTAATGAATCATTCAGTAAGACTCACTGGTTGGAATCAGTGTGATGAATCTTTCATTAAATGAATTCACTGAATCAGTCAGAGTGATTCCTGAATCAACATGCGGCTCATTTATAGAACTGTGGAGAAGCTTAAAAGAGAAAAGCTTAATTACTTGTATTGGAAAAATGATTACAAAGCTGTTATTTGCTTACTTATTTACTTATGTATTCATTTTATTTATTTAGTTTTTTCATGACTAATCACAAATTTACATTTTCTTGTTTTTTTTTTTTAATATTTATTATAAATATAAAATTATAATTTATCAATGCACATCATTATTTTTTAATTCATGTGCCCTTGAAATCTTTAATCAAAATAACTTCCCCTCCCTTCTCTTTTCAACATTTCTACTCTGATGACACGTTTACTGGCGCGAGGGCGGGACAACCTGTCACTCACATGAGATTAGGCATGTGACGGTATCAAAACTTCATGTTGCGATAATTGCTGAAGCTTTTATCACGGTGTACGGTATTATCACGATATTGAAATAAGTTGCAAAAAAGTTTGTAATATAACAGGTTTAATAACTTTTTTCTTGTAACAAAAAGAACTCTGAACGTATAAATACAATAAAGTAATACAAAAATATTAAGTGGAAAAGAATTATAAAGAACAATAGGTATGACTTTACAATAAGGTCTCATTAGTTAGCGTTAATGCATTAACATTAACAATGAACAATAACTAAATTTGTTACAGAAGTTATTATTCTTTGTTAAAGTTAGTTTAAAAATACAACTTTTCATTTTAGCTCAGGTTCTTTGAATAATACAGTTAAAACTTTTGATTTTAATAAAGTGTTATTAAATGTTGAAATTAAGATGAATAAATGCTTTAGAAGTATTTTTCATTGTCAGTTTATGTTAACTAATTAATTAACTAATGTTAAATAATGGAGCCTTATTGTAAAGTGTGACTGAACAATAAATAATCAGAACATAATAAAACAATATCTAGGGCATGTTGTAGTCCAGATTAAAATATAAAAATGTTTAAGTTTGAAAATAAATAGCCTTAAGTCTTTAAGTGTTTGGTGCTGTGATGAACACGATAGCAGATACAAAAATCTGAATGGCTGTTTATACCCTACTGTAGTAGGGGGTACCAGGGTAACCGCTGCATTTCTGCTGTTGCATCAGCGCCATCTGCTGTCAGAATGTGAAAGTGCATTTTCATGCAGCGTAGGGCTGGGCGATATGGCCAAAAAGTCATATCTCAGTATTTTTTGGCTAAATGGCGATATACGGTATATATCTCGGTATTTTCTACATTTTTCTATTTGGATTTAGAAAAAAAATAATCTGTATTTACTTTTTAAAAATCTTAATTTAACATCCTGCCTAATGTTGTCCTACAAAGAGTGTTTATATTGAAAGCTGTTAATACAAATTTAGTGAATGTAACCATGTAGTCTGGCACACTAATAGGCCTACAGTATGTGCAAAAAAAGAGAAAATTACTTTACATTCTAACATTGTAACATTACAATCTAAAAATAAAATTGATGCTTTTTAAAGCAGAAGTTAAATTCACTAGACTAAAAATTAAAATAAAATCAAAAGCACAGACTAATTAGCTATATATATTTTTTATATATATAGTTACTGCTATCATAAAAATATACTTGTTGGTTTAAAATTCTACATATGGCACATTTATTGTTCAACAACAAACATTTTATCAAAATGTATATTTTAGTCAGAATTATGGCGATCCCATTCTATTGAGCTCCGTCTGTTTGGCGCGAATGCCCGCGGCGGCGCTCGTTCACGGAAGTCTATGAAGTTTAGAGGAGAATAAGATTCGCTAGCAGAAGGCTCGTCCACTCCTGACAGCAAAATGGAAATATTTGTATGACTTTCTAACATTTACAGATGGAGAATATACCTGTGAAATGTAAGTTATGCACTTAGGAAAACACCACATCACAAAAGCATTAAACAGCGCAAAAATCTGTCAGCACATGAATCTGTCAGAGGGGCAAGCCGCTTTAAACGATAGACCTACGTGTTATCTATATCTTAATTGTATGAGTTATTTTTAAAGCCCTTAATATTAAGCATGTCTCATGTTTAAGCCAAACTGTATTATGCATTTCCCCCACAGCAGCACTCTGCGACGTCCACCGCTGTTTTTCAGATGCGCTCGGGTAAAACTACTGTATATCGATATAAACGGTATCACCTCATTCCGTATCGTACAAACTCGATATACCGCCCAGCCCTAATTCAGCATGTCTCCTTCACTAGTTTGTTTGTTTACATCAGTGCGCGTGCCTCTTTGACAAAGCATACAGCGGTGTTGTGCATTTTAAACAGTTGATGGGTAAAGTATTCTTAAAATGCATTCTAAAAATCAGAATAATTCTTAATAAATTATTATTCACGGTATTTTGAAGTGCCCACGATAACAATATCGCGCATATATTCAGTATAGTGATTTATTGTATTTCCATATACTGGCACATGTCTACATGAGATCCACCAATAGCAAACCACAGCCATTTAACCAGCCAATCAATTCCCGATAGACAAAATCAAGTCCATCCCTACATTTTTATCTTGTTCAAGAAGCCGATTCACTCATATGTCATAAGAGGGAAAGAAAAGACAATCACAAATTCTGTTTCATTCTGACTTTAAAGGGTGGGGACAGAAATCGCTCAGATTTCATCAAAAATATCTTAATTTGTGTTCCAAAGATGAATGAAAGTCTTACTGGTTTGGAACTACATGATGGTTAATGGCAGAATTTTCATTTTTGGGTGAACTAACCCTTTTAAAGTTGTGTGATATATGTAGTTATCGACTGAACTAATTATATAAATTATAATACATATTTTATATTTCAATAATTATAATATATTTTATATTATGATATAAAATATTAAAACTAGTATAAAATCTTGCTTAGCCTATATGGCCAACAGTTAGTTCTGGTCCTTGATTCTAAGGGTGCTGACATACAGTCCAACAGCACTGGGACTTTTCACTGTTTACATCACTCCACATCCCAGAATCCAGACCGGAGTATGTGAGCGGATTGGAGTTGACTCGACTCGACTCAGGTCCGCACCTAAAGCTCCAGTGTGAAAGCGTTCTCTCGTAAGAGATGCTGTTTGGGTTATGAATGAGCAGATATCTTTGTCTATTTCACAAACACACGTCTGCCACCCTGCAGCGGCTGTCATTTCTCCGATGGTGAGATTCAGAAACTGATCAAAAGAAATGTGAGGAATGCGTTCTACTTGGCGACCATTTTCAGAGCCTGTTTATGCAGGAATGTTATTTTTACAAGTTTCGCTCTCCCCTCCTCCTCGTCTCTCCTTGCACATCCTTCTACATACAGACGGGAAAAGAGGGAGAGGTGGGATCTCTCCTGCAGCAAACAAAAAATGAGCTAACTTTAGAGTTGATTGACGGAAAGGCTGAGAGAGAGAGTGAGCTCTATTGTAAAGTATCGCAGATATCTGTAAACAAAAGGGCGGTCGCGACAATGCCTGTTGTTTTAAGCGGTGCTGACCAAGCTTAGCTTAGAGATTGTTTGTTGCTGACCGCGTCTGAAAGAGAAAAAGAGCACGTTCAGATTTTAGTGTGCATATTTTCTTCTCATTAAAATAAAATCTACACTTGTTTGAAACACCATTTGATTAAAGACTTCTAAATAGAAGTTCAGATGTTTCTGCGAGTGAGTAATTATGTTTTATTGTCAGCTTTAACTCTTAAAAGTAAAAAGTACATTTTAGAGGTGATTAAAAGTTTGCACAAGTTTGTGATTAAAGGTTTAAGCAATGCAAGAGTTTAGACATCAGGTTATTTTAATTACTTGTAGTGCCACGGTTTTAGTCAGTTGTTTTTAGACTGAATAAAAATATAGATTCATTAAAAATCTGTACCCAAACTTTTGAACTGTAGTATAAAATATTACATTTTTTACTTTTTTCCACATTAAAACCATATATTAGGAACAAAATCATGATTGGTCTTTTCACGTTTTTGTTACTGGTGCAATTTTAAGAAATGGAGACAAACTCATCTCAAGGGTTTGTCACAAATATGCAAAGAAAAAAAATGTCACAAGGACAAAAATGTAGTTTTAATAAAAATGCAACAAGATACCAGTTCTCAGCAGTGTCTGTAAGTGTTTTGAATAATTTTATGAAGAACATTAAATGAATAATAGAGTGAAAGAATTACAGAGTGATTGAGAAATAAAACAGACATTAGTCTCTGTTTTATTTCTCAATTTATTTCTCAATTAAAGACAGAAGCGCTCTAATAGAGAGAAATGTTTGAGGGATGCAGTAGGGAATGGGGAGAGTGAGGGAGAGAGAGAGTTGGCACGTTGCCGTCTGGCAGGATGCCTGCTGTTCTGGAGCTCTGTGTCACCACCAGGACTCCCTGCCAGAAGGGGTTTCCCCTGACTCACACACTCTCACACACACACACACACACACACACACACACACACACTTGTATATATGGTTTACGGGGACTCTCCATAGGCGTAATGGTTTTTATACTGTACAAACTGTACATTCTCTCCCCCTACACTACCCCTACCCCTAAATCTACCCATCACAGAAAACTGTCTGAATTTTTTGAATTTCAAAAAAACACAGTTTAGTATGTTTTTTTTAAGCCATGTTTACGTTGTAATACCCATGTCATTATACACATTTGTGTCCTCATAAACCATATATACAAGAACACACACACACACACACCTCCTTGTTTATACTGCATTGTGGAGTCCTTCAGTCGGACCCCACAAAGATAACATCTTAAAAATCATATATAAGAATTTTGACAAAATCTTAAAAGTCACTATAGTGTGGCCCTTCCCTACACTATACCTAAACCTACCCGTCACAGGAACCTAACGTAATTTTAACATTCTTATTTATATATATATATATATAAGAATGTTATAAGTTTCTGTAAGAATGTTAAAATTACGTTAGGTTCCTGTGACGGGTAGGTTTAGGTATAGTGTAGGGAAGGAAGATAGTAAATTGAGTCAACATTTAGTCTCATATAAAAGATTTTGTCCTTGTTGGGTCCAATTAAAGGACCCCACAAAGTCAAACATTCCATATCTTTCGTACTTTGTATTTTAATAAATACAAGTTCACAGACACACACACACACACACACCATTCACAGTCAAATCAACATGAACCCACAAACCCCATATAGAAGAGCTTCATTACATAATCAATTACAAGTACTTCATTTTTGGAATATTACATTTTAAAATACTCATAAGTCTGCAGTTACATTTTTATTGATTACATATATAAAATACATATTATTACTTATACATACTATTTTACTGTAAAATTTAATAATAATCATAATCATGCACTCTAAAAAATGCTGGGTTAAAAACAACCCAAGTTGGGTTGAAAATGGACAAACCCAGTGATTGGGTTGTTTTAACCCAGCGGCTGGGTTAAATGTTTGCTGGGTAGTTTTATGTAACTCAACTATTGTTTAAAAATTACTATATGTCTGGCTTAAAATGAACCCAAAATATGTTGGAAATTAAAAATCAGACACATAATTACTAGAGGCAACAATAATCAAATGGTGAACATTTATTAATAATGTTTATTGTTTAATTATTATTCATTAAACATATTAATAAATGTTAATTTCCAACATATTTTGGGTTCATTTTAAGCAATACAGTAATTTTTAAACAATAGTTAAATAAAACTACCCAGCAGGTTGGGCAAACATTTAACACAACCGCTGGGTTAAAACAACCCAATCGCTGGGTTTGTCCATTTTCAACCCAACTTGTTTTTTTTTTTATATCTATATTTTTTATTTTACAGAACAACAGTAAAATTACTATAGAGAAAATGAAGCTGACATCACGCTGTGTTGAGTTCTGGGTAATTGTCTTGTTTAGACGCCATATTAGGAGGATCGTGCTGCCTTTCTGCTAGTGAGTTTAAGGCAGTGTTTTGGTTTTCTGTTGTGATTGTGAAAAATGTCTCCATTGTAGATAATTCTTGCATTGAGAATTGCCATAATAACTTGCATCATTGTTTAGTGAGAGAACTGGACAATGCAATAAGTTTTTTCGTCTTTTCTACATGTAAAAACACTAAGGGAAGCAGGTTGAGCAGGTGACGACAAGACGTCAGATGGCAAATCTATTAGTAACGTCACTGATTAATGGGCCGCTATACGCAAGCCGTCAGCCATATTGGAGCAGTCAAAGCTGGTCCGTGAACATTCGAGAGCAAGTTAACTGAGCATCTGCAACCGTAGTTAGACACACATATAAATGTCTATATCTGCAATAGACTTCAGCAGATGACTTTCCTAAACTAACACAATACAACAAGATGAAGGCATCAGCTAACACAACATTAAAAATTACCATAGTTTAAAAACCTGTAATATTGAGTTAATATAAAAACACAAACCAACACATTCTCACCTGATGAAGGTTAGCCCATTTCTTCGGGAATTTAAATCTCGGTGGTTTCACGACCAGAAGCTGTGCAATGTTGTGGCATCATTGATTCTTACTGTGAGTGACACACGCTGACAGTTCCAAGATGGCGGGCGTGCCGACGTGTCTGGAGCGGTTGAATGTAGAATCTACATATACACATCTATGGTATTAACTCCACTATCAGCAGCAGAGGGCGATCCTCTTAAGATGGAAGCGCCGCCCCAGCATGCAACGCGGCGTGACGTAGCTTCACATTCTCTATAGTAATATTTATAGTTGTCTTAATTTTTTTGCTTTCAAACGATAAACCAGTGAGCTTTTATTTTGGCTGGAAACCTCATGGAGACAACAACAACAATCAACTTCTTGTTGACAACAACAGATTTCTAAATGATTCTCATTAAGAATTTGAGAAGATGGTTGGCGCATGTTGTGTATGCAAATAATAAGTGACTCAAACACACAGCACTTTTAGAGTAGAATTTACTGTGAATCTAACTGAAAATGAATGAATGCTCCTGAAACATGCAGCGCGTCAGACTACATTTATATAATTACAACAGCGATTTGATGATCGCAGTAAGCCATATCATATGCTCACAACCATTGTCAAAATTCATAAAAAGTTACCGGGCAACTGGTGAGTAACACTGTTTCAACTCTGATTTTTACTCTCATTTGCGGCTTTGAACCTGCTTTGTGTTCCACAGATGGCGGCGCTAGCTCGTGCAATGCCCTTCATGTTTTAGATAAAAATAGTGGAATAGCCTATATATTTTCTTTCTCTTTGTATTTTTATATCAGTATGGTCCAAGATAATCCTATTCAAATCAAAATGATAAATGAGTTAGGTCAAAAGTAATCTAAAAGTAGTTAGAATACATTATCTAAAATATGTAATGTAATAGATTTTTAACTACAATTTTCATCATGTAATTTGTAACTGACTACATTTTGTAAGTAATCTACCCAGCACTGATCTCCACCAAGCTCTTCAGATCACTTCTACAACCTGCTTGTTTACTTTTGGATCCCAAAAATCCTCAGTATCTCATCCTATCTTAAAGTTGTGTTTTCAGCATTCACAAGGGGGAATCCCTGGAGGAAATCAGAAAGGCATCTGGCACTGATGTATTTAACTACACACATGCCTTTTCCCTGTTATAGAGCGTTTGTAGCTTCTGATAGCCAGAATCAGACTTAAAGCAAAACACCCCTTAGAGCAAACATCGGCATGTTTGCTCTATCATTGTTCAGCCACAAATTAGATCAGGGAGGGAACCCGCTTTATTTGGCCTTTGTTTGTGAAGCCTGTTAATTTTCGTTTCCCTCCTTTTCTCAAGTGTCGTTAAGTGGGGTCCGTGTGTTGGCCAGATGTCTTCATGCAACAAGTATATAGAGAGCTTTTTTCAGTGTGAAGAAACGTTGAATGAAAGAAAGGAGATGCAGATATAGTGCAGTTTACTCTGTGGCGTTTGTGCACTGAGGGGTCAAGGGTTATAAAATCAATGAAACGGAAACGTTCTTGTTGACTTTGCAGATTGACATGGACATTTTTGAATGTGTTGTTTGTTCTGAATTGCAAAATGGATAGTTCCAGTCATGCTGTAGTGCACAAGCTATATGATTCTAAACACTGCAATGTATATCACTGCTCAGCACCCATGAGGCCAGTTATCAACCTTGTTTAACCCATCTTTGGGTCATGACCCACTAGTGTAGGACTATTGTTCTAGCAGAAGGATGGCCATTTAATGAAGTTTCCTTCATAAAATAACATTTTGATAAAAAATGTTTTATATTTTGACTCAAGGCCACATTAAAGGGATAGTTCATCCAAAAACGAAAATTCTGTCATCATTTAATCACCATCAAGTTGTTCCAAACCTGTATGAGTTTCTCTCTTCAGTTTATTTTCTAAACAGTTTTGGTGGCCACAAAAAGTCCATACATTGAAAGTCAGTGGCCATCAAAGTACCAGTATTCTTCAAAATATCTTCTTTTGTGTTGCATTAAAGAAATAAAGTCATACAGGTTTAGAACAATGTAATGGTGAGTAAATGATGACAGAATTTTCATTTTTGAGTGAACTATCCCTTTAAATATTGCAGCTCATTTGCAGTTGTGCTAGTATTTATACATTGCCATGTATACAAGGTGTTATATCTGTTCTGTCAAAAGACTTTCAGTGGATCATTCTTGGATAGTGTGATGAATTGTTTATTGGCGTGCCTACATCAACAGAGCTTTAATCTGTTTATTATTCTTAAACCCACATATGTGCCCACTTTAACCACAGGAACGGCACACGAAGGGAAAAAAGTGAGCGAAAGCGATATATCTTTGCCATGTGTTTTTGTTGGCATCATAGATGGAGCTGTTTTGGCATCTTTGGTGTTTGCTATTGTTACTATTGTTACTATCTACTACTGTTATTTGCAAGCAACATAAACTACCATTCAGAAGTTTGGGGTCAGCAAGATTTTTTTGAAAAAGTCATACTTTTTTTTTAAGCAAGGATGCATTAAAATTAAAGATACACCGATATATCAGCCAATAATTTAAAAATTATAATGTATAATTTATATCAGCCGATATAAAAAACAGCTGATAGTCAGGGCCGATATATCCTGTCAATCAAAAGAGGCAGGAAAATGCACTGCATTTGGGCTTTGTGTAAAGAAATGCTAAGAAACCAGTATGATGTTCAATATTAATAGTAATTATATGAATTAATAACATTCAGAAAGTAAAGAAATATTAATCTTCAGAATTTAGTTAATGTGTGTTAACATTAATTTGAGTAATGTGTTTATAACTGATACCAATTACTGTGAAATAAGTTGATGAAATGGAGAGAATAAAGTTTTTATTTGCATTTCTTTCAAAATATAATGATTAATTATTAATTATAATGAAATTATCATTAATTTAAAAGAAGGTATAAAAGGCAGAACCCCCAAACTATCGGTATCGTTATCGGCAGATATCGCTCTGAATAATCGGCTATCGGTATCGGTGGAGAAATTTAGTATCGGTGCATCTCTAATTAAAATAAAATCAGCATATTAGAATGATTTCTGAAGGATCATGTGACACTGAAGACTGGAGTAATGATGCTGAAATTTCAGCTTTGATCACAGGAATAAATTACACTTTACTATATATTAAAATAGTAAACAGTTATTTTAAATTATAATAATATTTCACAATATCACTGTTCTCACTGTATTTTTCATTAAATAATTATAACCTTGGTGAGCATAAGAGACTTCTTTCAAAAACTTCTTTTACAGACCCCAAACTTATGAATGGTAGTTTATAAATCACATAATATAATATAATATAATATAAAAGCAACTGCCATTAAAGCTAATGAAAATGCTAATGGATAGCGTTCTCCGTACATTAAAGACAACTTTAAAGGGATAGTTAACCTAGAAATGAATATGCATATTGTAAATGCATATCGAGCGCTATGATTATCATTGATTTTTAAGGACTTAAAGGGTTAGTTCACCCAAAAAATTAGATTTCTGTCATTAATTACTCCCTCATGTCGTTCCACACCCGTAAGACCTTCGTTCATCTTCGGAACACAAATTAAGATATTTTTGATGAAATACGCGGGTATTTGATCCACACATTGGCAGCAACTTCATTGCACCGTTTGACGTCCAGAAAGGTAGTAAAAACATTGTTAAAATAGTCAACGTTACTGCAGTGGTTCAACCTTAATGTTATGAAGCGACGAGAATACTTTTTGTGCACAAAAACAAAACAAAAATAACAACTTTATTTAACAATTTGAACTGTTGTCGTATGCAGTTGTCGTAGTGAACGCAGTTCAGTGCTTCCAGGTTCTACTGTACATCAGAACTGCCTACGTGTGCTTCAGAAACCCTCGGATTTCATCAAAAATATCTTAATTTGTGTTCTGAAGATGAACGAAGGTCTTACGGGTGTGGAACGACATGAGGGTGAGTAATTAATGACAGAATTTTCATTTTTGGGTGAACTAACCCTTTAAATTTCCTCATCTGAAGCTATCATATAACTGCAAAGACTTGGAGCGTGGACCACTTTTATTGTGACTTTGTTATTTATTTTTTGTCATTTTTGTTGCTGGTCATTCACTTGTCACTGTGAGACTCTTCAGAAGAATTTCATAGTACATTCTACCACTTCCCTTTGTGATTGTGAAGAATGAAATGCACCAATCAAATCAGTTATAATGAGACAAACACAAGACAGATGAGGTGAGCTGCCCTGCTGTAACGGTCAACCGCAGCGGGGCTAAGTTTAGCTGCGTTTCCCTGTGTTTGTGCCCAGGCTGGTGGATGTGTTTAATGTGGAGGGGGGCGGAGACGGTGCAGATTGTGGCCACATCCCGTGCTGGTAGCCAGGGCCAGTGCAGTGTAACTGTTGAGGGTTTGGCAGGGCTTTACCTCTGTGTCAGTAGGGTGGGAGGCGAGGCAGCTTTCCGCTCTTCACGACCCCACTAAGATCTCTGTACAGTCCAAACGGACACTGTTAGAGGAAGTGAAACCTGTCCGTCAAAGCGAGCACCACAGGACTCGTGCGGGTGGGGTAAAAGGAGTGTGACCACCAGAATGTCGAGCGGCTACGAGTGTTAAAAAAGTGCATTTGAAAATAGGCTTGTGTTGATTTGTCACTACAAATCCGAAATGACTAGGACAAAGTGCACATTGTGGTTTTTTTCAGCCGGCCCTCAGGTTAAAAGTTGTCTTTGTTTGTGTTTAAGCCCCTGAACGTGAAGATAACACACACACACACACACACTCTGTCCCCCGCAGGTCTCATATCTGGCATCTCCTGTTGCAGTTGCTCCCCCTTCCTCTGCCTGTCATCCCTTGTCAATGTGGTCAGTAAAGCATGACTAGCCATCCTCCCCTCTAGAGTCTGTGTGACTATCACTGACCGAGAGCTCCTCCCTCCGTCCCTCTCTTTCTTTCTTTTTTCTTTCTCTTTCTCTCCTTCCTCTTTCCTTCCTCTCTGAAATTCTTTTCTCTCACTCGCTCTCTGTGCCATCTGTTGCTTTGCTTAACTACCACACTCTCGTAATCTCACTCGTCTCTCTCTCTCGAGCGCGGCTGTTGTCACTTTAGCTCAGTATGGTGAACTTGAGGGCTATTTTTGGTAACTGAACTTCTTTTTTTCCGGAACACGTTGAGAGTCGTGTGCCTCTGCGTTAATAAAACCCTCAGAAGCGTGAGACACAGCCTGGGTTTACACAGCCCTGTCGCTGCATCTGCTGTTTAATAAATAAACCTCTGAGTTTCATTTTAATCAGTGTTTTTATGGGTTTAATGTGTCTTATTTACCTATTATTTTCTAATTTGCAAAGGAGTTTGAGTAGTAAAGTGAGAATATAGCCCTCGAGTGAGTATATTTGATCTCACTCATAAGTTAAAATGACATGTTTCCATGATAAACTTGTATTATGTGATTTAGGTGAATAAATAGTTTTTTGCACTTTGATGAGGACAGGTGAAGTTTGTTCATGTGTGCAGATCAAGTCAAATCATCTTTCTTGTTTGTAAGTCCCTCCCACCTGGTAGAAGTTCAGCAGAAGTGCACTCACTGACCTTTTGATGGACTCTCTGATTGGGTAGATTTTTTGCTAACATTTGCATTTTTAAAAGTCACTCCATGACAGGAGTAGGCAGTCCTAATTTCAGCTGAAATCATCTTTGTGTGTAGCTTCATAAACGATCAAGAAAATGCTATGCAGTTCATTCTCTCTGTAAATAATTTAAACATTTTCCATGGAAATAATGCACTCTTAATTTCTTCCAGTAATAAAGAGTATATTGCTAAAGTCTATATTATATCTGTGAATCTAAATAAAATATTTGTAATACTGCACGAACTGTCATACTTACAGTAGACTTAATAGCTCTTAAGTAAGCAAAATAAAGATAAAACAGTTATAGAACAAACAAATCTGACAACTTTCTTCATCTAAACATCTCAGTGATGTGAATATAGCAATGAGAAAATACTGTTGCATGTGGCCATATATACAGCTCTGGAAACAATTGAGACAACTGCAACATTTTCAGTTTCTCTGGATTTATTATTTATATGTATTTGTTTGAGTAAAATGAACATTTTTGATTTCTTCTACAAACTACTGACAACATTTCTTCTTGATCTGGTGGTCCTCCGTACGCCTGGCTGTGTGGATTGGAGCATTGTCTTGCATGAAAAACCAATCCTTCGAGTTGGGGAACATTGTCAGAGCAGAAGGAAGCAATTTCTCTTTCAGGATAATCTTGTACGTGGCTTGAGTTATGCATCCTTCGCAAAGACGTATCTGCCCAATTTTAGCCTTACAGAAAAACCACCAGATCATCACCAATCCTCCACCAAATTACGAGAGACTGTGGGTTGTAGGCCTCCCCAGGTCTCTGTCTAGCCATTAGAGGACCAGGTGTTGGGCAAAGCTGAAAACTGGACTCATCAGAGAAGATCAGAATCAGGCAGATCTGTCTTTATGAAGGACGTGTGACTCAAGCCACGTACAAGGTTATCCTGGAAGAAAACATGCTTTCTTCTGCTCTGACAATCTTCCCCAACTCGAAGGATTGGATTTTCCTGCAGGACAATGCTCCAATCCACACAGCCAGGCCATATATATATATATGTGTGTGTTTTATATAAAGCATGTGCTTTACTTTTAGCTTTGGAATAAAAGTACAGTTGTGCTCAAAAGTTTGCATACCCCTTGCAGAATCTGCAAAATGTTAATTATTTTAACAAAATAAGAGGGATCATGCAAAATGTGTGTTATTTTTTACTTAGTACTGTCCTGAATAAGATATTGTGCATAAGAGATGTTTACATATAGTCAAAAAATAGCTGAATTTATAAAAATGACCCGTTCAAAAATGTACATACCCTTGATTCTTAATACTGTGTGTGGTTACCTGGATGATCCACGACTGTTTTTATGTTTTGTGATGGTTGTTCATGAGTCTCTTGTTTGTCCTGAACAGTTAAACTGACCAACATTCTTCAGAAAAATCCTTCAGGTCCTGCCAATTCTTCAGTTTTCCAGCTTCTTTTGCATATTTGAACCCTTTCCAGCAGTGACTGTGTGATTTTGAGATCCATCTTTTCACACTGAGGATGACTGAGGGACTCAAACACAACTATTAAAAAAGGTTCAAACATTCACTGATGCTCCAGAAGGAAACATGATGCATTAAGACCCGGGGGGTGAAAACTTTTGAACAAGATGAAGATGTCCAAATTTGTCTTATTTTGTTTAAATATCTAATTTTTTCATTTAGTACTGCCCATTGGAAGCTACAGAAAATACTCACATGTTTCCCGGAAGACAAATTAAGTAAAATTTATCTTGATCTTCAAATTCAAAAAGTTTTCACCCCCCCCCCGGGTCTTAATGCATCGCGTTTCCTTCTGGAGCATCAGTGAATGTTTGAACCTTTTTTAATAGTTGTGTTTGAGTCCCTCAGTCGTCCTCAGTGTGAAAAGATGGATCTCAAAATCACAGTCACTGCTGGAAAGGGTTCAAATATGCAAAAGATGCTGGAAAACTGAAGAATTTGCAGGATCTGGAGGATTTTTCTGAAGAACGTTGGTCAGTTTAACTGTTCAGGACAAACAAGAGACTCATGAACAACCATCACAAAACATAAAAACAGTAGTAGATCATCCAGGTAATCACACACAGTATTAAGAATCAAGGGTATGTAAATTTTTGAACGGGTCATTTTTATAAATTCAGCTATTTTTTGACTATATGTAAACATCTCTTATGCAAAATATCTTATTCAGGACAGTACTAAGTAAAAAATAACACACATTTTGTATGATCCCTCTTATTTTGTTAAAATAATTAACATTTTGCAGATTCTGCAAGGGGTATGTAAACTTTTGAGCACAACTGTATCTTGGAGCTTTGGAAAATATTGGAAATCATTTTACAGTCTCCAAATCATGTCTTCAAGCAATGGAAGCTTTAAAAGCTGATCATCCTTTGGTGGACTACATTTTAACTAAAGTGAACCACTTACAGAATAAATTTTTTAGTATTATCTTCTGCTGGGTTTTGGGTCATGTTGGGCTGTCAGGAAATGAATAATCTGATATGGCTGCAAAGGCTATTAATCTGGAAGTAGAAGAATGTCAAATTCCTCCTTCAGATCTTAAGTCCGGGACACACCAAGCCGACGGTCGGCCTTTGGGCCATGCTGGGCTGTTTTTGAGCGTCGGTCGGCTTAGTTTTTTCAGGGTGTTGGCTCTAGTTGGACGCCGTCGGGTTTTTTGGGCCAATTCAGCATGTTGAATCAGCGTCGGGCTGTCAGTGAGAGAGAGAACTCTGATTGGCTGTTCAGCTTAGCGAACGAGTCAGCATACAAGAATAAAAGCAAAAGTGATGAAGGCGAGTAAAGAAGTCAAGACGCTACAGGCAGAAGGATGTTATAATTTATATCATCTTACCTGAGCATTCGAATGCACAAATATTTTTAAAATAACATGAGCCGACTGTAATGAAGAAAGTGATCAGCGTGATTGATATTCAAAATGGTACGCAAGCGCTGCTTTGTTTACGGTTTGTATATCTGCAGTCATAGTTTGGGTTTCCCTTTTTGAATTACGAAAATAGACTATTGATACCTGCTGATATAGACAGATATTTACTTACATGTGCTAGTCGGCTTTAGTCCTTTTGGTGTGTTCAAGCTCATATTTTGGCCGAGACGAGAGGTGCCAACACAGTCAGCTTTTGTCGCCACTAGCTCTTTGATGTCGGCTTGGTGTGTCCCGGGCTTTAGACCTACTGTCAATCATTATGTATTAAACAAGTGGCAAAAAGAATTATAGATACTTATACAATCAACAAATTGCATGAAATCACCCAAAAATCCCCAACAGACTTTTAATTTCCTTTAAAACGAGATTTGATCACGTGGTGTTCACTAGAAGTCGCATAGGTCATACAAGATTGGAATTTTGCTTAAAGGCGAAGGCCCAACTCTGTGTATGTTCTGCAAAACCTCTCTTTCCATTAAACAAATTTTATTGGACTGTCCCACTTTTAATGCAAGTGGACAACATTTTTATATAGTAAGCTCAACCCAAACCAACACACCCCTCCCATCATTGCTCTACCCCCTAAAATGCACAAACACGCAATGCAAGAGTGGATGTCTCTTTATCATTGCTGAAGTGAAGCAAAATAATGCTTTGCGAAAAATAAAGCAAAGACGACAAATGAAAGACAAGGAAGAACAACAAATAAACATACAGTACACAACAGTACAGTACACCATCTCCAGACAAACAACGACACTCAAAACTGTCCTGTTATTAAAGCTAACATTACAACAACAACATATCTTGGTTCTGTGAAACATAGCAAAACCAATTTTACTCACGCAAGGCTCAACGCTAAGGATTTTTTCTACTGGCCCGGTTGGGCCAGTGGTTCAAATTTTTACTTGCCCTGCCAAAATTTTCACTGGCCCCACAATAAAAATTAATTAAAAAAAAAAAAATAAAAAAAAAGTAAAAGAAAAGAAAATGGGCCTATAAAATAAGCCTAGTTATTGTTTTCGTTGTTTTTGATACATGTAACCTTAATAAATAAGGTTATGACACCAAAAGCTACTAGATTAACTAAATTTTAAATATTGTTAGACAAGTAAACAGTAAGTAATAAAATAGGAACAAATAATCAAATTACAAGTAACAGCACAAATAAATACAACAGAAACATGAAATAAACTGTGCTTTTCAGGTTATGTAGGCTTAAACAGGAGATTTTCAGGTATAGAAATTGTAATGTAATGTATAACTATAACACTATAGATTAAACTTTATTAAAGTTAATCAGTCAAGAGCAGTTACAGATGCATAAATAATGTTTTGAAATGTTGAACATATAAAACGATAAATACTGTTATTTGAAATTATTTATAAAATGAAAAGATACTTTAAATGTGAAATTAAACCTGCCAGGAGGTGGCAGCAAGTCCCTGTTAATGAGCGAGTCTTTGAGATTAAACCGATTCATTCATACGGCTGATTCATTCAGGAAGCGTTGCTCAGAGACGCAAAACAATGCTGTGGACTTTGTTGGCGAAATAGAGCAAAATAAGCGATTTGGTGTCTAAAATGTAAGTCACTTAATATAAACTGCTTGTTTATTACACTGTACGTTGTATAAAATCAACATCACATTTGTAATCATGCTTATATTTGGATAAAAATGGCGCTGATCGTGTAATATTGGTTAACTATATTAAATTATATAAATATAAAAGACATACAGGGGAATTTTTGCCCATTATCTTGAATTCTGGGGGCATTTTAAATGCATTTTAATAGACTAAATCACGCAGTGAAATCGTGCACTCCAAATATGCACGCGCACTAGTCTAACCTACTAAACTACGTCACGTAGTGTATGCCTGCACTCAATGTGTGTGTTTTTGTTTGGTTTTTGTAAAGTGAGGGACAAACTCTATAATGTCAGATCGTTAAATCAACAATTACGATATCATAGACGATATATATCGCACACCCTACAGCACTGACCTGATCGGGCAAGTGACAGTTCCGTCTACTGTCCCGAGCGTCGTTCACACTGGCCCCGGGCCATCGGGCAGTCCTTATTGTCGAGCCCTGTCACGTATGGTGCTTGTAGCAGAAACAACACAATTTCAATGTCCGTTTTCAGGTCTTCCAGCACTGGAAAGCTTTTCTAATATTAACGCGGGTCCTAAAGCTCTTGCCTGATCATAACCCTTGATTTTCTAGTGATATTCTGAGCTTTTCTCTTTTGTAATGACTCTCTGCCACTACTCTTTCTACAGTCTTTCTTCAAATCCCCCTCTTGCAAACTCTCTCTCCTCCCCCATATTGACTGATGCAGTGCTTGGTCCGATCCACTTTCTCACTTACTGCACCTGAGAGTGCTGCATTAATAGTTGAAACAATAAAATCTGTGGTGATTTTTATGGGTGCAGATTTCTTATGGATTTGCTCATGAGCACTGCAACACTGTAATTGATCAGAATCTGGCACACTACCTGTATTTGACTGTGTCTGTGACCTTGAATTAGCTGTTCTCTCACTCTCTGCCTTTGGACAGAAGGGGTTAAACCTGCACACAGGAGGCAGCATGGTGTACACGGTGACCTCTGACCCCCGGGCCAGAGGAATGTGAAAACCCTTTAATCTCAAAACAAAACCTCAGACACACTCACGCAGCCAATATGGATAGCCAGTTTCACCCTCTGCGGCAGCATTCAGTGAGCGCGCGTTTGTATGATGGTCATATATAAACCTGCCTACCCCCACTAACCCATGTGTCAAACCTCAATGAAATACTCAAATTACCTGGATGCACTGATTTGAAATTATTGCAAATTTATGTTTAGGAGCAAGTAAAAATATTGGGAACTTTAATGGGTAACGTTTGAATTCTGTTGTTGGGAATGGATTGTATGTCGTATGTTTGTGTGTGTATACAGCATGTTAGATGTGCTGTGTGACGGATGGGATGTATGTGCGCATGTGGAATGTTTGCGGTGGAGAAGCTGAAGCATCACAATGGCACATGGCTCCCTGGAGCAGCTGAATGGAGTCGTGTCACCCCCCTGCACCCTCCCCGCTGTGTGACGACCGCAGCAGCGCCACACAGCTGTCACTTCCTCTTATCCATATACATATGGATAAACATACTCCTTTAAAGTCAACATGAATTGTCATTTGCAGCTCGTTTACTTCTCTAGTGACACATTTCGGAATAAAACAAGATATTCAATCAGGAAAAAAAAGAATTGATTTTATCAGTTGGGATTTGATACATGCCAGAATGGACAGAAGACAAACTTTTTTTGTCTTTGGAATAACATACATTGATGAATCATTCATGATAAGGACTAAGGAGAGAGTTTTTTTTTTCTTTTTTCTTGTTGACTTTAAAGGAATACTCCACTTTTTTCGAAAATAGGCTCATTTTCCAACTCCCCTAGAGTTAAACAGTTGAGTTTTACCGTTTTCGAATCTATTCAGCCGATCTCCGGGTCTGGCGGTACCACTTTTAGCATAGC
This sequence comes from Mylopharyngodon piceus, assembly GCA_039654765.1. Classification (NCBI taxonomy): domain Eukaryota; kingdom Metazoa; phylum Chordata; class Actinopteri; order Cypriniformes; family Xenocyprididae; genus Mylopharyngodon; species Mylopharyngodon piceus. Next base: position 19,295,751 of record CM077446.1, on the reverse strand, counting down.
TTAGCATAGTTCATTGAATCTGATTAGACCGTTAGCATCTCGCTCAAAAATGACCAAAGAGTTTCAATATTTTTCCGATTTAAAACTTGACTCTTCTGTAGTTACATCGTGTACTAAGACCGACGGAAAATGAAAAGTTGCGATTTTCTAGGCCGATATGGCTAGGAACTATACTCTCATTCCGGCGTAATAATCAAGGAACTTTGCTGCCGTACCATGGGTGCAGCAGGCGCAATGATATTACGCAGCGTCTCTCACAAATGTTTCCATGGTTTCAAGGCACGCTCCCTGTGCAAGCAGGGTCACAGGCGCTGCGTAATATCATTGCGCCTGCTGCACCCATGGTACGGCAGCAAAGTTCCTTGATTATTACGCCGGAATGAGAGTATAGTTCCTAGCCATATCGGCCTAGAAAATCGCAACTTTTCATTTTCCGTCGGTCTTAGTACACGATGTAACTACAGAAGAGTCAAGTTTTAAATAGGAAAAATATTGAAACTCTTTGGTTATTTTTGAGCGAGGTGCTAACGGTCTAATCAGATTCAATGAACTATGCTAAGCTATGCTAAAAGTGGTACCGCCAGACCCGTAGATCAGCTGAATGGATTCGAAAACGGTAAAACTCAACTGTTTAACTCTAGGGGAGTTGGAAAATGAGCCTATTTTCAAAAAAAGTGGAGTGTTCCTTTAAGGGACAATCATGCATTCATATACATTATACCATTCAAAAGTTTGGGGATGGTAGATTTTTTTTTTTTTTAACAAAAGAAGACCCTTATGTTAATTTATTTAATGAAAAATACATTAAAAACAGTAATACTGTGAAAAAAATACAATTCAAAACAGTTTTCTATTTTAGTATTTTAAAGTGTAATTTATTCCTGTGATCAAAACTGTATTTTCAGCATCATTACTCCAGTCTTCAGTGTCACATGATCCTTCAGAAATCATTCTAATATGCTGATTTGATGCTTAAGAAACATTTATTATTATCAATGTTGAAAACAGTATTTTTTTGTGAATAGAAAATTCAAAAGAACAGCAGTTGTAATGTCATGCTGAATAAAAGTATTTATTTCTTTTTAAAAAGGTTACTGACCCCAAATGTTTGAACAACAGTAATATTAATTAGCTTTTAACAGTATTAAAAAAGAAACAGTCAGTAGTTATTTGTTTGGTTATGAAGTCTGTTGTATAACGGGGGTAACCGGTGTGTGTTGTAAATGTTTACATTTTAGGCTCATGTGACTGCATTAGTAAATGTGTGGTCAGCACAGGACAGGTGGATTTTGAACTCTAACCAAAAGGGTAATTGACTAGAGGTTTACACTTCTGAGATATTGAGAGATATTAGTGAACAGTACTCCATACATGCCAAATACTGATAGTAAAAAAGAAAAGTAATGCATCCATCAGGAAAGGGACCATATGTTAAATGTTCAATACTAAAGAAACATAATGTAATAATCAGTAACTAATTAGTAGTGAGTGATATGAATGTATCGCTCACTGCTAAAGCAAAGGAAGTACATGATTGAATGATTGATATGCAGTAGCATGAGGAATGGTGCTGCGGTGGGTTTTCTGCCGTATGAGTTTGGCTCTATGTACACCTTGCATTATCATACCTGTCATAAGAACTCAGTCAAATGAGTCTGCATTGATCAATATAATCATTGATGAGAGTTTTTATCCCTACAAACATCAATTTACATTAAACTGCATGTTGATGTCACATTTCGAGCGTACAGACAAGATGTTATACAAAGCCTTGATTCTCAGTTTATTAACTGAGTGCAGAGAGTCTCATAGCAGAGTTTGGGGATTTCCCTTATATAATAAGAGAGTGATGGTGAGTGATGTTGGTTGTTAGCGCAGATGTTGCAGTCCTTGCAATTCATTACTATAATTTGTTTTGAATGAAAAAGGGTGCTTTCATACAGTACTTGGTTCGATTGCCTGGCCCGAACCAGAGTTTGATTGCTTCCCCCTCTTCTGCCCCCACTGGATTGTGTTCACTTTATATTATTTGGGTCCGAATTTAACCACGGAGAATTTGCATCATTAAAGCATTAGCTGTTTACCCCTTTTGCATGGTAACGGTGACGCAGGAGAAGGCGGTAAAATGCGTAGCGTTGCTCACCTCACTTTTATATTTAGTTTTTTGAGCCTTTGGTTTTGTTTCCAAATTTCTGTCATTAATTCCTCACCCTCATGTCGTTCCAGACCCGTAAGACTTTCGTTCATCTTTGGAACACAAATTAAGATCTTTTTGATGAAATATGAGAGGTTTCTGTCCCTTTATAGACATGTTTGCTTGATGTGTGCAAGAACCAATGAGGTTCATTCTCGTGTGTTACTCTGCACACGAGCTTCTTGCGCGTCATTCAGGTTCAGTTGAGCTTTTATGTTCATGTTCGCTGATCAGTGTTTATGTGAATAAAAGCTTAAATTAAATGTTCATCATATAAAGCGATCAAGTCTCTTCAGAAAATTTGGACTAAACCGCTCGATTCATATGGATTAGTTTTACAATCTCTTTATGAACTTCTTAAAGTGTCAAAGTTTCAGATGATTAGCTGTCTATGGAGGGACAGAAAGCTCTCAGATTTCATCAAAAATATCTTAATTTGTGTTCTGAAGATGAACAAAAGTCTTAGGGGTGTGGAACGACATGAGGGTGAGGAATTAATGACAGAAAGTTCATTTTTGGGTGAACTAGCCCTTTAAATGGAAATTGGTCAACATTGCTCTTAAGTTTTGAACTGTTTTAATCACCTTTTTGCAATCATTAGTTTATTTATTTAGTTATGACATTTATTTAAAAGTCAAATTTATTAAAAGTACAAATTTTGTTTGTACAAATTTTTTTAATATAATTTGAAGTATAGCATGTCACACCACAGAACGTCATGTTGCCAAAAGTACTTAATTTACTTCACTGTACACCAATAGAAAATGTCAATAAAGTAGAGATAGAGTACAGTTATAAACGATAATTAAAATAGTTATTTTGCCAAGGGGTAATATCATGTGATACTTGTGCCATGGGATTTTACTGAAGGATAAATAATTGTGTGTAACAGGTAATGATATTTAAGGACTAATTTATTTGCCATCCCTAGAGGTAGATTTGTGTGCTTTAGGATTACAGGAGCCTTACGCTGGAGTACATGTACACACATGCATGACAGAACATGCAAAGACACACAGAACTTTGTGCACCTTGATTGTTGATGTTATATAGAAAGGCAAGAATTGCCAACTTCTGTTACTACCCAGTTTATTAATTGTTCTGTACATTACTGCCCTCTAGCTTGCATACTGAAAAAAGTCCAAATGTTTAGAACAGTTACAGTATGCCCACAGGACCTTGTGCATTTCACTTTTATGTTGATGTAAGGAATCCATAAATAATGCTTTATTGTTCAGTTTAGAAATTATATTAGTGCCCGTGTTTCAAATATAATTGGTCCTTTTAAGGTAACACTTTAAAATAAGGTTGTATACATTTTACATTAGTCTATGAATTAACCATGAAGCATTTATTAATCTTGATAATGTTAACATTATCATTATTTGATTTATATTGTTAGCTCATAATGCATGTAATGGTAAAATGTACAATTAAACATGATTAAAATGTTTACATAGAAATAAACATTAACCAAGTTTAATAAATGCTGTTAAAATATTGTTTACAGTTAACAGATGTTAACAAAACACATCTTGTACAGTATTACCCCTTTTAAATATCTGAGAAAAAATGAATTTGAAGTAAAATATTTGTAGTAAAACATTAATCGATGATATGTCTTTTTTATTTAATGAAAGGGTGAAGATGAGGATGAGCACTATTGTCGCCTACTCGTCCCCAGTCATGGCAGGTGGGACTGGATGAGAGTGTGAAGGTAAACGAAAAAGACTGAAAAAGCACTTACAATTCTTTTGGGAGACATAAAAAAGGGTAAGCACTGTTTTTAGCTGTCTCCCTGCATGTAAGAAAAATCGGTAGCACTTTATTTTACAGTCCTGTTCCCCATGTACATACTATGTACTTATTATAGTAATTACAATAACTGGGTAATAACTCTGAATCTACCCCTAAACCTAACCTTAACCCATGTAGTTACCTAATATTACCCAGTACTTTCTTAGGTAAGTACACGTAAGTGAACATACTATAAATTAAAGTGCAACCGAAAAATCATAAATTGACATGCTTAAAAATATCTGCTTCACCTTGTCATGTTTATTTATTTTTGTTTTCACATATTGTACAGATAGCAGACAGTTTGAGAGCCTGAATCCCCTTAAATACCACCGTGACATCGAACCAGAGCCTGGAAGGCAGGGCAGCCACGGCCGAGTTTCAATGGCAACGGCACCCTAGGGCTGCCATGGCAGCAGCTGCCGCCGATGCCCCACACCACATTGCCACACTGACGCTGGAGGACGAAGATCGACGAGGCGCCACCAAAGTGTTTGGAGGTCCCGCTGCAGGGAGGACGGAAAAAGAGACAGAGAGTGAGAGGGAGAGGGAAGGGAGAGGCAGTGGGAACGAGTGTTTGGTGTGCGGTGCCCTCTTCAGCTCACAGGATAAGCTCCGGCTTCACGCGTTCTGTCACGCAGGAGAGAAACCTTTCCACTGTTCCCAGCCCCATTGTCCTAAGGCTTTCAGCTCCAAATATAAGCTCTTTAGGTAGGTGCTACTTACATGTAAAGGCCCGATATACTTAAAGAGTAATCGTAGAACGAACAGATGTGATGTCATTTTGAACTAATTGTGTCCAAAACGGAGTTTGTTACAATGGTTTGAAACCATTCGCCAGCATGAACTTTCTGGAAAACTTTGCACCAACTATTAAACACCTTCGAACTGCCACTGGTCCATGACGATTACATAATTTTTCGAGGTTGAAGTCAGACATAAGTGAAAACATCTCTTATCTATGTCATTTTTGTTGTTTGTTGTGATAATAGGATGGTGCTCAAAACATATTTACATACTCCTCTAAATACCACTTCGTGACTAGTGTCGGAAAGTGCGAAAACAGTATACTGTTGCTCGGGTATTTGGAATATTTTATTAACCTTGAATGAAAAAGAACTTTGTAAATCAAGGCCTTAAGATCTGTTTCTGATCCAAACGCTCCTTATCTATATTCAGTGTAATCTTAATTGAGTACATCAGTTGCATTGGCTGCACTCTTCATCCTGTTCCTGGAAGGGCCACTGTCATGCAGAGTTTAGCTCCAACCCTAATTAAACACACCTGAACAAGCTAATCAAAGTCCTTAGGGCAGATATTGGCTGAACCCGAAAGCTGAAAAATGCTTCCTTCGTAGGACGCATTCCAAGGTAGGAAGGCATCATGGGACGGTCCGAATCCAGTGCTAGCCTCACTGCCTGTCTCCTGAGATACCTTCATCTGATCGATTTTTGAAGGCAGCATAGATGTATTCTTTGCTGCCTTTGATATCCCACAATCCTGTGCTTTCCATTCTGTGACAGTTAAAAATTAAAGAGGACATCTGAAAGTTGCGGTTGGTGGTCAGTTTGTGTGTAAATGTACGTTTTTGACCATTTTTAACACTTTTGATATTATTTCTAGCGAGAAATTACTGTTGTATTAATTAAATATTCGCTTAGTTATCACCTAAACATGTTTTATTTTGTTGTAGATCACTAAACTATTACGCTGCCTCTGAGGTCTTTCTGAAATCAGCCTATGGCAGTGAGGCAACAAGTCAGCTAAGCTACCTTTCGGACGTAGCCATTGTCTTATTATTGGGAGATAGCAGGGTCCGTGGCTCTACCATTTGAAGAAAGCGTAACAACCAGCTTGGACCATGTGCATGTGTGCCTTGATAAACAATCACATTACATCCTTGATGTCATTGAAGCCTCTCCTCCATTGACATCCATTTAAAAAAACTGACTTTAGTCTCCTTCCCTGCGTACTGCAGCATTTTGGTTTTTGGTTTTTTCGGAGCAGTGGGCAGCCATTTTTGCTGCGGTGCCTGGGGAGCGATTGGGGGTTAGGTGCCTTGCTCAAGGGCACCTCAGTTGTGGGTAACGAGAGTGGAAGAGAGCGCTGTTCATTCACTCACCCAACCTACATTTCCTGCCGGTACTGAGACTCAAACCCGTGACCTTCGGGTTACAAATCCGACTCTCTAAACATTAAGCCAGTGGTTCTCAAACCTGTCCTGGAGTACCCTCTGCACATTTTGTATATCTCCCTCATTTATCACACCTGATTCAACTCATGAGCTCATTAGTAGAGACTGCAAGACCTGAAGTGGGTGTGTCAGATATAGGGAGACATACAAAATGTGCGGCGCTGGGGGTACTCCAGGACAGGTTTGAGAACCACTGCATTAGGCCACAACTGCCCCAACTGGAGCTAAACTCCGCTGGACATCTGCAATCCAGTAGCAGGATTGGACACCCTTGGTATAGTAGTTTATACTTAAGAGCAGGGGTGTCCAACCCAGCTACTGGAGGACCAACTTCTTGCAGAGTTTAGCTCCAACCATAATTAAACACACCTGAACAAGCTGATTAAGGTTTTTAGGATTACTAGAGATTCCAGGCAGGTGTGTTGGAGAAGGTTGGAGCTAAACTAGGCTGGAAGGTGGGCCTCCAGGAGAAGTAGACACTCCTGCTTTAGAGGGTCCCCCTGCAGTCTGACATGAACTCATGAACATGTTGAATACAATGTTTCAGTTAGTTTATCAGAAATTTCCAATGTGTCTTTGTTCATCAGTCTTTAGCTAAAGGCTGTCTTTGTCTTCTTTTGTAGGCATATGGCCACACACTCCCCACAGAAGACTCACCAGTGCTCGTTTTGTGAAAAGATGTTTCACCGCAAAGATCACCTGAAAAACCACCTGCAGACTCACGACCCCAACAAAGAGGCCTTTAAGTGCGAGGAGTGTGGCAAACACTATAACACAAAGCTGGGCTACAAGCGCCACATGGCTATGCACTCAGCCACAGCCGGTGATCTTACCTGTAAGGTGTGCTTGCAAAGCTACGAGAGCACGCCTGCACTCTTGGAGCACCTCAAGAGCCACTCAGGCAAGTCTTCAGGTGGAGCCAAGGAGAAGAAACACCCCTGTGACCACTGTGATCGTCGCTTTTACACACGAAAGGATGTTCGCCGACACATGGTGGTACACACGGGACGCAAAGACTTCCTGTGCCAGTACTGTGCCCAACGTTTTGGGCGGAAGGACCATCTGACGCGACACGTCAAGAAGAGTCACTCGCAGGAGCTGCTGAAGATCAAGACGGAACCTCCGGATATGTTGGGTTTACTTGGGTCTGGTTCTCCACCTTGTGCTGTGAAAGAAGAAATAAGCCCTATGATGTGTAGCATGGGACCTACCAAGGACTCGATGATGGCAAAGCCCTTCCACGGTGCCACCCCTTTTCCCATGGGCATGTACAACCCTCATCATCTCCAGGCCATGTCCAATCCGGGTGTGGGCCACCATCACTCATTGGTTCCAGGGACTTTATCCACTGCAATGGGGATGGGCTGCCATATGGAACCTCCGACATCACTGCACCACCATCACCCACATCATCATCACCATCACCACCCTCACCATCACCACCACTCCCCACCTTCACACCAGCAGCAGCCTCCCCTGCAGAACCAGCAACAGCAGCACCCACAGCCACCGCCCAAGTACCAGCTCGGATCTACCTCATACTTGCTGGAGAAGCCCCTGAAGGTGGAGATGGAGAGTTTCCTGATGGATCTTCAGAGTGGACTCCCAGTTCCTCCGCCACCCTCTGCTGACCCTCACTCAGCAGCTTCGCCCAATAAGGAGGGTTTGGAACCTCCGGTGGGATTGTCGGATGACCTTTGCGGGGACCCCCTCATGTCCAAGAGCCCCGCTGTCATTGCTGAGTCTTTGTGTGCTGCTAACATGGACTTTTCTCACCTGCTGGGCTTTATTCCACTAAATCTGCCACCCTATAGCGCCCCCATGAGTTCAGGAGGACTGGTAATGGGTTACTCCACCACCTCCACCGTTTCTTCCTCATCGTTGTCAGCATCTTCGCATGCTGCCGAACCACACGCTGCCTCGGCCACAGCTGCAGTGCCTCTTACCTCTTTGCAACCTCAACCTCAGGAGCAGCCAGGCTCCGGTGGGGGGCTCGGTCTTGGGCCTCTGCACCCACTCCCACCAGTGTTCAGCTCTAGCCTCAGTACGACCACTCTGCCTCGCTTTCACCAGGCCTTTCAATGAGGTCCCCACACCAACCTGGCCTGTCACAGGGGCTCAGGGCAGAGGAGCATTAGTGCTCCCCATAGGTGTGGGTGAACAGAACACTTGAACACATAGAAGCCTTAACAAAAGCGCACAACAGCTTTTTAATGAGCCTGGAGGAAAACAAGCATATGAAATATCATGGAGCTTTTATTTAGGCCTGTCTGAATTTAGCTATGATTTTTTAAATACCCCTTTGAACCTCTACCGCCATCCCCTGTCCTACAATTTCGTAGTTAAACAGCAGCATCAGTAGGCCTTAAGGCATGGTACTGCATACTTTATAAAGTAATAATATTAGTAGAAAAAGGAAAAGATTAATGTAGAAAAGATAATCAGTCTTTGAGACTCTGAAAGACTAGTTTGAAGTGATTATATGAATTTTGTTTTCTTTTCCAAATGTGAGACCTGACTTAAAGTCAGGTAATAGTTGCTTGCCCTTAAACTAAAACCGTCTTCTTGGCCAGGAGTGGAAGAATTAGTGAAGGAATGAAGGAGTGAAATTGGTTATTCCAAATCTAGTTTTTTTTTTTTTTTATATATCGCAAATTTATGATTCAACAAGACTCAATCAAGTAATTATCATCACATCTGAATTTCAAAAGCAGTTTAAAAAAATAATGCAGTGAATGTGATTAGATGAAAATATCAGCTTTTTTTGTGTTAATACAAATTTACACATGTTGGAATGGTCAGTAACTAGTTTTTATGTGAGAGAAGGGACTGAAAATAGAAAGGCAAAGAGGGTAAAAACTGCACAGTTTGTTCATTTGGTACAATGTGACCACTGACAGAACTAAAGCAAAATAATTTTTACGTTAAAATCTTACAGGTTTACAATTTTTCTCAAAAGAAGCACTTTGTTTACAGCAGAAGGCACTTGACCTCTTTGGGTTGCAAGATGACCCACTGAAATCCCCTCCCTTTTCCCACTCTACCTTCACGCTTCCTGAAAAAGACACATTACACACACACACACACACACACAAAGTTCAAACAACCATCAAGTACTTTGGAATACTCAACTGCTCTCCGAGTCTCAAAATGGTTTTCCTCCTTCCAGCACTAATTTTAAGTCTCCGTGGCGCAACAATATCTCACTTCCAGATCCTATATATATTAAGAAAAAAGTATTTTAAACAGGTTTTTATTTTAGAGAGAGACATACATTATGATAACCCTGATATATGTGAATGGAAAAAAAGACAAAACAAAAACAAGAATATTTTTTTGCAGTGTACGAAGTACCACATCAAAAAATATATATTATAATTGCTTCTTTTTCAGTATATTTTGTCATTTAGATAGCTGTATTAAAAATTGCTGATGGATTTTAAAAAAAATGTCTAGCAGGTTTACATAATTATGTATCTTGCATCATATTGAACAAAATGGATGAAGTATTAGTGTTTCCCTATAGCTTTTCCTGTTCCTTGTTTTTCCATGTGAGTCAAAGGAGATGAATAAGGTGGGATTTTACCTGCATATAATAGACTAATAGTGGCATAATCCAGTAGAATGGACTAGTCTTTAATCTTTAGAGCATGTACTAGAGGCCCATAATGTGATCCAGGTTTCGGTTTGCGTTTTTTATTCTCAGTATTCGATCAGACCTGACTGATGCTGTCTATTGGTGTGTTTGGTTGTACAGTTTTTAACCTCCATTATAATTTGCACCATCACACTGAAATGTCTGAAACCACAATTCCAGTTGCTGTAGGTTCATTTTAATATTACAAAAACAGGACTTTAAAGGGGTTTTGTCATGTAATCTCTTATAAGTTGCCATTTCCCAGCAAGTGGACTGCACAAGTTCTTACCAAATAATCATTCATTACCAATGGCCATGTGTGTAAAGAAACAGATGATCAACGTACCAGCAGTGAAAGCAGTGCCTGATACAAACAGATGTATTTCTCTCTCTATCTCTCTCTCTTCACCTCATCCCTTTGGGTAAATCTATTTCTGTGTCCACATCTGCGTTTATAGTGAATGTGAATCTCACAAGCAGGAAAGACAATAGAAAGGTAAAAAGGCCACATTGCAAAACTAAGACAAAACAATATTATGCTGCTCTTTGTGCTGTGGTTGCCAGCAACCATAGACCACTCTGGAAACATTTTAAACTGCAAATGATCGTTTAGCAGAAAACATGCACAGTAGTACACGTGAACTGTTTGTCCGTTTTCTCTGTTTTTCAGCTGCTTTGATTCGAATGAACATTTTATGAAAGGGTCTGAAAAGAGACACAAAGAAGTCACCAGCCTGGTCTTTGACATTCAAAGCATGGGACATTTGATTGGGATATTGCCTAGTCGTTTTGTCATTATATTATTTTCTGTTTGTTGAAACAGGACCTCAAAACAGCACAACGCATCACCTCATTTATTTGTTTTTCATACCAAAAACCTGGGGAGAAGAAACTTCTTTTTGCACAATTGCTACTTAAAGAGGAATTGAGTTAGTTTTGTTTATACTGTAAGAATGATTTCTCAAAATAATTGTTTCATAACAAAGCCAAAAATATTAAGTTGTCCCAACGTTCTACTCTCATATTCATTTATAAAAGTCATTAATGGACTTTTGTCCAAAAATACATTTTTAAAATTTAATTAAAAAATTTAAAAAATGTCCTTTAAAATGCAATGAATGTGTACAGACAAATTTATGAAATCTAATTATTTTTAAAAATTGGAATTTGAAGCTGAAAGGGTTAGTTCACCCAAAAATGAGATTTCTGTCATTAATTACTCACCCTCATGTCTTTCCACACCCGCAAGACCTTTGTTCATCTTCAGAACACAAATTAAGATATTTTTGATGAAATCTGAGGGTATCTGAACCACACATGCGTCATTGCACCTTTTGACATCCAGAAATGTAGTTGAAAACATGGTTAAAATAGTCCACGTGATTACAATTCAACCTTAATGTTATGAAGAGACGAGAATACTTTTTGTATGCCAAAAACAAAACAAAAATAACAACTTTATTCAACTATTTGAATTGCTGTCATACGCAGTCAACTCAGTGCAGGCTTCCTTGTTTACGTCCGAACGCCAACTCAGTATTGGTCGAAGCTGAACACGTGATCAGCACGACGCATGCGTGTGATGCTGACACAGGATCCAGCCAATAATGAGCCGGCATTCGGACGTAAACAAGGAAGCCTGCACTAAGTTCACTACGTATGACAACGGTTCAAATTGTTGAAGAAAGTTATTTTTGATTTGTTTTGGTGCACAAAAAGTATTCTCGTCGCTTCATAACATTAAGGTTGAACCACTGCAGTCACATGAACTATTTTAACCATGTTTTCAACTACCTTTCTGGACATCAAAAGGTGCAATGACGCATGTGTGGTTCATGTGTGGTTTCATCAAAAATATCTTAATTTGTGTTCTGAAGATGAACAAAGGTGTTACGGGTGTAGAACGACATGAGGGAGTAATTAATGACAGAATTTACATTTTTGGGTGAACTAAAAAAGCATTTTTTTTTGTTTTTTTCTAAAAAAACAAAAAAAAAAAACACGTAATTTATTTTTAAGAAATAGGAGTAACTATGTTTAACAGAATAAAAGAAGGCTTTTGGCAATTTTTGAGTTTGTCCTCCCCGGGTTTTCTGTGAGCTGATCTGAATTCTAGCACTTTTAAACCTTTAAAAAGAGTATTTTTCAGCCTTGTATGTTTGTATGTTTTTAATTTTGTATTTGATCTTGTATGTGCCATTAGTTTGATGTGTAGAGTTTATTCATCTTTATGTAATTGTTGTTTTTCTCCTTTCTCCAAAAGAGTAACAGTATTTTAGATAGATTTTCACTAATATTAACTGCATTGGCCATTTTCCCCACGTCGTCTCGTCTTGTCATACATTTGAGGTCATTTAATCTTAAAATAGATATTGTTAGAGTAACATGCTTAGAATGATTCTCAGTGTCTGAAACTTGACAAAATCATCATCGCCACAAACAAACGAGAAACCATTTCCAGCTCCATCTATGACTGAGGTGTTTTCAATCAACATTAATAATAATAATAATATCAAACTGGCAGGTTTGACTGGTGTGATATTTCCTCCAGCTTCTCTGCCCCCCAAAAGCACTTTTGGTTTAAATGAAGTTTTATATAATAACTGCGTGGATAGGTGGAGCTCAGCATCTGATTGTAGGTTGTTTTTTGTTTCTTTCTTTCTCAGAATACCAGCAATATTCTGCAACAGACATTCAGAAGTAGAATTAGTCAGGTTAACCAAGTTAAAATGGTTCTTTTCCTCTTTTGTAGCAATGCACTTGTCCTTTTGTTCCCAGAATACTAGTTGGTGCCTATAACAAAAATATTAAGGGAAATTATGAGGTAACCAAGCTAGGGCAAAAAACAAAACAATCTGACTTTTAAGAAAAGGAAAAATGATTCAATAAAATGCTCTTCCAGCTTTTAGTGAGAAAATGGGTACGTCCGCCGAGGACAGAATCCACTTGTAGTTTGATATATTTTAGCTTATTGTAAGTCTTGCATTCCAAGCTTTTTATGTAACTTGTTTAGCAATATAGTCGTTTTATTTTTAGTACTTGCTTATTACCACGACTTCTGGAAAAAAAGTGAAAACTAAAAAAATGGAATATTCATCCGTACACTATTTTATATAACATGGAGATGATGATGATTGACAGGACGAACAAACTGCGCTTTTTTTGTTACACAGCTCACCTGCGGTCAGTTGCTGCATTGTATAGTTGACAGATTTGTATATTGGTTGATCCAAAGAGATGACATTACAACAAACCTATTTACTTATTGTACAGTACATTGTACCATTTGACTTGTAATGTGTTATGTTAAAATGATTAAAAGACAAACCCACGGTTTCATATTTCTGGCGTCCTTTTTTAAGCGTTTGATTTCCTGTCTGCAGCGGTGGGAGAGGGTGCGAGAAGAAACGGGCTGGTTATGGCTGAAAACTGCCATTCGCATACCATACAGCCAGAACAGGAAACCACACCACAGCGCACAAATGAAAAGACAAGAACGGCACAAGTCCAAGTAATAAAAAACTGAGCTATAGCCAGGCTTAATTATAAAGCATATCTCAAACCTATACTTTCACATCTCAAAGAGTTGTTTTAGGCCCAAAATTCCCACCAACAATACATAATTTCTCATGTGAAAATGACTTAAATCTGGAGGAATTTGAGGTTTTACAGTCTTGTCTTGCATTCCAAGAACAGCTAAAGCTCTGACTTCCTACTCTGAGAAAAACCATCTCAGAATGGCCGAAGTGCAGAAAACGGTCATGTGTCACATGGTGAGCGAACAATGTTCTCAACAAAACCTGGACGGTGTTTCAAATGTCAACATATTGGCACTTTTATTGTTTTATACATTATAAATGGACATTCTTAAAGGAGAAAGGGAAAGATTGAGTCAAAGTAAAATTAACATGCTTTTGCCTAAAACAAAGACATAATTGGACAAACAGCTCCACAAAAAAAACCCTAAAATGCAATATAAAGCACCGTATTTACACCATTAACGCACACAGACCCATCGACCCCACGCAACAGGCAGAATAAAGTACTTCTGTAGAAAATATATTCTGTAGTCCTTGCATTTATTCATAGTCACCTGTGAATTCAGAATCCACTGGACCAAAAACTGACCAATGCGCATGACGAAGACGTTTGAGGAAAACGATGACAAATGAAGAAAAGACTGGTTCAAATGCAGAAGTAGATTTTGCTATAGTGTTTTAAAATACTGAATCGTGCAGCTGATTCACTTTAGGTCAGAATTTGGATCCAAATATTGTATCTTGAGGGACCTAAAAATGATAACCATTTTAAAACATCTAAAAAAAAAAAAAAAGCACCATGGATGCAAGCAAATATTCTGCTACCTGCTGGGCACTGCACAAACTAGTGATGATACAGTTGCATTTTGGGGTAAATCCACCCGTTTATAGCTACAGCAACAGCCCATAGGTGACGTACCACCATCAAGGCATGAGAGAAAGATTTTTAACAGGAAAAAAATGACATTCTATGTTGTGAAGTGGGAATATGCTTATAAATTGTAATTTTTGAAATGTACCTGTTAAAATGAAACATCTATTTAAGCGTGACTATAAAAAGCAGACATTTTTTTCTCAATGGCAAGGAACAAATGAACAGAAATAGTGATACTGCATCATCATAAGAGTCTTTTAGGTCTAATGACCAGCAAGCACAAGGAAACAGAAGGAAATCTACTTCTTTTTTTAATGTCCTTGCCTCCAATGTCTTTACACCCCATAATTCCAATCCATGCCAACACAATGACCACAAAGTGACCACACATTCATACAAACGCGCACACACCTCGAGACAAGCATTCAAGAACTCAGTTCTGAATCGAAGACATGAGAACAAGTTGAAATTAAACATTATATTAAAAGGACACAAAGTTAATTTGTAAAATTATATAATATGCAATTAAACCTCAATGTCTTCAAAAGGATGAGACCCAGCCCAAAAATCCAACATCCCCCACCCAAACACAAAGAGAAAGTCAATCGACACACTTTGGCCCATGTTGTGTGTGCAAAAGGATATACAGACATTAAAAATGGAACTGTTCATGTTGTTTCTCTACATCTTTGCTGAGGCAGAGAGAGCAGGACAGAAAGGTTTTGATAACGGTGTACAAAACACATCGCTGTTCATTCCTCCAATCCACAGGGGGGCGCTGCTGCACCTCACGCCAGCAATTCACACACGTCAGTGCTTGCTTCACAAAACAGAAAAAAAAAAGAAAACAAAAACTGAAAGACATATTTCAGTCTATTTTGACCGCGGCGTAAATTTTCCGTATGAACACGTATGCAGCGTAGAAACCAATCGTTCCCGTTAGCAGCCAGAAAGACAAAACCATCAGGGCTGTGTAACCAAAATACAGCAGAGAGGGAATGAACTCCACAATGTCCAGCTGAGGGAGGAAGAAAGAGACAATGATGTAAATGTTGAGTACAACAAAACAATGAGATAAGTGTGCAATTGGACACAAAAATTGACTAGTCACATAAAATGTAATCTTCGACTTAATTTAACTAGAAAATGTCAAACCATTTTAATTGAAACGGTATCTCGTTTTTAGCTCCAAAGCACTTTAATATAAATAGTTGGCAAATTTCATTTGTGCTCTATTACTATGACAAATGGGCAGTCCATCTTCCATTGGTTGGATAAAATGGTAGCCCCGCCCCTCAACACTACTGGTTGAGCAAATAAGCTAAATACAAAATACTACATTTTTCAAATGTTAAGTTGTATTTAATGGGTCTTGTTCAGATAACAAAGTATTTAAACAAAACAAATAAAGAAAAAAAAAGTGATTAAAATTTGTTTTTTTTATGTTTGGTTTTTTGTTGTTGAAAGAAACTGTTTTCAATAATAATTGTTTCTTTCGCAGCAAAACAGCATATTAGAATAATTTCTGAAGGATCATGTGACACTAAAGAATGAAGAAAATGGCTGCTGGAAACTCAGCTTTGCCATTACAGGAATAAATTACATTTTAAATATATGAAAACAGAAAAGTTATTTTAAATTGTAATAATATTTTATAATGTTACTGTTTTTACTGTAATTTTGAACAAATAAACAGCCTTTGTGAGCAAAAGAGACTTCTTTCAAAAACAAAAGCAAAAAAAAAAAAAAAAAAAAAAAAAAATCATACTGACTTCAAACTTTGGAACGGTGTATATATATATAATAATTTTTAAACTTTAAAATTTCAAAAAAAAAAAAAAAAAATTACACACATATATATATATATATATATATATATATATATATATATATAAAAAAAAAAAAAAAAAGGTACACAATACTAGACTTTGAGACTTATTTATTTTCAGATGAACCTTGTCTAGTTTGATTTTGCTTCAGAAGATTACCGAAAATGTAAATAAGCCCCCAATTACACATTTATAATTTAAAGGGGTCATGAATTGAGTAAACAACTTTTCCTTGAGCTTTTGATATATAAGAGGTCATCGTACTATAAGAATATCCTGTAAGTTTCAGAATTGAAAACTTCCTTGTTAGTCCAATAAAAGCTTTTATTGACACCAGACCCAGCGAACGATCCTGGATTGTGTCTATCTATGACAGGTAAAACTCCGCCTCCGCAGAAGAAATCAACACCTACTTCATCAATGTAACGTTAGCCCCGCCCACTGGTGTGTTAGTGAGATGAGAAGAGAAGAGCGATACAGGACTAAAAATAGTATTACTTTTCAAAGGATCCTAATGCTAGGAATATTGTTATTTATTTTCAACAATGTAAATGTCTCAGTTGAGCTTTATTTATTAGTATTTAGTACATTTCAGTGTGGATTCTTTGGTAAATCAATCGCATTTCGGCGCAGGCTCTGCAAACAGACTTTTACGATATGGACTCGACAGTAATGCAACAACATGTGAGCAACTGTGTTAACTCTAATGCCTGATCTGATTTGTAATGATTCATGTTCAGTCAGATGTTCTTTGTCTATGTGTCAGTAAATCAAACCAGTGACTAAACGGTTAACTTCACGTTGTTTCTCTTAGTAGGATGAAAATAATCACTGTTTAAATAACAGATTAAGTTATATAAAGAAAGCGATCAAAGAACGCTCCCTTTACAATCGCTGGAGCTGTCAATCAAACAGCGCAAGTTTATCAGTGACTGAGTTCTGGACTCACGCCAAAACTTTTTACTCAACGAATCTTAGTTATATCGCATTTGCACTGTTAGTTGATGCCATAGATCTAAATGTAATGCAGCACTTTTCACGATTAGTTAACCTTGAGAGCTGTAATGGTAAAAACGTGCTTAAAAGAGAGAGTAATACTTGGCTATTTCATGTTATCCAATCACAGCAGTGGGCGTTTACACTGAAGTCTCACAGCAGACACGCCCCTTAAAATAGAGTGTTCAAATCAGAGGCTAAAATCAGGGTAGCAAAAATGCCTTTTATTTCTAAATTATGACATTTGATGTAAAAAGCATACTAATATTATAAGTGCACCCCAGGAAACATTATAAACCAATAAAACAACGCAGTTCATGACCCCTTTAAAATACATTATTCATAGACACCAACTGCCATAAAATCCCTTGTGTGTGTGTGTGTGTGTGTGTATATATATATAGTTTTGTGATAAGAAAATAGAGCAGACTCAGTCTAAATACAGTGGGATTGAATCTATTCTACAGTTAATACCAGTTTTAAGCCTAAAATAATGTTGTAAATTCCCTCTGACATAAATAAAAAAAAAAAAAATCTTAAAGGAGCTGAATAGGAAAGACACTGCGGTAAATAAAAGAGGTATACTGTAAGTAAAGTAAAGAGAGTTACCTTATTGACAAAATAGAAAACAGCATAGACTAGGACATAAAAGGCAGAACCTCCGGACACGAGAAACGTCCTCCACCACCATCGATAATCCTGTAGGGGGAGGAGCCACAATGATTGACAGGTGTTTAATCAATATCTACTGACAGTGAGTGAGCTCTGTTCAAGTTCTACCGGACTGAGGGGGACACCAATGCCATTTTTTTTTTTTAGAGATGATTTAGCATGCTTAGTGGCCATTCAAATGAAGTGACCTTTGCTTTTGTTATCATAACTCTTAATATTTGCCTATTTATCTTCTGTAGTGGTGAGTGAATTTGTATGGACAGTAAGACTGTCTCAACCAGTACAACAGGAACACCAAATGACACACAGCAGCACTTTGACACACAAGAGGGTCAAAATGTTGTCTAGAGAAGTTCTTAGAGTGGATTTGTGGTAATGTAAGAATTACATCTGACCTGTATTATACATGTGGTGTTTTGTTTAATGTATTACTGTACATATAACAACAGGCAAATATTTACTGCTGTAAGTACTAAACGACTCAGTTCCTTTTTGCTCTATGATCATACACCCACCTCTGCACAAAGCTGGAAGTACACCATCACGATGCTGATTTGAGAGCAGGAAACAACAAGAATTATGAAGACAAGGAACAGGAAGCCAAACAGGTAATAAAACTGGTTTTCCCAGATAGCCTATAAGAGAGTATAACACACCACAATGAGCTTATATATTCATAGACTCTGCAAAACATCAACAAATGAATACACTTACAATGTCATACTGGATATATGCACTATATACACTTTTAAACTGTATGTTTGGTTAAACTTACACTAAAGATGAAGAAAAGCTCGATAAACATGGCGCCAAACGGCAGGATTCCCGCCATCAGGATGCTAAATGAAGAGAGCAATATAATCCCATTAAGCATGCACTGCTAATCAACTATTCACAGGCTAACAAAGACAATACAGAGAGCGTCACATACCCGACAAACTTGTTCATGTACCAGCGCTGCTCAGGGACCTGTCGGGGGATCTGATTCGTACGAACTGGATTGTCATACGGTTGTTTCCGGAAACCGAAATAGTAGCCCAGGTACACGAGAGGCATAGAAATACCAAACCACATACACAACAGAGCCAGCATTGTGGTGAAAGGAACCTGAAATATGTGAAAACGAGAGATGGCAGTCAGTTTCCAAGAACATTCAAGAGGAAGCTGCTTGATGGAGCATACAATTCGACTAGTTTCCATCTGAAATAAACAGCTGTTCTTTGAATGAATCACACAAATAGACTCACACATTATTGTTTAAATGAAGAGTTTAAATCAGTCTAATGTTTCCTTTACTGAGTGAATCCATCATCAATAGCAGTTACTAACATATAGTTAATAGTCTGGGGTCAAGATTTTTGTTTTAAGAAATTGAAGTCCCCCTGTGGTGAAAATCAAGTTTTTAATGTTTATATGTCTAGGTGGTTTCCACATATGCAGGGTTATTTGGCCAAAAAAAAAAAAAAAAAAAAAAAAAAAAAAAAAAATTGAAAATGATTTTCCTTCAAACTAACTACATACCTGCAAACTCAAAAGAGGTTAAAAAGGTGACGTGTACAAACTAAATTGTTGTGGGGGGTCTGGGGGCATCCTCCCCCATGATGAGAACATTTTCGTGATTTTAACATTTAAACTAACCATTTTGGTGCACTCTGACAAGAAAATAAATGGAAAAAACAACGTTTGATTCAAGTAAAAAAAAAAAAAAAAAATATTGACACTAGGGCTGGGCATAGACACAAATTTCACAATTGGATTCGATTTCGATTTAGGAGCTTGCGATTTGATTTTGATTTGATTACCTTCGATTCAATATTGATTAATTTGGGGCCTATAAAGTACATGGCAAATTTACTCAAAGAAAAAGAATCTCTCTCAACTAATGCTGTAAACTACAGGAGCAACAGTTGGTACGTCATTATATTATTAAAGGTTAAAATTAATCTATTTGTAAGCTATATAAAGAACATGAAGTTTTAAAAATAACATTATAATACATTTTTAATGACTTAATTATGTTTCTACTCGTTTTTTAACCTATATAAACATTTAAATGGTGGCTGTCATAAAAAGGATTTATTCAAACATACATTCAATATTGAAGCACATGTTAAGTACAAATACAAGGGATATGCAATACTCTAGTGCGCATATATTTAGCAAAATGCTCCTCTCTAAGTTCATTTTTGTAGCTAACTAATGAGTTTTTGGACACTGAACCGCTTTTCTGAGGTAAACGGGACGGTAAATGTGACATTTTTTACAATGTTTTATTAACGTCTTTGAGCAATTACACGAGACATGATACGGATTTCGTTAAGTTGTACTGTATCTTTCAACATACCTTCAGAGGTTCATTCATGTTTATTTCATGTTGTAACTAGTAAAGTGGAAGAGATGATCGGTTCGTGCGATCTGCTTGAACTGATGGCGCGGTCACGCGCCACAGAACGACAGGAAAGATCGCGACAGAGACGTGACGTCTATGATCTCACTCCAGTCTATGGGAAAGTAGCCCATTTTCGATTCTTGTGAGGTTTATTGTGATGCTTGCCTTGATTCAACTTCCCGCGTCGACTGCGCAGATATCAACAGTGCAACGGGGTTGTTGTAGGTTGCCAGGTTGAGGTCACAAATGGGTTTGAATTTGTATGATGTGTCGATTCCGCGAGTAGAATGCGTTTCATACAAGACCTGGCAACTGGATAATCGTGGAATAATATATTTATGTGATTATTCTTATAATGAGGTTTGGGTAGGGCTGGACGATTAATCGAAAAGTAATCGAAACCAAAATTCAGAAGCTCTAACCGACGTAATTTTTCCATGTCGGTTATTTCGTTTTTTTTTAATCCAAACCTTTCCCTTTAAAAACACACTACCGCGCCGCGTGTGTAGTCACGTGACTCCGCCCCATCCAGTCAGCTGCATAGAAGTGAACATGGAGGCGAGCTCAAACACCGAGACAAATGAGCAACAGGAGCAGCTTGTACCAAAAAAAAAAAACAAAAAAAAAAAAAAAAAAAAACGCAGTGTCAGTCGTTTGGACACATTTTGGCTTCAGTAAAGAAGACATCGAACAAAATGAAGTCAAATGTAAACACTGCAGAAAAACAGTTTCAACGACTAAAGGTAATACCTCCAATTTGTTTCAACACTTGGAGCACAATCACGTTACTGAATATGAACAATGCATGGCTCAAAAAAAAGACAGAGGCTGCCGCTGCCAAGCACCCAGCAACAACAACGCAGGTGTCGATAACACAAGCATTTACAAATGCTGCACAATATGAAAAGACAGAGTACAGAGCCCTCTACAACTTCAACAGAAGAGGTCATTAGGAAGTTTTTTCAAAGGAAGTGAGTTAACTCCTTCAACTGTACCCACTTTGTCACTTCATCAAACAATAGAAGCAGAGCTGAGCAGCTACTTGGTGTCCCCCATGCTGGATAGTGAGGAAAATCCACTGGAATGGTGGAGAAAGCATCATGTATACTTTCCCACTCTAAGTAAGGTAGCAAAAAAGTATCTCTGCATACCAGCTGCTAGCTCCCCGTCAGAGCGGGTTTTCAGTTCAGGAGGAAACATTACATGCCTCAGATCCTGCCCGAAACCTGAAAAGGTAAACATGCTAGTGTTTCTTAGTAAGAACCTAGAGTAAATACTTGCGCATATAGAGTGACAGGACAAGATCACTGAGAGGAAGATCACATGCAACAGCGATCATGAGACAGATTCACATCTTAACGCTATGAGCACACAGGATACACAGCCTGCTGATCCATTAGAGGTGCCCTGTTCAAGCCCTGCTCTTGCTCTTAATCAGCAGTGTTCTATTTAAATTTTTGCACATGGCTTTATTTAAAATATGTTTACAGAAGATGCAAGTTACTATTTTCTAATTTTCACATTGCATTATTTCAAATAATATTTATTTACAAGAGTTATTTTCTCCTTTTCACATGACAATATTTAAAATTTGTTTTGTTTGCAAGAGATGCTGGTTATTTTCTACTTTTGATGTGATAATGTTTAAAATCCTTTATTTTGTTTGCAAAAAAAAAAAAAAAATGCAAAATATTTATTTTTCTACTTTTAAGGAAACTTTTGTTTTACATTAAAACTGAAATGTGACTTTTTTCATAAGACCTTTTCATTTCAAGCAGTGTGTGATTTCATTTCAATTGTTCGAAATGTTCAATAAATAACCATAAAGTAGATTGTTTCTCCTTCAATTATTTTTGAACTATGAGGGCAAAAAAAAAAAAAAACTAAGAAAAAACAAACGAAATAATCGTTCATTAATCGTAATTGAGGTAAAATGTTCAATTAATCGAGGTTTTCATTTTAGGTCATAATCGTCCAGCCCTAGGTTTGGGCCATACAAATGACAGGAGTTTCCCGGGAGAAATGGCAAAACGGGTGGGGGGGGGGCAGATGGGCATGAAATACGGGAGACTCCCGGCAAAAACGGGAGTGTTGACAGGTACGTGGTCGGTTCATGTGCTCTCTGCGTGAACTGAAGCGCTACAGTGATCTGTCACACCACAGAGTGCCAAGAAAGATCGCGACAGCTCATCCATAGTCTCACTCCAGTGTATGGAAAAGTAGTCAGTCACTCCTCGTGTTTGATGAATAACCGGTGAGCCGGTGGATAGCACAAAATTACATAAATCTCTAAAATTACTACGCAATAAGCTAATGTGTGTGTGAAGTGAATGAGTGTAAACTGAGCACAGCGCAAATCAAACAGCCGTGCTGTTTGTGTCTCTCAAAAATCAGAGCTTTATCAAAAGTAGGCTAATACATCAATAATATACTGCATCATAAACATTTTCTACTATTTGATATGTATTTAAATGTTTTCAACCTTGCGAGATATGATAGACGATATGATACACAAATGGGTGAAAACTATGAAATGAGCAGCGCGTTCGTAAATCAAATAGCGCGTTTCTCTTGCATCTCTCAGAAATCAGCTTTGTCAAAAGTAGGCTGCTATCAACTAAAACACTACATCATACACACTTTCTACTATTCGATGTCTATTTAAATGTTTAAAACATTGTACGATATGATAAATTAATGAGTGCAAACTGTATGAATGAAACGAAGCACGATAGCAAGTCAAATGTAGGACTATATTTTTTTTCCGCAGCCGGAGATCCAGCACGGTGCCGGAAAACTTTAAGCCCTGTATATGCCTTTCCACTTACGTTCTGAGTTATTCAGCGTTTCTAAGGATGCTGATTGTTAGAAGGCAGCTGTCTGACTCTGAGATGGCGAACAGGAATATGGTTTGTGCAATATTAGCAACATTATTATAGCTGTTTGATAACATAGTCAAGCAAAAGGCTAATCATTTTAATTACCGATATTCGTCTGACGTTGTAAAAGCTGATACTATTGTGCAGCGTTAACCTCAGTAAGTTGACCGAATGGGTCTCTGAGCTGGCGTGAGTGAGTGGAGGCGAGGTTAATTTGCATATTCATGAGTCGTGTATTGTAAATGAGGCAAGGGTGTAGTTACATTCAAGCTATTTAAAAGGCATTAAGATTTTTTTTAAAACATTTAAATGTCATTTTGGTGATCAAAGATGTGTTTTAAGGGATACAATTATTGACTATCCGCTTGTTAAGTCGTGACGTAAGCAACGCCAAGCCTCGACTCGTTTCACTTGAGAATGCCATCTCGACGGTCACAATCTACACAACAGTCTCCGTGCTCACAGCGTCACAGACATTAATATTTTAACGATTTATAAAAGATGAATCACTGTCTGGCCATCTAGGATTTTGGTATGGAGATAAAGGTTATGATTATAATTTTTGGTAGTATTACACCACATCGTGTGTGTATATTAGCACCGTTTGTTGTTTTCTCGTGGTAGGAGATAGAGCGTTTGGACCCGGAAGCGCTGCCGCGTGACATCAGATTTAAAGGGATAGTTCACCCAAAAATAAATTCTGTCATCATTTACTCACCCTCAAGTTGTTCTAAACCTGTAAAAATTTCTTTGTTCTGTTGAACACAAAGGAAGATATTTTGAAGAAAGTTTGTAACCAGGCCGCTTTGGGGCACCATTGACTTCCACAGTAGTAAAAAAAAATACTATGGAAGTCAATGGTGCCCATAAACTGTTCAGTTTCCCACATTCTTTAAAATATCTTCCTTTGTGTTCAACATAAAAAAATTTATATAGGTTTGAAACAACCTGAGAGTGTGTAAATGATGACAGAATTTTCATTTTTGGGTGAACTATCCCTTTAACAAATGAATAGGAGGACTTTAACACTTTTATTCAGCAAAGATGCATTGAACTGATTAAAAGAGACAGTAAAGACTTTACATTGTCAAAACATTATTTCAAACAATTCTATTCATTAAAAAATGCTGGGAAAAAAATGTATCATGGTTTTCCCAAAAATATCGAGCAGCACAACTGTTTTCAGCATTGATAATAATAAGAAATGTTTCTTGTGAAGCAAATCAGCTTATTAAAATGAAGATACTTACAGCGCCAGAAGAGTGCTCTCCCCAGATGAAACAGTTCAAAACGAAACAGATGCTGAAGACGACAGCTGGGTACAGAGTTGCCGTCTAGAAGGAGACACACACACACACACACACACACACAGTGTCTTTTATTTCTTATTCTTTCAGCCAGTGTAATCTCCAAGCTCAATTATTTTGATGCAACAAATGTTTCAAGAGTTTGTGCTCACACAGAAAGCCCCTTTCTTCCATCTGTGGCCTTTAAGAGTGCGGTAGAGTCTTCCTGCGAAGTATCCTCCAAACAAACTGCAGGACAAGACACATGACACCAACACAGTTTGAATAGATATACACAGGAATTTGCAAAATCTGACAGGAGCACAAGGTGTTTTTTTTTGTGCATTTACCCCATGAACATGAAGAGGAAGCAGGCTGTTGTCATCAGAGCTCCTCGGCTGGATGGAGACAACATCCCCAGCATAGCCACAACTACAACACATGCACAGTTTCATTGTATTTAGGATTCACATAACAAAAATTATCAATAAATGAACATTCAACAAGCAAGGGATATGTAGCAATTTATGAAAGACAGGCATTCCAATTCTGTAGAAATCTGCAGTTTTCTGGAGTTGTATGGCCTAGGGTTGTGTGACGGTACCTAAATTTCAGTAGTAAAATTTTGTGGTTCACTGTACCAATGTCGGTACCAGAGCAAAAAACTGTTGAAAAACTTAAAAAAAAAAAAAAATTGTCCTGTCCATTGGTTAGCTTAGCACTGTCAATCATCATAGTTTCAGATTCAATCGCGTATTTAATGAAATGTTGGTAGCGTCGAGTACTGGTACATTTGACAACCCTAGTGTGGATGCAGATTTCATATGACCCGGACATTAGCAACTAGCATTAGCTTCATACACTACCCTAAAACAAAAAAAGCATAATACTCACAGATAACAATGAGAATCATGCAGAAGAGCTGGATGCCAGATCCCAACAGGGAGCTAAGTATCATGGGATACTGAGGTGGGCGGAACACATCACCATGGACGTTCTTCCAACCAGATTCTTCCATTGTGTCCTCCTATTAACAACAGAAAAAAAAAAAAGAGAAAGCACTGAGGTAACATTATATAAGTGACGAATATCAGAAGGCAAGCAACCAATCAGTCATCTTACAATGTCATCTTCTCTGTTGTAGTTGGCAATGTCCTTCCTCAGCGTCCTGATGATGATCATACTCAGGATGCCTGCAGACAAACACTTACTTAGATGCCACTGCAACCGAAAAGTGCTTCGAAATAAACAGTCATGTGAGGATGAAGATGAAAATCAGTCACACCTGACAGAAAGAACACAACGACCACGGAGTTGACGATGGAGAACCAGTGGATCTGCACGTCACTCATGGTGAGGTATGTGTCCCAGCGAGACGCCCATTTCACTTCACTCTCCTGCAATGAAGAAGAGAGCAGCTATTTATAAAACCAAACAAGACAGGCAGACTTCTTGATGGAGGTGGTGACGCGTCTTACCTCCCAGCGCACAGAGTAAGTGAAGAGAATGCTGTTCTCTTTGGATGGGTCGATCTCCTGAGGGACGGGGGCAACAGTTTCAGGCAATGTGCATGTGCCTCGATCATCTGCTTTTATATCTAGAACATGTGAGAAGAATGAATGAAATGATAGTAAACAATGGAAAATTAATGTAATGTGACAGTGTTTTTAGATGTATACAATACAAAATTGTCAACATACTATATAATATAAATAAAATGAAATATTTAAATAATTTAATTTTATATATATACACATCATACAAATATAAATATTAAATTTAAATTACTTTAATAAATATAAATATCTAAACACAACCATTCCAGTTTATTGGGCCCACCAATGCTGCACTTATTTGGTCAAAAATACAGTAAAAACAGTAATATTGATAAATAATAATACATTTAAAATAACAGTTTTCTATTTGAATATATTCTAAAATGTAATTTATTCCTGTGATCAAAGCTGAATTTTCAGCATCATTACTCCAGTCTTCAGTGTCACATGATCCTTCAGAAATCATTCTAATATGCTGATTTGCTACATTTCTTATTATTATCAATGTTGAAAACAGTTGTGCTGCTTAATATAGATATATTTTTTTTAAGGATTTAGAAAATTCAAAAGAACAGCATTTATTTGAAAATAGTTTTTTGTAACATTATAAATGACTTTACTGTCACTTTTGATCAATTTAATGTGTACTTGTTGAATAAAAGTATTAATTAAAAAAAAAAAAAAAAAAAAAAATCGTACTGACCGCAAACTTTTGAACGGTAGTTTAGAAATAAATAGAAACAAACAAGTGTATTTATATACACTTGACGTGTGCACAAATGAAACTCATGGAGTCATGGAGCTTAGATGTTATTGTAGTGACAACACTTCAAGGAAGAACGGTGTAATCATAACTGAAAAATAATTAAAATAAAAACAGAACAGAAATCTAAGTTTTTCGAAAGAAAAGCTGGTAACACTTTACAATAAGGTCTCATTTGTTAACATTAGTTAACGTATTATCTAACGTAACTTACAACGAGCAACATATTTGTTAATCTTTGTTAACATTAGTTAAAGGGGACCTATTATGCCCCCTTTTACAAGATGTAAAATAAGTCTCTGATGTCCCCAGAGTGTGTATGTGAAGTTTTAGCTCAAAATACCCCACAGATAATTTTTTATAGCATGTTAAAATTCCCACTTTTTGGGGTTGAGCAAAAACGCGCCGTTTCAGTGTGTGCCCTTTAAATGCAAATGAGCTGCTGCGCTCGGCCTAAGAGGGCGGAGCTTCAACAGCTCGTTCTCCCCTGTCAGGATTCAGTCAGGACGCACTATAATGTCAGAAACTGCGAATATATGCTGCATGGAGATAGAACAGGTATAGTTTAGTTCAATTACGGTTATAACTTATATTGTCTTCTTGTTTTTATCCACTACAAGCCAGTTTACTGATGAGATTTATAACATTTATTGTACTTCACACAAAATAAGAAGCGTCTGTTTTCACTCTAGAAAATCACTGTAAGAGCTTAATAAAACACAGTGCATGTGTGCATTAAAATATTATCCATAAACTCTCTCTCCCTTGCATTATCATCAACATACATAGCGAAGTACACAGAAACACTCGTTACAACTAACAGTAAACAAATATGCCTTATGCCTTTTTGGGTGGTGCTTAATAAACTGGTAAACTTTATATCCGTAAATCAACTCCGATGAACTGTAATAAAGTGCTCTCACCTTCATTACTGCCGTATCCAGTATCGCTCTGGAGACTGTAAGCTGGATCACGAACAGTTTACTGATCTATCCTTGAGTAACAAATTTTTAGCACAACCTCTGTTTTGTATTGTCCCTTTGTATTGACATTCATTCACAAAGCAGTCCGGTGTGAAATGATTCGTGCAGACATAAACGAATTTCGGTAGAGTTGAGTGAGCATTTTCTTCGAAAACAAAATTAATCCACCTCATCTTCAGCGGCTCAGATTTAGGGAGTAAATTGAGAGAGCTATGTGGATTAATCCATCCAGCTACAGAACACTTAAAACGCTTGGGAGACATTCTCGTCAGTGCAGTAATGGCGGACTGTACAACTCGCTGTGAACTCGCTCAGGGCGGTTCTATGTTAAAACAGCAGTGTCTGTCAACATTCATGGGCGGGGCCTGTGGCTAAAGTGACGTCACATTGTAGGGCTGGGCGGTATATCGAGTTTGTACGATATACCGACATATTTTTAATATACGATACGGAATGAGGCGATACCGTTTATTTCGATATACAGTAGTTTTATACAAGCGCATCTGAAAAACAGCGGTGGACGTCGCAGAGTGCTGCTGCGGGGGAAATGCATAATACAATTTGGCTTAAACATGAGACATGCTTAATATTAAGGGCTTTAAAAATAACTTGTACGATTAAGATATAGTTAACACGTAGGCCTAACGTTTAAAGCGGCTTGCCCCATCAGATGCTCTGACAGATTCATGTGCTGACAGATTTTTGCGCTGTTTAATGCTTCTGTGATGTGGTGTTTTCCTCAGCGCATAACTTACATTTCACAGGTATATTCTCCATCTGTAAATGTTAGAAAGTCATACAAATATTTCCATTTTGCTGTCAGGAGTGGACGAGCCTTCTGCTAGCGAATCTCATTCTCCTCTAAACTTCATAGACTTCCGTGAACGAGCGCCGCCGCGGGCATTCGCGCCAAACAGACGGAGCTCAATAGAATGGGATCGCCATAATTCTGACTAAAATATACACTTTCAAAAAATGTTTGTTGTTGAACAATAAATGTTCCATATGTAGAATTTTAAACCTACAAGTAAGTGTATTTTTATGATAGCAGCAACTAATAATATATAGCTAGTCTGTGCTTTTGTTTTTATTTTAATTTTTAGTCTAGTAAATTTAACTTCTGCTTTAAAAAAGCATTATTTTTATTTTTAGATTGTAATGTTACAATGTTAGAATGTAAAGTAACTTTCTCTTTTTTGCACATACTGTAGGCCTATTAGTGTGCCAGACTACATGGTTACATTCCCTATTGTATTAATAGCTTTCAATATAAACACAATATTTGTAGGACAACATTAGGCAGGACGTTAAATTAAGATTTTTAAAAAGTAAATACAGATTTTTTTTTTTCTAAATCCAAAATAGAAAAATGTAGAAAATACCGAGATATATACCGCATATCGTCATTTAGCCAAAAAATACCGAGATATGACTTTTCGGCCATATCGCCCAGCCCTATCACATTGCCAGGGATCTGGAAATGGCTTATTCAGAGACACTGCTTATGATTTATGGGGATTTTTAAAAAAAGGAGTGGGTGGATTTTTATCACTATAGGGTGGTTGTGTACACACACTGCCAACACACATTTATGTCCAAACACCATGCAAAAGTGAATTTTGCATAATAGGTCCTCTTAAAAAAATACAACTGTTCATTGTTTGTTAATGTTAACAAATACAACATTTGAATTTAATAATGTATTAGTAAATGTTGAAATGAAGATTAATAAATGCTGTAGAAGTATTGCTAATTCTTAGTTCATGTTAATGTAACTCATGTTAACTAATGAACCATATTGTAAAGTGTTATCAAAAAGCTTTTTTCTGTTGTTGGACCCATCTATCCAGATTTTTTGCAATTTCAAATTTCACTAAATTACTAGTGACTCACCATCTAATTTTACACTCTTTGGCATCACCTCGAAGCGTACAACTCTGTAATTGTGTTCGGCATCCTCCTCCACCTTTTCTTTGTGGTAGTACAGGATGAATGACAGATGGTTGTGCAAATAGAACTACAGGAGGGAACAAAACAGCACATGTCCAACCAATCATGAAAAAGAACAAACAATGACATCAAATACAATTAGATTTTTTTTTATATATAGAAACCAACAGCCATTTGTTTCCATAGTAAGCTGATAGACAACTTTCTGTTATTCAAATCAATGTCAAATAAATAACAGATGAAAAGTGGTTGAGTGAGAGGTAACAGAAAACTAATTGCTTACTGTCTACATCTCTGGACTGCCATAATATTATGCTAATGGGAAAAGATGCTCTTCATTATTACCTTGTTATTTTCGGTAAAGCCGAGCCTGTAGCCATGCTCAAACTGAATATCCTTCAGTGTGTCCTTCTTCTGTTCCTCTTCCGCTCCCTCCTCTTTGTTTGGGTAAAGCTCCAGCCGTGTGGCCACAGGGAGGTTATCTGCAATGCTGTTCATATGCATGACTTATTAATAAAAATACTACTGACAGCTTTAACTATGCAGGATAGGTGAAAATATGCATGAATTAGAATATTCAGCATAAAAAAAAATAAATCTATTTTTGTATTCAAAAGTTTGGAGTCTGTAAGCTTTTATGTTTTTGAAAGAAGTGCTCACCAAGGCTGCATTTATTTGATCAAAAACAGTAAAAACAGTAATATTGTGAAATATTATTATAATTTAAAATGGCTGTTTTCTATTTTAATCGGTTTTAAAAATGTAATTTATTCCTGTGATCAAAGCTGAATTTTCAGCATCATTATTCCAGTCTTCAGTGTCACATGATCCTTCAGAAATCATTCTAATATGATGATTTGCTGCTCAAGAAACATTTCTTATTATGAATGTTGAAAACAGTTTGTGCTTAATATTTCTGTGTAAACCTTGGCACATTTTTTCAGAACTCTTTATTGAATAGACAAAAAAAAAAAAAAAACTGCATTTATTTAATATACAAATATTTGTAACAATAAAAAAGTATTTACTGTCATGTTTGAGTAATTTAATGCTAAATAAAAGTATTAATTTCTTTTAAAAAAAATTATACTGGCCCCAAACTTTTGAACTGTAGTGTATACAATTTATTATTATTATTATTTTTTTTTTTAAATTACATTGGTCAAAAAAATGTTTCCACTGCCTTTGGAGCTCGGACAAACAAATTGTGTTGTTGTGTATTTTAAATTTTACTTTTGATGTACTTTATTTGAAAAAATAAATAAAACTTTTCAGGAAGGATAAAACTTTGTATAAAGTTTCTTTCATGAAACACAAGCGGAAGGAAATTGTGTAAACACATACATTGCATTGAATGTGCAAGTTTTTACAAAGAATTTAGGAGATTGTTGTGCTTTCATGAATGTGGAATGCTGTCAGCAGAAGGAGGACTCACAGGTGGACATAGTACTCTTCTTGTATGCGCTCGGCTAGCAGCTTGCTCTCCTCCACGCTGAGTTTGATGGGATTATCTGGCTTTTTACACAACACCTCACATTTCTTGTCCAGGTTCATGAGAACCGTGTAGAGCGTGTTTACGATACGGTCCCCTCGCAACACCTCACCTGGTCACATATCATCAAAATGAGATGCATGTCACGGTAATAAGTCAACCTTCTCACTGCAAGCTTAAAGGGATGATTCACCCATCAGCAAGGTTGTGCTGAATACAAAAGAAAATATTTTGAAGAATGTCAGTAACCAAACACTTGATGGGCCCCATTGACTTCCATAGCATTTTTCCCCATCAACTGTTTGGTTTCCCATATTCTTCTTTTGTGTTCAGCAGAAGAAAGGAATTCATACAGATTTGGAACAACTTTAGGGTGAGTAAATGATGACAGAATTTTCATTTTTGTGTGAACTATCCCTTTAAGTTTTCTGTAATGTAGCTATGCTTAAAAACGTCAGACGTGTGACAGCAGTGAGATGACAACTTACCAAGGTTCTCTGCCTTGTAGACGATGTTCTCAGGCTTACAGAAGGGAAGTGAATAGTACTCATAGGGCAGCTGGGTTCTGGAGCTTGTCAATTTCACAGCCTGGTAATTAAAAATGGGTAAATGTTAGAAACACCACGGCACAAATCTAGAAACCTTTGGAGAAGGAATCTGTGGAATGAATGATAAAGATTGTGTCACACACAGATGCCTGTATCTAGACTGATAAGTGCTGGTCAGACATGTCTGTGGAAAACAGGTGGTCAATATATATGAGTAAACAGCTCTAGAACTAGGGTCAAAGTGTAAAAAAAAAAAAACACAACTATGAACAGGAAAATGTATGCCTGCTTTTTATATTTATTTTTAAGCGAAAGGAATAATTATGACTGAGTAAAAATGCAAAGGCTTCACCTTTATTTCGACAGGGCTGTTCTGGTGGAAATTCATGGGCGCAACCCCTGGTACATAAAAGGGTGTTACTAAAGGCAGCGTGGACACCAGGAACAGTGCCCACATCTCCTACAAACACACAAAAGAGAGACACACAAAGCCAAATATATTTAGTTACCCATCTATAACCTTGTTACAGAACAAAAACAGCACAATGACAGTAAACATGTTTACACAAAAATATACATCCTTATGGAACTGTTGCTAGGGACAGTCAAAGCGGTGCTGAAAAAGAAAAACCGTAGTGTTGAGCTCTATTGTTCAATCAGATAATGAATGATCCATAAACCACCTCAACAGGTAAAACAATGTGAATCTGAAACAACCTTAATACAGCAACTGAATAAACAGTCCCATCATCATCCAAATAAGCAGTTTGTGGTAATTATCCATTACACAGTTAAAGTCCTCAAATTTAATTGGCCAAGAGTTGTTCCAACAGCACAGGACTTTTCACTCTATATCACTCTTGTTTGCCTGTGTTTGTGCAGTCCAGACCAGGTTATGCGAGCTACGCGGAGTGGACGCGTAGTGGAGTTGCCATATTAAATGCATAAAAGTGGAGAATAAACAGAAGTAGCAACAGATGTTCCGTGTTATTACGCACTTCTGACTGAAACGTTAACAAAAAAGAAAAAAAACTTTGTACAGGGACTAAAGCCCAAAGTATAGTTCACTTTTTACGCGTACATGAAGTTCAGTGTACAGTGTGCATGATGCGAATTTCGTCATCAGAAGAGTACGCACATACTGTACGCACACAGCCGGATTTTTGCGCAGATACGCATTTAATTGTTTTTGCAGTAATTAGTTTATCCACAAGGTGGCAACCGTGCCCTGGGGGCATCCATTCACAAGGTAGTCAAAGAAAAACTGCATAAACAGAACCCATGCAAGCTACAGCGACCATGAAGGCCTACATAGATGAGAGATTGTGTGAAGATGTTAGAAACTACCCTCATATGTACAACTCTAGCATGAACAAATACAAAGATGTTTACACGGGTTGTAACTCGTGGCGAGAGATGGCTCAAAACTGTGCACGCGTCGAACGCCTGTGTACGCATATGAGTCAAATGAAGTATACTTTCCAAGGCTGTGCATTCGACTGTGCGTGTACACTAACGTACACGGAAAAAAACGGAGTTTAATGCATCTACGCATCAGTTGTTGATTGGATTTTGAGATGTGGCCGTTGCACTTAAACATTGTATGAAAGGGGCGGGGTTTAAGCATACTAAATGATTGGAGAAGTCCTGCATGTGTCACCAGAGAGCAGTCTGCCGTTTTCACTGGCAGGTCCAGTTATGACATTCTGATTAAACATTACGGGGTCAAAATAAGTAAAAAAAACAAATCGTTCACATTAAGACTTTAAGCAAAATCATACTCGCACACTTCTCACAAAATAAAATAATTTACAATCAAATCAATACCTAATGTTCATTTATTTACTTCATTTGTAAGTTGCCGCGTAATAAGAGGAATAATATACAGTCGTTTTTGCGTCGGGGTCCTGATCACTCTGTCGGGGTTATTTTACGATATCGACCCATTATTTTTTTTACAAAATCACATAAATAGTATCTAAACTCTTCATATTAAGCCGAAACTCAATTTAACGGTCCACAAGTGTCAAAGAACACAATCACAAACAGTGCCATCCGGCAAGAGTAAAACATATGGATAAATTCTGTAGTGAACTGAGACAGCAACTGTGATTTAAGTACTTTTTCACCTTCATCATCATCTTTGCTTTGATTGCGAGAGGCAGTGAACGCTAAAGCAGCGCAAACGCATTAGCCTGACTGACAGACAGAGCAGATACAGACTCCATCATGTGATGCCGTTTACCATGAAACACAGTAAAGAGAGCTGCCTGCTTCATATGGCTTAGGTTTTAGATTAGATGAGGACGTTAACTCAGTCTCACTCTTAGCAAACAATCGATAATTAGCTGCCTGCTAAGTGTTAAGGCTAACCGGCTGCTTTTCAATCGGCATCCACTGCGCGAAAACTGCGAATCATATCATATGACACACTCACATGAAGTAACACGAAACAACATGGTTTAAAGTAAGACATCTCTATCTGTGTGGAATTAAACCTTTTGTGAAATAGAGAAACAGAAGACACTTTAGCATCGGTACTCACCATCGCCGCCGCCATCTTGAATACACGTGTCATTGCAGACGTCACAGGAAGGATGTCAATGCGTCATCATGCTGCTGTCATTTTACTCTCAAAGCTTACAAGGAAGGAAGTATTGACACAACAGGGAGGCGACATTTGCAAAAGTTTCAGCCTTTTAAACGAGGCCTTTAAAGTGTAATTAGGATTTACCGATATATATGCAATTGTGAATGATTTAATTTCCTTATTGTTTTATATACAGGCTTAATACACTGTTCACTTTTTCTTTTCTTTGATGGCCTTTAATTCTTTATCATTAGTAATATCAGTATCAAGCAACAGCAATGAATAGATCACAGACACTATTTTCCTGCCACATGAGTTCAAATTCTGATAATTATTAATTATGTGTCATTGAAAGTTTCTCCTCACAGTTACAATAGGCCTACAGTATCTCACAGAAGTGAGTACACCCCTCACATTTTTGTAAATATTTTATTATATCTTTTCATGTGACAACACTGAAGAAATGACACTTTGCTACAATGTAAAGTAGTGAGTGTACAGCTTGTATAACAGTGTAAATTTGCTGTCCCCTCAAAATAACTCAACACACAGCTATTAATGTCTAAACCGCTGGCCACAAAAGTGAGTACACCCCTAAGTAAAAATGTCCAAATTGGGCCCAATTAGCCATTTTCTCTCCCCGGTGTCATGTGACTCGTTAGTGTAACAAGGTCTCAGGTGTGAATGGGGAGCAGGTGTGTTAAATTTGGTGTTATCGCTCTCACTCTCTCATACTGGTCACTGGGAGTTCAACATGGCACCTCATGGCAAAGAACTCTCTGAGGATCTGAAAAAAAGAATTGTTGCTCTACATAAAGATGGCGTAGGCTATAAGAAGTTTGCCAAGACCCTGAAACTGAGCTGCAGCACGGTGGCCAAGACCATACAGCTGTTTAACAGGACAGGTTCCACTCAGAACAGGCCTCGCCATGGTCGACCAGCGTCATATCCAGAGGTTGTGTTTGGGAAATAGACGTATGAGTGCTGCCAGCATTGCTGCAGAGGTTGAAGGGGTGGGGGGTCAGCCTGTCAGTGCTCAGACCATACGCCGCACACTGCATCAAATTGGTCTGCATGGCTGTCGTCCCAGAAGGAAGCCTCTTCTAAAGAGGAACTTCTAAAGTTTGCTGAAGACAAGCAGACTAAGGACATGGATTACTGGAACCATGTCCTGTGGTCTGATGAGACCAAGATAAACTTATTTGGTTCAGATGGTGTCAGGCGTGTGTGGCGGCAACCAGGTGAGGAGTACAAAGACAAGTGTGTCTTGCCTACAGTCAAGCATGGTGGTGGGAGTGTCATGGTCTGGGGCTGCATGAGTGCTGCTGGCACTGGGGAGCTACAGTTCATTGAGCGAACCATGAATGCCAACATGTACTGTGACATACTGAAGCAGAGCATGATCCCCTCCCTTCGGAGACTGGGCCGCAGAGCAGTATTCCAACATGATAACGACCCCAAACACACCTCCAAGACGACTGCTGCCTTGCTAAAGAAGCTGAGGGTACCTAAACCCTATAGAGCATCTGTGGGGCATCCTCAAACGGAAGGTGGAGGAGCGCAAGGTCTCTAACATCCACCAGCTCCGTGATGTCATCATGGAGGAGTGGAAGAGCACTTCAGTGGCAACCTGTGAAGCTCTGGTGAACTCCATGCCCAAGAGGGTTAAGGCAGTGCTGGAAAATAATGGTGGCCACACAAAATATTGACACTTTAGGCCCAATTTGGACATTTTCACTTAGGGTGTACTCACTTTTGAGGCCAGCGGTGTAGACATTAATGGCTGTGTGTTGAGTTATTTTAAGGGGACAGCAAATTTACACTGTTATACAAGCTGTACACTCACTACTTTACATTGTAGCAAAGTGTCATTTCTTCAGTGTTGTCACATGAAAAGATATAATAAAATATTTACAAAAATGTGAGGGGTGTACTCACTTCTGTGAGATACTGTATGTGTGGAGAAAAACAGACACATTACACTAAGATGCAGAAATATTTGAAAAATGTATATCTTTGTGAGTCAGCAACATATATATACTAATAAATACAATCATTAAACTAATGTAATAAAAATATATATATTGTTAAGATTATAATGCTGATGTGTGGAAAACTCTTTACAATAAGTATGACAAAGTATACGTAAGACATAACAAAAAAGTTATGTCTTAATACTGTAATTTTTCATGGTCTTGTAAACTTTAATAAATGTATCAATAATAAAAAAAAAGTTTTTAGAGCTATTATGAGAATGAGAGTGAATGACATTTTTCCTCTATAGGCTCAAAATTAAATACATTTATTTGTTTTGTGGACTAATTGTAACAACACATACAAAAATAGCAAGGGTATCGTTGTGCTGTTTTTATAGGAAACTCTTTGCAGAAGACATCAGGGAAAGGAGAACTGAAAATCATCTGCATAATCAGAATCATGTTTTACACAAGTTAGATCAATGTTAATGAAGCCACAATTAAGGTGCCTCAGTGTGCCTACAGGAAACCAGAATGAAACAAAAGAATCTTACATATCCTTTACTATTATTGCACAAAAGTTCACACAAATATCAACAAAACCGAAGATGTGAAAGCAAGACACATATCAAACATTAAATAGCTTCAGGCTTGTAAAAGTACCAAATAAACCTAAAATCTCAAAAATCAAGCATAATTTACAATTTCATACAATCACAATACACAAAGTCCTTTAACACAAGTTCAAAGTATACTCTTTAAAATCAAAACTAAAGAGATATTCATAACTACCTTAGGCATAGATGTTTTTCTAAAATGTTTGGAGCAATAATTCAGAATCGATTCAATAGCTGAACAAATATATTTCTACACATTTCCTAATCCACAATAACTGAATTGAAACCTAATGTAGGCTGAAGTTTTAGAATTAATCTTCTCATTAACAATCAAAACAATTTAGTTTAATGCTCTTAATGTGTGTTCTCAATTACACATAAACATATGATTAGTTTTAAAATACATCTGACATAAGGTTTTTACAAATAAATCAGAATAGTTAATGAAAAAATGATTTTATATTTAAATGATAAATTCATATAGCTTCTGTTGTGCAACACTCAGTGTAAGGCAAAGGCGCTGCATGACAGGAATAAAACTGCTATAATGAGATTCTGAAATTGTATTCATTTACATGTCATTTAAATAACACACTATAACTTTTCACATTTGATTTCACTACATATGTATAAAGTCAACAGGTTGGCAAGGATACATTTCTTTGAGAGTTCCTGATACGAGGGATTTATGCAAGAAGTCATGTCAAAGTGTGTGTGTGTGTGTGTGTGTGTGTGTGTCTCAAGGCTGTTGCTGATACTGGCTCTCAGTGGCCGTGTAAAAGTCCTCCAGTACACTCTGCAGGTACTCAAAGGTGGGCCTGTCCTCCGGCTTGTTCTTCCAGCATTCCAGCATGATGTCATAGAGCTCTTGAGGGCAGGAGTCCAGACGCTGCATACGGTATCCTCTCTCCAGAGCACGGATCACCTCTGGATTTGTCATACCTAAACACACACCAGAAACAGGTAGTAAAATGATTTTGCTAAGTTTCTAGCATCTGCTGTTACCACAAAGTTAGTTTTGGGTCATTCTCTAGAAACTGTGCAAAATTAGATAGCTAATTTTATTGCACCACACCATACTATTGGTCTTGTGCAGAAAATATATTATTAAAAAGAGAAATATTGAGTTTGACAATGCCAAAATAAGTGTATGCATATAATGAAATATGATAAAGACTGAAGCTTACTTCTGTTTGGACAGGGTGCTCATTAATACTTTTATTAGGTCACTCCCTCAAATATAATGATAGTAAAATCAAACAGTTTTAGACTGAAATGTCACTGTATAACAGAACTTTTCTTGCAGATTAGCTAATATTTCATTGAAAAACAAACATTTAAAAATACACTGTAAAACAAAAAGTGAAAATCATGTTCAAATGTTTGTGGTAAGAATTTTTTTTTTTTTTTTCGGAAAAAATGAACACTTTTATTTAGCACGGATGACAGTAAAGACTTTTCTGTTGTTACAAAACATAACTTTGTGTTTATCAAAGAATCCTGAAAAAAATTTTATCACGGTTTCCACAGAAATATTAAGCAGCACAACTGTTTTCAACATTGATAATAATAAGAAATACTTATTGAGCAGAAAATCAGCATTAGAATGATTTCTGAAGGATCATGTGACACTGAAGACTGGAGTAATGATGCTGAAAATTCAGCTTTGATTACTGGATATAAATTACATTTTAAAATATATTCACATAGAAAACTGTTATTTTACATTGTAATAATATTTCACAATGTTTTTACTGTATTTTTGATCAAATAAATGCAGCCTTGGTGAGCAGAAGAGACTTCTTTCAAAAACATTAAAAAAAAAAAATAAAAAAAAAAACCTTTAAAGACCCCAAACATTTGAATGGTAGTCTAAAGTGAGCTTTTGTTTCACTCAAATAGAGTTCAATAAACAGTTATGTAAACTCAACTGATTATATTGACCCATTTTGATTTTTTTTGGAATTTTTTTTGGAAATACTGGTTAACCTATGTTTTTTTCTTGACATTTTGTGACTTTCTCTCATTTAGGGTCATGAACATGCATGCACAGTTTCAAAACGCTGATGTGTTTTGACATATACACATAATTACTGTTAGGTTTGTGATGTTCGTGGGTCAATTTGACCCGCATATTTTAATGTTATAAGACAATTAATTGTATAGACCCAAAATAATAAAATTTTTTGGTTATATTCTGTTATGCTGGTTTTTCATACCCTTGTGAAAGTAAAAAGGAGCTTTTTCTCGCTTATTTCAATACTGAAAAATATTTTGTCAGCCACAGAAAATTAGCTATTTCTTTTTTTAAAGCTGAAATACTATCTAACCTATGTTTTTTTCTTGAAATTTTCTGACTTTTCTCATTTAGGGAATGTGCATACAGAAAATTTATACGATCTTGCTGTTCATGGGTCAATTTTACCCATATACTGTAGGCAGCTATTCAAAAGCAACTGTACAGACCCAAAATTAAAACATTTCTGTGTTGTGTGTCAGAGCTCTTCAACTCTAGTCCTGAAGTGCCAATGTCTTACTGAGTTTAACAACTTTATTTTATTTTTGAAATATTTTCAAAGTTTTTAGAAAATAAAAAGTTGTTTTACCTGTTAATTGTCTGTCCCACTTTTTGAGCATAGACAATGACTTTTTCAACTTAAATTGTTAAAAATCTTGAATACTTCAGAGCACAGACTTAAGTTTGTAAAAGTAAAGTTTAAAAAAAGTTATAGGCACTTTATATAGGCAAATTATAGGCAAATTTAAGAACATTTAAAATATAAAAATACAACTTTTTATATTTTCTATAAAATACATATTTTACAAAACATGTTCAACTCTAAAACTTCAAGAAAATCAAAGCTAAATATCCGAACAAGTTCTGTGCCAATTTTAGGTTGATATCTCAAATAAATAACTTTCAGTAAGATTTTTTGTGCGCAGTATCAAACTTTTCCACTAGATGACATCCAGACTCCACCGGTGACCATATAAGACTCTTCGATTTCCATATATGTTTCAAGTGATCTGAACCATATATTTTCTTAAATTTCAAAATATTTATGAAGTAGACATCCTATTTGATTTGAATTCAATCCCTAAAACACATATAAAAAACATACGGATAGAATCATCTATCTCTATTTCTCTATTCTGTCATTTCTTTTGAAAATCAGTCACCAAATATGAAAACTAGAGTCTGAAAGCTTTCAAACGATATATAGTTTGTCAAGATTACTTTATTTTTAGACTAAGATATTATAGTTATAAATGTGTAATCGCAAATGCCCCACGTGTGTGGGGGAAGGGCAGTCTTAAAAATAGTGGTTAAAAACATTTTTATAAATCATAAATTCAGAAATGTATTCTTTGTAATGTGTGAAAAGTATTGATAATAAAAGTTAATTATTTGTACCTGATTGTATGTTTTTTTCATAGTGTGATTTTTGGGGAATTGTATTGAATCCAATTAGGGTCAATTTGACCCGCACCATAACGAGTGTACCCAGAAATCAAACAGTGCATGAGGGTTAAGCAAGTCATTAAATGCAAGAGATATTTGTAAGCTGATTTGATGCGTCTAATTAATTATTTTTTTTACTAGGTTAAGTTTAAGTGTGTCATTTTCTAACGAATTTGAGTAGAGTTAATAGTTTAATGTCAAGAAATGTACTTTTTGTGGACCTTTAGAAGAAATTAAATAAATTTACAGTACTCATAAATATTATATAAACCTAAATGACTTAAGGCAGTCGGTTTCCTCAAATTTTTTGAGTTGTGTTAACTTGTTGAGGTTGCCAGTGTAAAATCAATCAAATAATAGTTCAGCTGCATAAGTGGTAAAAACAGGGACGCAAAAAGGAGACACGAATGGCACCATTTCCGGAGAATGAACCTTTTAGCATATTCACAGTGCAATGAGGTGACCACTAACCTGGGTACGGCGTGCGACCGTAGCTGATGATTTCAGTGAGCAGAATACCAAAGGACCACACATCTGATTTGATGGTGAAGGAACCATAGTTTATGGCCTCCGGAGCGGTCCACTTTATAGGGAACTTTGCACCTTAGGTCACAAAAAAACATATTAACACAACTTCCGCTGACAATAACCTATATAAAAAAAAACACATCCATTTATCCACAAGTTACCAACTTATATTAAATCTGTTTCACTGTTGGCTGCCAGAGAACCAGATCAGACTAACCTTCTCGGGCAGTGTATTCGTTGTCCTCTATGATACGGGCCAGTCCAAAATCAGCGATCTTACACACTAAACTCTTGTTGACCAGGATATTAGCAGCACGAAGGTCTCTGTGAATGTAGTTTCTCTGCTCAATGTAAGCCATGCCTTCTGCTATCTAAAGTCAGGAAAAAGAATCAGGTTTAAGTTACTTTTAATGATGCGCAAATACAGAGTTTGTGTCACTGAGAGCAAGAGAACAACAGGTTAGTCAGCAACAGGTACAATTAGCTATAATGAGTCACTGTGTGTGTGTGTGTGTCTGTGGTCCTGGTAAACCCTACGCTGTCTGTACAAATTTGGTCAAGGTCACAATATTTAAGTATTACTATCCTTGTGGGGAAATTTGTACACGCAACGTAGGGTTTACCAGGACCACAAACACATACATTTTTGGTCCCCATGAGGAAAACAGCTTATGAATCATACTAAATGATGTTTTTTTGAAAATGTAAAAATGCAGAAAGTTTTCTGATGGTAGGTTTAGGGTTAGGGGATCGAATTTACAGTTTATACAGTGTACAAATCATTAGGTCAATGGAAAGTTCACATAAAATGTGTGTGTGTGTGTGTGTACCTGTGTGTGTGTGTGTGTGAGTGAGCGTGTGTGTGTTAGCGAATCCTCTTATCAGTCAGGGCAGATTCACATCTTGTTAAGTGCTTGCAATTCTCTTCC
This sequence comes from Mylopharyngodon piceus, assembly GCA_039654765.1. Classification (NCBI taxonomy): domain Eukaryota; kingdom Metazoa; phylum Chordata; class Actinopteri; order Cypriniformes; family Xenocyprididae; genus Mylopharyngodon; species Mylopharyngodon piceus. Next base: position 19,254,070 of record CM077446.1, on the reverse strand, counting down.
TCTTTCCAACTCAGTGTCGCACCCTTTTTTTTGCAACCATCACACTCGCTTGAATGAAATATCAATGACAATTCTTATGTTGTACTTCCTCAACCACAATATTTCTTGTATATCTTTTAGCATAACTTTCATATGACCTGATTCTTTTACTGTTTTAAAGAATCATTTGCACAATAGAGAGAACAAACTGATATTATCTTGGATTAACAGGAACAAAGAGAAAGGGGAATAGATTGTCATGTTAATGGCAGACTCCACCCTCTCTCTCTCACACACACACACACACACAAATATTACTGTCTGTCGGTTATCACATTTGAATATTGAAATCTGCTAGGATAAACCTGTCTTCCACAACATGTGATTCGATATGGGGGAGGAAAGCACATTAACTGAACAAATGAGACCTTTAAACCGCCTCACCTGTGCTGAGAAGTCGATCAGTTTGGGCAACTGGACACGATTCCCTTCATCGCTTTTAATAAAGTCCAGTAAACTGCCTGAAAAACACATATGCGCAAACAGATAAATAACAAAGATATATAAGGCTATGCTTTGCGTATTGGAGTGGCTAAAGTCACACACACCTTTCTCCATGTACTCTGTAATGATGTATATGGGCTCTTCTTTGGTGACCACAGCGTTGAGGCGGACCAGTTTGTCGTGCTGGAGGGTTTTCATTAAGTTGGCCTCCATGAGGAAAGCTTCCACAGACATACTGCCAGGCTTCATAGTCTTCACTGCCACTTTTGTGTGCTTGTTGTATGTTGCTGAGAAGAAAACAGAGACAGGTTTCACTGGTATTTTTCCTTTTTACATATAGTGTTCGCTACTTGCTCAAAGTCTGACAGGACCCTGTTTCAGATCATGTTCAGGATCAGGTCAGTTTTTTTAGGTACAGGTTCGTGTTTTTTTCTCAGGTTTGTAATTAATGAAACAATAAATTGTTACTGTCATAATAATAATTTGATTGAATACCATTGCCATTGTGATTCATATATGTGACCCTGGACCACAAAACCAGTCATAAGGGTCAATTTTTTGAAATTGAGATTTATACATTTATACAAAGCTGAATAAATAAACTTTCTATTGATGTTTGGATATTGTATTTGTTAGGATAGGACAATATTTATCCGAGATACAACTATTTGAAAATCTGGAATCTGTGGGTGCAAAAAAATCAAAATATTGAGAAAATCGCCTTTAAAGTTGTCCAAATGAAGTCCTCAGCAATGCATATCCACTCACAAAAATACATTTTTGATATATTTATGGTAGGAAATTTACAAAATATCTTCATGGAACATGATCTTTACTTAATATCCTCATGATTTTTGGCATAAAAGAAAAATCGATAATTTTGACCCATACAATGTATTGTTGGCTATTGCTACAAATATACCCATGCGACTTATGACTGGTTTTGTGGTCCAGGGTCACATATAGAATACTTACATTTTTATCTAATGTATTTTCCGTTAATAAAGCAATAAGACACCATTATTAAACTTTTATATCTATAATATATTTCCAAAAAATATTAATAAATAAATAAATGTGATAAAATATGATAAGACATCAAGGTTATTTTTATTATATTTATAATAAATATTGAACATAAATTAATAGATATTATATATAGTTCATATGATATATGACACTAATGTAATTTTATTATAATACATAATAAAAAGTTAACATGTATTAATAAATAATTAATGATAAAAGACACCATGTTTTTTTATTTATAATAATGGAACATATTTATGTGCATATAAAAATATTTATTACAATATAATATATATAATATAATATAATATAATATAATTAATATAATATAATCACATTAGCAAAATTTTGCGAGGCCAAAAATATCCATTGTTCATTACCAGTATAGCAATGTATGAAGCACAGCTCACAAAGACGTCACTTTAATATGTGGGAATTTGCGTTACTAACTTGAACATGATGCGCAATCTGTGTGGGGAATTATTTCGCCCACCTGCGACATTCCCGATTGCGTAGATTTCTATTGAAATGACTGTATTTTGCCCACGACAAGTCACTGAGCGCTGAAAAATGTGACTGTACCTTAACTGTATTAATATTGAATGTGGGTTTATTGGCATTTCACTGCCAATGCCTGAAACACTTCAAATTCTGAATTTAGAGTCCTAACCATTATTCCTGTATTTTACCCTGGTCAAACATAGAAAAGCTATCAGATCCTACTAAACAAGTCACGTTGCACAACAACATTTGTTGGCGTAGACAGACACATAAGAAATACATATTACAGCAAGCTGTATGTGTCTTACCCATCCAGACCTCTCCAAACTGGCCTGCTCCCAGACGTTTATCCAGTTTTAGGGACTCACGTGGGATCTCCCAGGCATCTTTCTCCCAAGGTTTCTGAGGTTTGGGACTCAGACAGGGAGTGGTGAGAGATTGGCACAACCCATCGCTCTGCTCTGTAGATGTACATTTATATGATTTGTTAATTGTAAACCAATCGAGTAAACAATCCTTCAAGAAAATGGTTGGTAAAATTCTCACAGTAAAAATATGTCTATTATCCAATGAAATGTGACATTATGTATGTTACAGTAGTCCACACTTTGCATTTTATACTTACTTTTGTAGTGGGCAACCAGATCCTGCAGGGTGTTGAAGGTGATACGTGGAGAGATGTAGAAACCGCCATTATCCAGTGTGCGGATCTTATAATGCTTCACAGCGTCTCCTGTTTGAGGGTCGCAGTCTCTGACAGACAGAGAGTAGCTTCCTGAGAGGAAGAGGTTTGATTTTAAGAGCAGATAAAGAGCTTGTGGAAGAGCGGCTGAAGTCAAACTTTTACCGGTGTAAAAAAATAACATTGCTAATGCTTCAAGATTACACTTCTTGTCTAAAAAGCTACAGCTTTAACACTCTGGACGTACCCTTGGTGGTCTCACTGTCTCTGATCATAAAGGACCCTATTTTGTTTCCAGAGGCCAGCAGCTGTCTCTCTGCATCCTTTCTGCTGACACCTTTAAAAAACCACCTGAAGACACAGACATAAATATAGATCAGCCTTAAAATTATACATACACACACACACACACACACACACACACGCATATATATATATATATATGCGTGTGTGTGTGTGTATATATATATATATATATATATTAGTGAATGGAAACATATATATATATATATTTGCATTTCCATTTGCTCCAATAACAAAATAAAATATCTACAATAGCATTTCTTTGACTTCCCAAAAGAGGACAAAAATAATCGAGATTAATTACAGTGGTCAGAAATGATGCGTCACAAACACCCATGCAGCAGTGTTATCTACTTTTCTGAAATGTAATGCCAAAGTAATATAACACAAAGTGTTATAGATGTACATTAAAAAAAAATTAAAATGAAAGGATCCATACTGTGAAATATTTTTTCAATTTAAAATGGCTGTTTTATGTTTTAATATATTTTAAAATGTAATTTATTTCTGTGATCAAAGCTGAATTTTCAGCATCATTACTCCAGTCTTCAGTGTCACATGATCCTTCAGAAATCATTCTAACATGATGATTTGCTGCTCAAGAAACATTTCTACACACACACACACACATATATATATATATTCAGATGCAAAAACCTCTAAGTCCGTCTGGCATGTTTTCTTTTAAAAAAGCATTTTATCAGGCTCCTGTGTTTAGGATCAGTAATTTCACTTATCAAATTTGACTGTCTTTTGCTGCCAAACCAGCTAAGTCCATGTGTGCTTTTTTTGCAAAGTCCACCTCTTCGGACAACAAGATACAGTAAAACATCCGTTTCTGTCAGTTTTACAGCAGCAAAAGGAACACTGTTGTGTTTACTTGCTACTCGTGAAATCGTGTCATTGCCACTGTAACGATGGACAAAACATGATAAAAACGTACAGCTCGGCAATTGAATGCCAGCTCATATACACACCATCATTCATCTTGAAATCATATGATTCTGTTTGCGGCTTTTGATTGGTTCTTCTGTGAACTTTTGCTGACAAAGTGGCGTTTAGCGGTTTCTGCCATCTCATTTTTGACGGAGGTGTTTGGACGGCTATATATATATATATATATTCCGTGAGATCAAAGGCACCACTACAAATGTACACAAACTATATTTACTCACTCTTCAGTTTCCAGAGTATCCTTGGCAACATAGTTACTGGGGATGAAGCCCTCCTGACCACTGCTGATAGACGCTGCTTTCCACCACTCACCTGACCTAAACACAACAATCAATGATTCAATCAATCAATCAATCAATCAATCAATCAAAGAAGCGATATGTAGAATCAGACAGAATCAGAGGCCTACTTACTCCTGAAGGATTCTGAGTCTGTCTCCTTTCTTGAAGCCAAGGTCACCTTCATGCATAGCTTCATAGTCATACAGAGCTATGGCAATGTTCTCTGAAGCTAAAGACAAATGGAATATTCAGAGTAAAGAGCTGTGATCACACATTCTCTACAGTTCTGCTCTTCACACGCTTTTTTTTTTTTTTTTATTGTACCAAGCAGTGAGCCTAGAACGGGTCCAGCAGGGTACAACTGGAACTGGAGGTGAGCATATTCTGTGTTATACTATGGTTAAAGTTGAGACTGTTACTAACAGTAAGCGTAGCACACTTTGAGGTTCAACGAAATGCAGGTGGAAAACAGTATTTGCTATCAACAGCTCCAGTAACCTCAAAACAAGCTACTTTTACATGCTCACTGACACGTTTTTGTTTTTTTTAAATCAAGTATTTTAAAATTTTATGATAATCTAACTTTCTAAATGAAATCTCCTACCAATGTTCTAGAAATCAAACACTTTTACTTACTTTCTGCCCCTGAAGTCGCTGTCTTGAGAGGTGATCTGCTCTGTAGATGGAAAAAATAAGTGCAGCATTTAAGACAACAAACTAGACATTTCAGTTCTCTTTTCTGAGTGTAAAAACAAGGTCATCTCAGGCAGCTTTCCAAATAGAGGATATCTGTTCAAACAAATAAACATTTCAAACTCTTTTGATGGTGATTATGCAAATCAGGTAGAAGCAGCTAGAAACCATCCAAGTGCAGAGCTACGTGATAAATTTAAAATGTAAACACACTACAGCGTATAGCCTGTTAACTCTCAGTGTTTCGGTAGTCACCCAGCAAGCAATAGCCATCATTTCACCATTTTGTTTAACCATAGACTGGCTATGAGTAACCCACTTCTAGCCAAACATAATCTTGAATTTTTTCATGTCTTTTTTGCCAAAATAACTTGCGAGATGTATGATATTTCATCATATAAGCAAAGTCAACAGTGATTATAAGGTGTTTGGTTTCATTTCGTATATTAAATTTTCACTGACAGCCCAAATTTTGCCTTGTTTTAGCCTAGACGTCAGGGCTGTGTTTGGACGGCTATTAGACGTTAGGGTTAGGGCAGTATCTTCTTTCTGCATCACATTTTAGCAGTCATTTTTTAGTAATAATCATAAATTCATTCGAATTATTCTCATTCAAAAGCTTAAACACTCAAAAAAATAAATCCTGTGAAAACCGTTTCGCATTTTGCATTGTGTTACAATGGAAACAGTATTTTAAAAACCTTTTAGCGAGCTTAATGTTTCTGATATCCATTTCAAATTTGGAACACAACTTGGTTAGACATTTTAGAGTCCAAATTATTTGTAAAATATAGATTTTGTATAAAATAAAAAGTTTATTTCAGTACATCTGCATTACAGTAAGCTTTTTAACCCTTTCATTTTTGGAAGTGCTTTCACTTCTGCAATATTCTGCTGAAATTTATATTTAAGCTTTTTTAAAAAGAGACCAACATTTGGTCTGTATTTCAAAGCATTCATGAATTACAACCATTTAAGTTCAGATTTGTGCTTAAAAAGGGGGGTGACAATTAACAGGTTAGGTTAGGTAAAAAAAGAAAAGAAAATGTTATGCAAAGTCAAGATGATATTGTACAGCTGTACTTTAGAGATACATTCACAACTCCGTCTCGAAGTAAGTAGAAGTGCAGTAAACTAAGGCAAAAAATATGCTGAAACTACCGATACTGATGGTTTAGCTCATCTCAACATTTCAACTCAATCAGCACTTTTTCAGTAGAAAACATGCTCAGCAATATCCCTCAAAAGATCGTTTGGAAACTGCACAATGCTTCTACTTACATCCAAGTTCCAAAATAGAAAAAAATATATACAAATCAGGGGCTGTTCCCGCCAAACAACGCCCATTTTTGTTGCTTAGAAAGCATGTATGGTACAGATTATGATGGAAAAATGTCTGTATTGTGCCATACAATACTCATATTATATTAAATATATAGCCTACAAGCAAAATTATGTGGTAAGTGGTGAGATGTTACTTCAGATTATAATCTCCAATGTTAAATGGAAATCATTTCCCAATATCATGACAAGTAGATTGTAGAGACCATTGGTACCACTGGTTGCTACAATCAACTTAAACTTATGCTTCTTCTACTTACATCCTTGCTCCCTGTCGTGGGGTCTTTGGAGTAATGTGTTGTCAGGTTGCGGTTGTCATCGTTGCCCATCGATTTACCAATAGGATCCTGCTCCGGTTTGGTCCCCACACAGCCCATGTTGAGGCCTGTAGAGTTCACCAAAGAGGACACTAATGCAGGTTGTACATTTAAAAACAAAACAGCCATTCCAAAATAGAAAATAGATTGTTCCCACCAAACAACGCCCATTTTTGTTGCTTAGAAAGCATGTATGATGCAGATTATGATGGAAAAATATATTGTATTAAACACACCATGATTTTGGCCTACAAACAAGATTAACCTAAGTGGTAAGTGATACTTCAGATTAGAATTTCCAATGTTACATGGAAATCATATCCTAAAATAATCATAATAAGTAGATTGTAGAGACCATTGGAGCCACTGGTTGCTACAGTCTATTAAAACGTATGATTCTTTTGGAAATGCAGCCGTGACTGAATAAACTAGTGAAAGTCGAAATAACCGGGTTCTTGTAGTGACTTCCATGTTGTAGGCTGCAGTTCTCACTCGCCTGTGGTTTTGTCATTAACTTGCTCACACATGCACATGCGGAAGCTGCTCAGTGGAAACTGTGGTTAGTTAAGGCCTAATGTTTAAAGCTGATTTAAATCAGCTAGCCTTAACACTCTGTGTAACAGAGCATAAATTAACCAACCAAAACACACAGAAATGCCTCCATCACAAATAGATTCCAGCTTGGTTGATTGTTGGAAGCAAAAAGCAACTTTTGAATGAGAGCTGAACGGAAACCGCATGTTTCTAAGCTCTTCGGCCTCTTTGTGGCGAGTTCTTGTGACCAAGAACCCTTAAATTGAGTCAAACAAGAGCAGCAATGTGCTGTAATGGTGTAGGTTCATGTTCCCTTTCCAGTTTGATAATTAACTTATGTACCATTAGTCAGGTCACACATGACCTTACACAAAACCACAAACAAAACAACATATTTCATATTAATGACCAGTCTGTTTGTCCTGTAGGTAAAAAGGATGAAGACGTAAATAGTAGAGATGTTGTTTGAGAATCAGTTCTGTTGAACACCCAAGTTCTGATTCAAGAACAGCTAGTAAAATTGCATCCTTCAGTGGATGCAATTAGTTTGAGAAATTTGTGATGCATTAAGAACTTGCTTCCCTTAGCTTGTTCACCCATGTTCTGCTTTCTCTTTATCTGAAGTGTTACTTTTGGTTTGTTTTTAATTCAAATGCTTTTTTAGTCTAATTGGCTGACTCTTGTGACAAAGAAGCGCGCTTAATTTTATTGAATGTACTCTTGTAGTGTATCGTCAAATCTTTTACAAGTATATTTTTAAAGAACTGTACTTGTGGATAATATTACTGAAATAAAAGGCTACTTAAGTGTAAAAATACTTTCATGACTATGCTTCTTAACACATTTTAGTACACTTTTTTAAAAAAAGTGCAATTTTGTAATAATGTCAAATTAAAAGTTCTACTTCAAAGTACATTCAAGTACACTTATTTTGATGTGTTGACTAACTTAGTTTACCATTACATACTTAAGTCCTATTTAAGTGGGTCAAAAAAGCACACTTTAAAGGGATAGTTCACCCAAAAATGAAAATTCTGTCATCAATTGTTCCAAACCTGTATGAATTTCTTTCTTCTGCTGAACACAAAAGAAGTTGATGGGCCTTTTTGACTTCCATAGTATTTTTTCCCCATACTATGGAAGTCAGTGGGACCATTAACTGTTTGGTTACCCATATTCTTCAAAATATCTTCTTTTGTGTGTTCAGCAGAAGAAAGAACTTCATACAGGTTTGGAACAACTTGAGGGTGAGTAAATAATGACAGAATTTAAATTTTTTGGTGAACTATCCCTTTAAGTATAGGCCTATTTTTTTAAAGTCTATTATTTCTGTACTAAACGTATGCTAAAGTGTACTTCTTTCTCACAAGGGGGTTGATAGTTCTTCAAGCCTTTACTCAGTTTGTCTCCTCTTAACCTGCTTAATTGCTGGCTTGATCACAAGTACATTTCCTTCTTCCGACTCGGGATTTGATAACCGATCGTTCCCTGAGGAAATTTTCAGATTTGCCTTTCAACAGTGTCGCCCATTCCATTGAAAGATTGTTTCGTCCCTCAAAGGCCCAGAGCTCGGACGAACCACCTCCATTTTTCCCTCAGGAGCATGAGGAGACTCAGAACTACAGGTCTTTCCATTTAACCACACGCATGCAAATGTGAGATGTGTTAGTTTTACCTTCCTTGTCAAGGCTCTCTCATTGTTTTTTGTTTTCTCTCCCAGAATCATATTGTATGTGCACACTGTCAGAACATACAGCACGCTTATTTACTTCAGCAGGCAGACAGCCAATAGAGAAATGTAACTGTAAAGTGTGGTTTTTGAGTCTCGTTTTACATGAGGAGATGGATCCTCTGAGGAAGATAAATATTAAAATGAGTCCTTTGATATTGGTTTGTTCTGTAAAACTAGTGAACTATGGAAGTACCAATATGACTAAAGATAAAGCCTGATACTATTTCAAATAAACATGCGGGTTCCTCAAACACAGGTGACTGCGTTTAAACATGCAGCCTAATTTGAATCTGACACAGGAACTGCGACATACACTATAAATTAATCCAGAATTCAGAAAAAGAATAAACAACTTAATTATGTGATGACATATGAGTCTGACTGAACCAATTAGATACCAAAAGAGAAGAAACCAGGCGCTAGGATCCATTTTGCATAAACAGCAGCTAAGATGAAAGACTGCAGCAATTAGTTTGAACTTCATTTCTACTTCTCGGATTCAGATTAGATCAATCTTATGTAATAGTCATCTTATGTAATGTAATTAGTCAAGAAAAAAAAAAAAATTAGATGACTAACATGTAGGACTAGTCTAAGCAACAGGCCACTGATTCTAGTTTACAGTGAAACGGCAAAACAGTCCGGAAAAGTAGAACAGAGTAGCTTATGACAACCATCATTAAGGAGACATAGGCTATAATTTATATTAAATGTTAATAAGCCTATTAGGGCTACTATTTAGCCTAATTTAGCTAGTTATGAAAGGTAGAAACCTCGTTTAAAAAACGAAAATGGGAAATCAACTTCAAAGAAAAAGGTACGTTAGAAAAAGTCTTCGACGTTTAACTTTATTTTGTTTAAAATAGAAATAAACAAAATAAAAAATAAAATGAAGTAAAATAAATAAATTATATATATATATATATTTGAAGCGATCTCACCTCTTCAATCGCAATCCAGTCTAAAAGTATTTTCTTTATTCACAAAGTTTCTCCAACGACGAGAAAATGTTGAAGTCTGTTCACACCGGCTATTCCATCACAGTGATGCGCCTCACTCTCTCAGAGAGACTGACAGTTTCACTACTGTCCAAGAGGAAGTTGGCGGCCGTGTTTCAAATACTACTAAGATGCCTGCGTAGAGAACAGCTACAGGCATCAGGCGTGTTCCGAGTCAGCTCAACTCATTCATACACACTGAGCCCAGCCGACTAATATCGAGTTTATGATGGCGGAAATGACGCAAGCGCCGATTATAACTAAAGTGATGTCTAGGTAGGGAGCTCAGTGAATACTGAGACACATTCTGTAGTCAGAGGAAATCGGTCATGAATATTCCACTTCAATATTTTTTTGTGCGCGCGTGTGTGTGTGTGTAGGTTGCAAAAAAGTTGTTCAAAATCCTTTTGCAGTGTCACTTTTGACAAACAAACAAAAGAAAAAACGCCCTCAGCACTTCATTCGGCCAAAATGTCATTCAAATTCTGAGGCATGCGTTTTAAATATAGGCTATATCACTTATATAGCCTGTGTATATGAAAAGAAAAGAAAAAATTGATAATAAAGGCAGATTTAGACAATGTTTGCTTGTCAGATCTTTGTGTATCTATTAGTACCCAACCAGAGATAGAGACGCACAGATGTATTATTGGACTGGAAACAGTTGGTCTGGCCTCACAGTTATATAATGACTCTGAAAAACTGAGCTTCTAATAATCCCCTATCAGATGGTGGGATTAAACACACTCTTCTTGTGAAATAGACGGAGAAAGAGAGACATTAAAACAAGCAAATACATAAATCTCCCTCTTCTGTAATATATAATAAATACTAAAGCCAAACAACTTTAGTCTTATAATTACAGAAAATTCTAGATATGCAAATACTTCTGAGAAAGAGACAATTTGGACACCTAAGTATTAACCAAGAAATGTGCATAGATCAAATTACAAATAAAACATTCATATTAGAAAATTTGGAAACAGAAAATCCACAGGTTTTTAATGGGATCCTTTGTAATTTAAACTCCTTTCAGTATACAAAAGTAAGCAAGCTAAATGTTGTGGTGATTGACATATTGAAAAATATAAATTGTTCCAATGACGCAAAGCAGTCATGTTCTTCACGGTGAAACAATTTATACCTCTTCCTGCAACACTGTAGGTGTTTCCCACATCCTAAACCATATACAGAATGATACTGACCACAGCCACTGATAAATAAAAGCCTATGGGAACCTCGGTAAGCCATCAAAATACCTTTATTTATGTGTCCATTTTTTAACAACAAAGTTAGGAATTTTAGTATAGCTAATATCTCTAAATTAGCTTTACCTCAGATAAAAGCAAAGGTATAAGACTAGTTTAACGCAATGGTACAGAAAGTTTAATAAAGTACACTTTGTTCTTCACAGTTTTACCTTCCTCCTTTACACTCTGAAAGCATTTACAGCTGCAAGTGGAAAATTCACTATTACAAAATATATGCTTGACATCTCAAAAAAAACCAAAAGGGGAAGCCGAGGGTTTTTCATTTTGTCACATCTACAAAAAGCAGGCCATGGTGCTCAGACAGAGACAAAAATAGATGAGATGTGACAGCTCTCACACGGAAGAGAGAATGAACACAAACTGAGAGAAGACACGACAATTGTGACAACACAAGAAAGCAAGCAAATATAATGTACATTATTAATAACTCATGGTATAAATGAAGAAAGAGAAAGAAGAAAGCGAAACCGCGAAAAATAAAAATAAAATCAATCTAGCTAAGTTTATTGACAGCCCCGTGTCAGTAAGAAAAGCTGGCTTCCTGTGGTAGTACAGCTAAAGACTGCTGGGAAATCAACCCACTGAAGGAACATATTCTGTATATTTACAATGAAGGTTATACAAACTATATCGTTTGCACACACTAATAATAGATCTAATAGAATTGCAGTTTCCACTGGAGTACCGATTCTGTTTGATACATGCAAATTATGTTGACAGATGTGCGGTTAAAATCTTTTTTGTTGGTTTTTCTGGAAAACTAATGTGAACACCAGTGATTTGGACTTGGAGGCTGGTGACGAAGGCTGAAAACAAAATGGCTGGCTTAATAACCACAGTCACCAGATTGTAGTAGCATCCAATGCCTGTAAAAAACTGAAAAGAAAATAAATATATGAAACGAATTTATATAGAAAACAGTGTTCATGGAAATACTAAGGGCAGGCAATTAACATAAAACGGTGAAAAATAAAAAGAGACCTTCATCCTTGATCTGGGGCTGTATGGTTTCCTTGAGGTCCTCTGCTCAGCCGTATTTTCCTCTCCTTTAGCGAGCGCTGGAAAAGAGCTGAGACAGAACAATGAATCAAAAGTGCCATTTCAGCAGATGCTAAATGTATTAATTGAATACATGAATGAATAAAAGATGATTTCTCACCATCAGTATCCTGCCCAGGTCTTTTTCTGCTCGTTTCAAAATTGTTGTTCTCCTTCTCCTCTTGCTCCATCGGTCTGCTCCCAGTATCAGAGAGCTTCAAAAAAGATCAGTGACCACAAAAAAACAGAAGTTACAACTGATCTCATAACATCAGAAAACCTCAATTAAAGCTGCATGTAATACAACCTGAATTCTGGAAATGTTGGGATGTTTTTTAAATTTGAATAAAATGAAAACTAAAAGACTTTCAAATCACATGAGCCAATATTTTATTCACAATAGAACATAGATAACATAACAAATGTTTAAACTGAGAAATTTTACACTTTCATCCACTAAATGAGCTCATTTCAAATTTGATGCCTGCTACAGATCTCAAAAAAGTTGGGACAGGGGCATGTTTACCATGGTGTATCTCCTCTTCTTTTCAAAACAGTGTGAAGACATCTGGGCATTGAGGTTATGAGTTTCTGGAGTTTTGGTGTTGAAATTTGGTCCCATTCTTGCCTGATATAGGTTTCCAGCTGCTGAAGCGTTCGTGGTCATCTTTGACATATTTTTCCTCTATAGGTGAAAGATCTGGACTGCAGGCAGGCCAATTCAGCACCTGGACTCTTCTACGACGAAGCCATGCTGTTGTAATAGCTGCAGTATGTGGTTTTGCACTGTCCTGCTGAAATAGACAAGGCCTTCCCTGAAATAGACGTCATCTGGAGGGGAGCATATGTTGCTCTAAAACCTTTATATACCTTTCAGCATTCACAGTGCCTTCCAAAACATGCAAGCTGCCCATACTGTACGCACTTATGCACCCCCATACCATCAGAGATGCTGGCTTTTGAACTGAACACTGATAACACGCTGGAAGGTTTCCCTCTTCTTTAGCCCGGAGGACACGGCGTCCGTGATTTCCAACAAGAATGTCAAATTTGGACTCGTCTGACCATAGAACACTTTTCCACTTTGAAACAGTCCATTTTAAATGAGCCTTGGCCCACAGGACACGATGGCGCTTCTGGACCATGTTCACATATGGCTTCCTTTTTGCATGATAGAGCTTTAGTTGGCATCTGCAGATGGCACGGCGGATTGTGTTTACCGACAGTGGTTTCTGGAAGTATTCCTGGGCCCATTTAGTAATGTCATTGACACAATCATGCTGATGAGTGATGCAGTGTCATCTGAGGGCCCGAAGACCACGGGCATCCAATAAAGGTCTTCGGCCTTGTCCCTTACGCACAGAGATTTCTCCAGTTTCTCTGAAACTTTTGATGATGTTATGCACTGTAGATGATGAGATTTGCAAAGCCTTTGCAATTTGATGTTGAGGAACATTGTTTTTAAAGTATTCCACAATCTTTTTATGCACTCTTTCACAGATTGGAGAGCCTCTGCCCATCTTTACCTCTGAGAGACTCTGCCTCTCTAAGACATCCCTTTTATAGCTAATCATGTTACAGACCTGATATCAATTAAATTAATTAGTTGCTAGATGTTCTCCCAGCTGAATCTTTTCAAAATTTCTTGCTTTTTCAGCCATTTGTTGTCCCCATGCCAAGTTTTTTGAGACCATCAAATTTGAAATGAGCTCATTCAGTGGATAAAAACATTTGTTGTTATCTATGTTCCATTGTGAATAAAATATTGGCTCATGTGATTTGAAAGTCTTTTAGTTTTCATTTTATTCAAATTTAAAAAACGTCCCAACATTTCCGGAATTCGGGTTGTATAATGACATAACATTAATTCAATGCTGAGTTTACCTGTCCTCCAGGTTTAAGCGGCTCCATAACCACAACTGGAAGGCAAAACAGATCGATTAAACATTGTCGAATTTAACTTAAACTGACCAACGAGAGTGAAGCTTTACCTGGCTGCAGGGAAATGGTTAGTGATGGGAGTTTCTTGTTCTCTGTTTCACCTTCCTTTACCTCTTCCTTTTCTTTACATCTTTCTTGTGCTTCCTCCTGCTGTGTAATGTCAACCAAACATCACAGTCAGTTTTATTTTTATACTCACTGATACAAACATGTGTAGAGACCTGCACATGACATTCAAGGAAGAAAAAAAGAAGACATTGTTGCTACGAATTAAGAATTTGTTCCCCTAATTTGTTCATTTTAGGTAAATTGTGGCCATGTTAAACTAAAACATCATTGCTACAGTTTAATTAACTTAAAAGAGCAAATTAGCACAACATGGACACGTTTTAACTAAAATGTGGGAACAAGTAAGTACAAGGTCGCCAAGATTTACCTAAAATGAGGGAATAAAATGTGGCCTCTAATTCTCAATTTGTGGTGACAATATCTATTTTTTCTATATTCCATGTGCGGGGCTGCATGAACAAGCACAGCACACAGAGAAATATTAATTGAGTGTCCAACAATTACAGTATAGTACACAACAGTTTAAAGAGTTTTATAAACAAGAAGTTAATATTGATTAACTTACATTTTAGAAACAATAATTTAGTTTATTTGTTCTAAATAGCTCTAAACAAAGCCAAAGCAGAATTAACCTTTCCATGTTACCAAGCAAGGACCTCTAGTCATGCAAGATCCTATACCCCTTCCTTAATGCTTGATACATACTGAGTTATTGCGATCTTGTTCTAACTAATTAAAGGCACAATACGTAATTTTCGCCACTAGAGGTTGCTTATTCAAAACAAAGGCATAGCTTGATGATGCCTTGATTTCGCAGAATCATGGGAGGTGTTGTCTTCACGTCTACAGCCGGTGGAAAAGAATCCGACAGGACTTGGGAAGAAATCATATTCATGGATGAGCTAATGTATTAAAAATGTATTATCATTACTGTAGTATGAAGCAGGGTGTGGCTGAAAGCTGTTGGAGTGGAACGAGGCCGCTGGAGCGATTGCTAATGAGAGGCGAGCGCGACACACCTCGAGAGCAGCGGAGCTTTTATTATGCCGCAGATGAGCGCTTCCACTTCTTCCAGTCATGCATATGTGGGGTAACACAGCCCTGTTTATCATATTAGATACATTTGAGTGTTGAAAGTTGTTATAATGCTACTCTGTGCGTTTGCTCTGCGACTGCTATGAGGCACGTGTTGCACACTGCAGTAAGCTAGATCAATATTAGGCATGGTCAAACATGGTACTCGCGGTAAATCAAGAGAACGAGATTCAAACAATAAGACTTAGGGCCCTATCATACACCTAGCGCAATGTGGCGCCAGGCGTGACGCAAGTGTTTTTTGCTAGTTTCAGCCCGACGCAGTTATCATTTTCACATACTGCACCACATTGTTTGAATAGCAAATGCATTTGTGCCCATTTGTGCGTCCATGGCTGTGCTGGTCTAAAAATGAGGTGTGTTTTAGAGCATTGTCGGCGTGTTGCTATTTTGAGGCAACTGAAATATACTGCGCCATTGACTTTAGACCAGGTTTCAGTTGGTCAATGGCGCAGTCTATTTCAGTTGCCTCAAAATAGCAACATGCCGACAATGCTCTAAAACACACCTCATTTTCAGACCAGCACACCCATGGACGCACAAATGTCAATGGTACAATATTTTTTTGTTAATTAAAAAGCGTGTCAGTAATATGCACTTATATGCGGCTGCACAACACGTGTACACTCTGCTTATTACACACACAGGGATGCGCAGCAGCACACAAACATGCCAAATATTAAAAAAATAAAAGGATTACAATGTAAAATATTGTTATTGTGTGTATAAAGATAAAAATGCTTTGGTGGAATCCGGCTTGTCCCGTAGATGATCTGTTCGCACGCTTTAACCTCGTGCATGAGCAGATCCATTTCCTCGCTAGGTAAGCGTTCAGTTTTTCCGTTTGCAAATTCCACCATCAAAATAGTGAATCCACCATGGCGCGAACACAACTGGCTTTTAAAGGGAATGGGAGATGAGACTCTGATTGGTTTATTGCACGTTACGCCCAAAACACACCCATTACTCATTAAGAGGATAGGGACAACCCTTTTAGACCATGCAGCGGGCGCTCCGACCATTTTTTCCATCGTTGAACTAGCAAAAGTGGATTCGGACATGCCCTAAGTGCACCTGCTTCGTGCGCTTTAGACCATGTGCTTAGATTGTTAATCAATGTGTTGAGCTATTTAACAGTGACTAGTTTTCTGTCGATGAATGTATCCAAACAGTTGCTCACCTGTCTAATAAAAACACAAAATATACTAAAGCGTCTTTGGTGTTTCCATGGTTTCTACAAAATAAAACCAGAAATCAGGGGTAACACGCGTATGATGTCATTGATAGACGACGCACGGACACGGTCTGTGTCCTGGTTAAAATTGCTTATTTCTCTGGATTTAAACATTCTTGGAAACATTTGGGAAAATGTACACAAGTCAACAAAATATGTAACACTGTTCTAGTGGTTATTTTAATTCAAAAATCTTACGTATTGTGTCTTTAAGGCAGCTTTTCTTAACCAGTTAGCACTGTGCTAAGCAGTTAGGATACAATGTTAGCTTGCTTCCAGAAAGACCCAAAGAAAGGGAAGCGTTTCATTTGTTGTGATATCGTGGTCTAGCTGAACTAAGCGGACTTAGCTGTTAGTTTGCAAACCGAAGACAGAAACTGTAAAAAACTGTAAATAAAAAAAAAATAAATAAAAAAAAAGCTTTGGTGATATAATGTGATGTGCAATTTATAATTATATTTGTTCAAGTATAATTAACATTTTCATTATTAAAATCATATTATGATTTTCGGTAACACTTTAGTATAGGGAACACATATTCACTATTAACTACGACTTTTCCCTCAATAAACTCCTAATTTACTTCTTATTAATAGTTAGTAAGGTAGTTGTTAAGTTTAGGTATTGGGTAGGATTAAGAATTTAGAATATGGTCATGCAGAATAAGGCATTAATATGTGCTTAATATGTACTAATAAACAGCCAATATTCTAGTAATATGCATGCTAATAAACAACTAGTTAAAAGACCCTAAAATAAAGTGTTACTTGATTTTCTATACTTTCTAATCAGTCATGAACAGATTGCTCAGAAATTTTTTTTTTTTTTTCTCTTTATTGAGGAGGTTTTTATGCATCATTTGAAGTCTACCTGTGTATTATTATTTGCAGTCTGCTGGTCACTTTGAGGACTTGATGGACATTGAGACGAGGATGAAAGTGCAGCATGTGGTGAGGAAGACAAAGATGAATCGCTCTGTGAGTGCGTTTTCTCCCTCTCTTGGCTTTTTGAGCGTCCTGAATCAGACAGGTCCAGCGGTGCATCCTCTTCCTCCTCTCTTAAATTCTCTCCAAAAATCCTCTCTGACTGCGCAGCCGAGACCCTCCACTGGGGCGGCGCTGCAACGGCTTCTGTCACTTTCTTTTCTCTACTCTCTGCATGCTCTGAGAGGTTTCTGCGGGACCAGGGCCGCAGGCTGCCAGGTGTTGAGCAGTGCATCTGAGACTGGAGGCCGCTGCTTGGTGGGACCAGTTTAGGGAAACGCAGTATGTTTGAGCTTGAAAATGGGCTCTGGCTTGGATTAACCGCTATTCCACTTCTAACAGCAGAGCTGGCCGCTGCTACCCATTCAGAGGATTCAGAGAGTGACCATGGGATAGACAGGTGACTGGTCTTGATCGGAAGCGGCCGGAAGGGGACGGGGGCGTGGATTTGTTGCCGGCTGCTACGTTCCTCAGAGGCAGTAGAAGAAAAAATAGGATTGTTCTTCAGTAGACTAAGAGGAGATGGGATAAGAGGAGACAAAGGGGAGTGTCTGTGCTCCACCGAGTCCACGCTGGCAGCTCTGTGGACACATGAGGAGAAGGATTAAGATGCGTCAAAACATTTTGTCTGTTTCCAGTGTCAATGCGTCTGCCTGTCTCACCTCCTTTCAGTGCCGTGTTCGGTCCCCCATCTCACAGGGCTCGAGGTGGGCAACATGGCCTTAGATTCCTGAGAGAAACACAAATTTCAGCAACCAATGAGACACAAGGAAACAGAAAGAAACAAGATTTTTAATAAAGCAACCAACTTGAAACAGCAAAAACAAATATTTAAAGAAAAAATTATTGCTTACGAATGAAAACGCCCTGCTCCAGCTTTGCATAAGTTTGTGTTCAGATGCTTTTTCTGTTCAGAAGAAAGGACATTACAGATGTTTTCATCAGTACAGTTGGGAACAAGCAAAGAAACATACATTCAGTACCAGGCAAACTTCACACACACACACACACACACACATATATACATATATATATATATATATATATATTTATGTATGTGTTTGTGTGTACACAGTACCGGTCAAAAGTTTGGAAACATTATTTTTTAATGTTTTTGAAAGAAGTCTCTTATGTTAATCATTGCTGCATTTATTTGATCAAAAATACAGAAAAAACAGTAACTGTGAAATATTATTACAATTTAAAATAATAGTTTTCTACTTTAATATTAAATTAAATTATAATTTATTCCTGTGATCAAAGCTGAATTTTCAGCATCATTACTCCAGTCTTCAGTGTCACATGATCCTTCAGAAATCATTCTAATATGATGATTTATTATCAATATTGAAAACAGTTGTGCGCTTAATATTTTTTTATAACCTGTGATACTTTTTTCAGGATTCTTTGATGAATACAAAGTTAAAAAAAAGAACAGCATTTATTTGAAATAGAAATTTTACTGTACTGTATTTTTTTCTCTCTTTCTTTTTTGAAATAAATTAATATTTTTATTCAGCAAAGATGTGTTAAATTGATAAAAAGTGATAATAAATATTTATATTGTTAGAAAAGATTTATATTTTGAATAAATTCTGTTCTTTTTAACTTTTTATTCATCAATGAATCCTGAAAAAAGTATCACAGGTTCCAAAAAATATTAAGCGCACAACTGTTTCCTACATTGATAATAACTAAATATCAAATCATCATATTAGAATGATTTCTGAAGGATCATGTGACACTGAAGACTGGAGTAAATTCAGCTTTGAATCACCACAATAAATTATATTTTAAAGTATATTAAAATAAAACCATTATTTTAAATTGTAATAATACTTCACAATATTACTGTTCTTTCTGTATTTTTGATCAAATAAATGCAGGCTTGATGAGCATGAGAGACTACTTTCAAAAACATTAAAGATAACTTGACTGGTACTGTATATATATATATATATATATATATATATATATACACACACACACACACACACATACACATACACACACACACACACCATTTTACCATTTGATCAAATGACAAATATCTTATGTATTGTTGGAATAAAATAGCATTGGTTTTCATATATGTAAGTTACCCAGACTGTCAGTTGGGCTGTTGTCCGTCTCTCGTTTGACAGTCGCTGCAGGTACAGTGGCGTCCCCTGGTGGAGGTTGGCTGGACTTCTGCCCTGAGGTCAGTAGAGTCACAGCAGCTGCTGCCGTGTCAGGTGACATCTTGACCTCTGGGGTGATTGTGTCCTCTAAATGACCATTCTGCCAACTGTAAGGTAAAGGAGGAAGTTTGTATTAGTAATAGTCTGTTAAACCGGCCTTGACCTCGAGCGAAAATGACCAACATATGTCGGCTAATGTCACACAGCTACAGTCACAGTAAATCAGATTGTGCCACTATGTGATAGGACTTGAACTTTCCCATGATAAACAACAGGAAATGCTTGCACACAAATGTCAAGGAAGCATGTTAGGAACTCACTTTGACGAATCCCTCAAGCCCTTCAGCTCCTCTCTCAGTCTGTCATTTTCTTTCTTTAGTGCATTCATCTCACTCACTGCAGCAGTGAACAAACAGGAATATCTTTAATATTCATATATTCCTTCATATATTCAACTAGATGGACTTCATAACAATAAAGTAAATACTGCAAAGGGTGACTGACCCATGTTGTGGTTTTATAATGTTTTAAACATTTTATCACATGTATACAGTTGGGCCCAAAAGTCTGACGTTTAGTGTAAAAGGAATTAACACGTTCAATGCATTGTTATTTTAGTATTATTTATATTTTTAATTAGCTTTTATTTTTTATATTTTCAGTTTTTCATTTTTTAGTAATTTTAAGTGCTTTGACTTAATCATTTATTTCAGTTATTTTCAACGTTTTTCATCTAAATATTTTTATATTTTATTTTTATTTCAGTTTTATTTCATTTCACGAAATGTTTTAATAGTTTTAGTTAACAATAACAACACTGGGTCAGTGACACTCTATTTCTTCTTCACATAAAGGCTCTATTTATAGCTCACCCAATAAAGAGATGTGCTGTAGACTTTGGAGCTGGGAGTTTTCATACTCCTGTTGTCTTTTTTTAGCCACATCCTGAGTGACTGTACACCTGTCGCACAACCCAGCCCGCAACCTGAGGATCGACAGACACATCCAGTCTGGGCAGCGGTACGCAAGATTAAATTCAAGAATGAAATCTCACAAACCTGTTCTCCAGCTGTTTGATGTTCTCAGTGAGGATCCGCTGCTGTTCTCTCATCTGCTGGTTCCTGTTGTAAAGTTCTTCCATGCGCTTTGTATCGCTACAACAGAACGCACACAAAAAACGTTAATGACGTGAATGTCAAATTTGATGTCAGTCGATTTTAGCTTGAACAATATGGTATTCACACTCACATATTCTTTTTATTTGTCAGCTCCAGTACTTTCTCCTGCCACACTGTAAAGAGAGAGAGAAAGATACACAGTGAATCTGGACAACAGGAGTGTGAAGAGCTGGATGGCACAGCGGTGGGGGACAGTGGTGGGAAATCAGGGGTGGCAGTTATGAGTTTACAAGTGTTAAATATCATGTTCAGGCCCTTTTTTTTGCTAACGCTTTTGGGTGCTTTATTAGGCGTTAATGTGAATCACAATGTAATGCCATTGTGCTGAATTCACTCCACATTCATTCATTAAACTATTTCCTTTTGTGTTCAGAAAGAAAGACATAAAAGAAAAAAAAAAAGTTTGGAACGACATGGTGAATAAACAATGCCAATTTCATACTAAGCATGTTGCAGATTTATTAAGAGTTTGCAAGCTCATAGCATGGCAGCATGAATAAATTGTTTATTTATAAATTATTGTTTCGCTGATTTTATTTATGCAGTTATTGTTGAGTTGTTGAGTATTGTTACGGAGCATTTGCTGTTGCGTTACTCCCTTTAAAAGGAACTAATTGCGTTAGTTACTTTTTATGGAAAGTATCGTGTTACGTTACTTTTGCATTACTTTTTCTCACCTTGGCTGGGCTTGCTTGTTTATTTTTTAACAACAACAAAAGAGTTCTATTTTTGGCAAATGTAAAGGCCCTTTTAGACCAAAAGTGAAATGAATAAGCCTCAAGCTGAAGGAAACGCAAATTCAGATGTGCTGCCATTTTGGATCGCAAAAGAATAGGGCTCAGGAGAAGAAAGTTCAACACTCTTACTTCAGCAATAAAATAAAAAATGAAACAAATGTGATATAGTTCATTTTCGCTTATAAGTATGGTTGAATTGGATCATAAAAAGTCAGCAGCAAAGACATTGGTTAATAAAGTGAGATTAAATACATAAAGTATATTTGTGTAATTTAAAGGGATAGTTCACCCAAAAATGAAAAATAGCCCATGATTTACTCACCCTCAAGCCATCCTAGGTGTATATGACTGTCTTCTTTCAGACGAACACAATCAGAGATATATTTAAAAATATCCTGGCTTTACCAAGCTTTATAATGGGAGTGAATGGGGGGTGCGATTTTGAAACCCCCAAAAATTCATCCATCCATCATAAAAGTAATCCATACGGCTCCAGTGGGTTAATAAAGGCCTTCTGAAGTGAAGTGATGGGTTTTTGTAAGAAAAATATCCATATTTAAAACTATTAACTATAATAACTAGCTTCCAGCAGACAGCCATACACGTCAATTTGCAGCAGAAGAGCAAACTTTGACCGATGCATGATGCAATGACGAACACAGAAGCACAGAGGATAGAGCAAAACTAAACACCAGTTGGGAAACAGAAGTCTAAAACGCGAATTTTTAAAGAGAAATGTCGGAGGATTTCGATATAAGAGATGAGGAGCTTGAGTTTGTTGCACAGCCCTATTTGTCTGAACCGCGAGAGGCGTCTAAGATTACGATACTCTTACATCCTGCGTCATACATCGCGTCACGGGTTACTCTTGGCACAAGTCGACTTGCTCAGTATGCGTACGGTTGTCTGCCGGAAGCTAGTTATTTCAATTTATAATGTTTTAAATATGGATATTTTTCTTACAAAAACTTATCGCCTCGCTTCAGAAGATCTTTATTAACCCCCTGGAGTCGTATGGATTATATTTATGATGGATGGATGCATTTTTTGGGGCTTCAAAATTGCGTCCTCCGTTCACTACCATTATAAAGCTTGGTAGAGCCAGGATATTTTTAAATATATCTCTGATTGTGTTCATCTGAAAGAAGATAGTCATATACACCTGGGATGGCTTGAGGGTGAGTAAATCATGGGATAATTTTCATTTTTGGATGAACTATCCCTTTAACATATTTAATTATTGCAGGTTTCTGTAATATTATGAGTTTTCTTTCACAGTTTTTATTCATTTTGCATGTCCACTGTTTGAAATAACTGGATTTCGCAGAGAAACTGTAAATGACACCACACCGTATCTTGTTTGTGGTGATGTAAAGATGTTTTTACTGTTGACTGTTACCGTTACGGAGGTTTGTGAAATGTGCATCTATATTAAAGAGTTTTTGCCCATATATTGTGTCAGAAATACAGATATAGTCATGCATGCTTTGGTGGAATCTCAGTCAAGAGTAGGCTGGTCTTACCCTCTAACTCATGCTCATGGACCTCCCGCAGTTTCTGCAGGAGCTCAGAGAAGCTCTCCACAGCCATGCTGGTGTTCCTGCACACCTGCCACTTGACTCGTCTTCCTACGAATAGGGATAGGAAAGGAAAAAGTGAAGAAAACCGAGATGCAGATTTGTTAAATCAAATATTGATTAGAGAACAATTGGTGCCAGTTCATGTTCTGCCGTTGCCCTGGATTAACTTTTTAAAATATGAGCTTAAATTTCTACACTCATATATACCATGGCTATTAAAAGCTGGTCTTGCTAAACCGGTTCTGCAAGGTGAGCACCGTAGGCCTAACTTTATTTGTGTATGCATGTATAAGTGTGTGTAAATGAGAGAGTGAGAGAGTAAGAAATGAGTAGAGATGTTTTTTTTTTAACAACGTGTGTGCTAGCACTTAAAAACAAACAGGATCTGGAAGTTTATTTATGGCCCATGTAATGCATTGACGACTTATAAAAGGGTTCAACTTGACATACTACGCTTACATCTATACATCTATATATGTCGTTCACCCTATTTTTCCTGACCTGTGCTATCTACAAACATCCACTCGTTTGTCTAATAAATGACTGCCTCAAAAAACTTTACCAGACCACAGAAACTAAACAATTCCAGATGACTGTCATAGATGACGTAAATGCCTAGTAACATAGAATGATTGCAATGCGCTGAAATGTGAATACATAATTGATACACTATTGTTCAAAAGATTGGTGTCAGTACAGGACCCATTAAATCAAGAAATACTGTCAAAAGTGACAGTAAAGACATTTATAATGTTGCAAAAAAAATCTATTTAAAATAAATGTTTTCCTAAACTTTCTATTCATCAAAGAATCCTGAAAAAAGTATATTTTTCACAAAAAATATTTTGATCACAACTGTTTTCAACACTGATAATAATCAGAAATGTTTCTTGAGCAGCAAATCATCATATTAGAATGATTTCTGAAGGATCATGTGACACTGAAGACTGGAGTAATGATGCTGAAAATTCAGCTTTGATCACAGGAATAAATTACACTTCACTATATATTCACTTAGAAAACAGTTATTTTAAATTGTAATAATATTTCATAATATTCCCATTTTTACTGTATTTTTAATCAAATAAATGCACCCTTGGTGAGCACAAGAGACTTTCAGAAACATGAAAAAATCCAACCAATCCCCAAACTTTTGAACATTACTGCATATGAATACTGTGACAGTCAAAACAGACACTTAGTTTAGTCTAGGCACTGTAAATTATGCCAGATACAAATGTTTTTTTTTTAATATTTTCTGAGAATACAGGGTGTATAATTTCGAATGCAAAGTGGGAAATGTGCTGCAAAGCTGCATATATACATCTGAATACATTGTAATTGCTGATTATAGGTTTTAACCCCGTCTGCAAGACTTCTGCCTGCAGAGAGACAGCCTGCTGCTGAGGGCTCTTGGGAGGGTGCGGTTACCCCCCTCCCCCCTACAATCGTTTTTGCATTTTGATCTGAGTGATTTTCGCCTGCTCCTTCACTCTCTCTGCATGTCGGGATATGTTAGCTAACAGTTTTGAACGTTACAGCAGCGGGAGCAAGAGGGAACCTGTCTCTCAGATCTGCAAACTTTGCATTTCACACACACACACACACACACACACACACACACACACACACACACACACACTAATGTTTTAAACCCACTCCTTTGAGCTGACTTTACAATGTGATTACTAACATTTTAGAATATATCTATATAGATTTAGCATATACAAACAGGTGATAACGATCAGATCTGGCCTCTGACTCTCGGTGCCCTTGACATTTTGGGGTCAGAGGTCATACATGGTATCACTAAATAAGTGGAATATTACATATTACATATAACTGATCTAAAACATACAAAATCAGTCAGTTAGTCACCAAGATGTAAAGGTGGAGTATGAGCAGGCCTGGAGCATAATAATAATATTAATATACATGAGAAAGTATGATTTTGAGATGGATTGTTGGATCACGCCTGGCATTACGCAATCACTGCCTATGGTTTTGCTAGGTTTTTTGGCATTTGATGGATGTTTGTGTTGAACAGAGTAATATCAGTTTAATATCACTTGGTATATTACCATGGGCATGACAATCAAAATATGAGAGAGAGAGAGAGAGAGAGAGAGAGAGAGAGAGAGAGAGAGAGGGAGGAAGTTGCAAGCAAATGTTATAGACATGTATTGAGGTTATAAAACAAAGTCAATCAACATTCTTATTAGCATTCAATTATTACTTTTTAAAAATTTTGTTTGTCAAAATACCTGTGATTATTAAAATTCTAAATATTCCAATTAATATGAAAGAGAAAAACACATGAAACAATAATGTTAATAATAAAAGTAAATTTGGAATAAAATGCAATACTAGGACCAGATGAATTCATATCACTGATCAAATAAAGAGGACATTATAAGTCACCCCACCCAACTGATATAGCTTGAATGATTGATTGAGTGATTGTGTTTCATCCAGAAGCATATGGGAGTGAAATTATGTGTTCCTCAATAAATATATACCAAAAGCACATGACACCTGATCGATATAGTGTGTTCAGGTGAAACGAGCAGTTCACTCACCCCGTGCCACCTTGTGGACATCAATCACGTCACCTGCCAATCACGCGATGCTGTCGGTCTCCTCAGTGTCCTCCGGAGCCCCTCAGAGAGTTAAACTGCATGGAAAACTATTGGGAATGAGAAAGAAATACAGAGGAAAGGTAAAGAAGAGTTTTTAATACGCCCTGCGCTCCTCTCCTCCTCCCCCTCCTCCCCACTGACGAGGAGAACAGGTTTGAGCAGTTCCTTGCCGCGGCACACAAACACCAGTTCTCCCCTGGATAAACCGGTCCTGCTGAAATCCCACTAAACCTGCCTGGCCACAAAGAGAAAAAAAATCCTCAGAAGGATATAGAGAACCTTTAGACACACAAAGCCGCTTTATTCTGCTTTGATTTGCTCTTTTAATCTCAAGGAACCAAATGGCTTTATTCAGCTTCATTGCAGTGGCATGGGAAAATATATTGTGTTTATTTACTATGTACATTCCCTGGTGTCTTTTTAAATCCTCATATTTCATGATAATAATCATAAAACTGAATGATTTGTATCAAGACATCATATGTTGCTTTGCAAAACCAAGTCTTGAAGCAGCATTTGAGGTTCACACTGGTAGTATCTCTCCATTCGCTCTTTTAAAAGGTGACTCAAATGTCCTACTGTACACCTTTAGGAAAATGAACAATGATATTTGGAGTAAAAGCAAAGTATCCACACATTTTACTACAGTAAGAACAGTAGCCACTTGGTCAAGACATTGGCTGCATTCAAAAAACTTAGGCAGCCTACTTGTTGCCTTGCTGCCTTATAGGCAATGACTCTGCAGATAGCGTTTGTGCATGAAGGCACCTCACAAAACTGATTTAGGACAGACTTCTGAGGCAGCGTAACGTTTTAATGATCTACAGCAAAATAGAGTGAGATTGGTGAGAACTAAACAAATAGTTAATTACTTAAGTAGTAATTTCTTACATCAGAAGGAAAACACTGGTCAAAAACATACATTTACACACATACTGATCTGAAACAGCAACTTTCAGATGAAATCTTTCTTCTTCTAGCTCAACTGTCACCGAATTGAACGCACAGGATTGTGGGATATTATAGGCAGCGAAGGATACATCTATGCTGCCTTCAAAAATCGATCAGATGAAGGTATCTCAGGAGACAGGAAGTGAAGCTAGCATTGGATTCGGACATGTCTTGATGCCTTCCTACCTTGGAATGCGTCCTACAAAGGCAGCATTTTTAAGTTTTCGGATGCATTCGATCTATTAAAGTTCAAACTGAGCATCAGAATGGGGAAGAAAGGGGATTTAAGTGACTTTGAACATGGAATGGGCTGTGTCCAAAATTGCCCCCATACCCTTAAATAGGGCACTATTTGAGAGAAAAGCCATTAGAAACAATAGTGGACGTTATGTAGTGCACTCATTCAATCCCGCAAAACACCACAAGAATGAGTGTTCAACCAATGTACGCTCAACCCAGAGCTATGGATATACACACCGATCAGGCATAACATTATGACCACCTTCCTAATATTGTGTTGGTCCCTCTTTTGCTGCCAAAACAGTCCTGACCCGTTGAGGAATGGACTCCACTAGACCCCTGAAGGTGTGCTGTGGTATCTGGCATCAAGATGTTAGCAGCAGATCCTTTAAGTCCTGTAAGTTGTGAGGTGGAGCCTCCATGGATCAGACTTGTTTGTTCAGCACATCCCACAGATGCTCGATCAGATTGAGATCTGGGGAATTTGGAGGGCAAGTCAACACCTCAAACTTGTTGTTGTGCTCCTCAAACCATTCCTGAACCATTTTTGCTTTGTGGCAGGGCGCATTATCCTGCTGAAAGAGGCCACAGCCACCAGGGAATACCGTTTCCATGCAACAATGCTTAGGTAGGTGGTACGTGTCAAAGTAACATCCACATGGATGGCAGGACCCAAGGTTTCCCAGCAGAACATTGCCCAAAGCATCAAACTGCCTCCGCCGGCTTGCCTTCTTCCCATAGTGCATCCTGGTGCCATGTGTTCCCCACCTTCTTCCATTGCTCCGTGGTCCAGTTCTGATGCTCACGTGCCCACTGTTGGCTCTTTCGGCGGTGGACAGGGGTCAGCAATGGCACCCTGACTGGTCTGCGGCTATGCAGCCCCATACGCAACAAACTGTGATGCACTGTGTATTCTGACACCTTTCTATCAGAACCAGCATTAACTTCTTGAGCAATTTGAGCTACAGTAGCTCGTCTGTTGGATCAGACCACACGGGCCAGCCTTCGCTCCCCAAGTGAATCAATGAGCCATGGCCGCCCATGACCCTGTCGCCAGTTCACCACTGTTCCTTCCTTGGTCCACTTTTGATAGATACTGACCACTGCAGACCGGGTACACCCCACAAATCCTTACGCTTACCCATTTTTCCTGCTTCTAACACATCAACTTTGAGGACAAAATGTTCACTTGCTGCCTAATATATCCACCCACTAACAGGTGCCGTGATGAAGAGATAATCAGTGTGATTCACTTCACCTGTCAGTGCTCATAATGTTATGCCTGATCGGTGTATATCTATGTGCTCAACGGCTAGAGAATACCCATAATGCACTGTGAGAGTCATGCGCCGAATGAATTCCTGCGTCTGACCAGAAGATGGCACCCGCATCTTAATCATCCATCCATTTTCCAAACCGCTGGTTTTTAAGTGATTATTAAATTGTTTAATTAAGGTTTATACATGCTAGTTTCCAAGACTAATCTTTTCATTACTACTGGAGCTACCAGTTTGCTAAGTTTCAAATAATTATTAAACAGCAAGCAGAAACTATGCAAAAGCGGGCCACCCACAGGTGAAACCAGCTTCTGGTAGAGATCAGATGTGCTCCAAAAGTAGCTACATTCAAATCCATCCAATCAACAATCCATGGGTAGAACCAAGTCTGAATTTTTTTCTGTTTTGATAATCCATTTAACTTGGATGTATGTCACAATATGGAAGAAAAGATCTGTGACTACTTCCATTTCATTATGACTTTAGGTGCCTCGAAACCTGTCTTTTATGATGGGATTACTGATATAGTGACTCTATATCACTCTCAGTTCCATCTAGTTTCCACAGATTTTCCAACCAAAATCAGTACAAAAAAAAAAATGAGAAAAAAGTATGCAGACTCCATCTGGACCTGCTCATAATCCTCAAGGCAGAGACACACTTCATATATCCTGGCCAATGCATTAAAAGTTAGGACTCAATACTCTACAACAAAGAGACCAGAGTGTTGAGGCTGAAATAAACTTGGGTCTAACAGACCAGGTCACCGTTATGCTTATTAAATATGATGGTCCAGAAGGGGTGTGGTCCAGCATGAGCTATTCAATACTATGTAATACAGCAAGACAGATGCTGGTAATGTCTGTTGGTCGATTGATTTCTGATTCCGCAGTACTAGACACTGAGGACACATAGAAGACAGCAATAGAGTCATGTGCAGCTTATAAGCACACTATTTCACTATAGACTAAACCAGCTCTATGTCTCATCTTTATAAAGTATCCATTTTATATAATTTGGAGAATATAACAAACCATAACAACATAACTTATAACAAATCATGTCTTTTTATGCTGGGATAGGCAAATGACTATTTGATTGCATGCGAATGATTTTATTGAGGGCCAGAGAGAGCAACTAGACCACAACAATCTTCAAAGCAAATGGTGACAGATCTATGCAAACTGGTTTCTCTGGGTTCGTAATGCAAAGCACAAAATATGCTATATTACTGTAGTGCTCAGAGATGTGATCTGCTTTATGTCCACTGGGGGGTGTAATAGCACATGTTTTAACAAGTCTATAGCCCTATGGAATTACACAGGAACCATTCATCATTACTCACATTTGATAATGAATAAGGGATTGCAGACACAGCTGAAAGTATTAATGGCTTTCAAATTAATTTAAATAACTGCACAATGGCAGCAGATTACTGGGTGTGTCATTACTTGTCATGACATGAGTTGTTTGTTTAAAAATGCACTGGCTTTTAAATAAATAGTTAAATACCCGTTCCTGCTAATAACACGATTTTTTTTTTTTTTTTTTTAGGTGAGTGATGCCCCTTAAAGGATTAGTTTTCTTCAGAATTAAAATTTCCTGATAATTTACTCACCCCCATTTTTCCGTCTCACGTGTGACCTTTCCAACGTGATTACGTAATGCGTGGAGCATCGCAAAGCAGTGCAAGACGAGCATTTGTGGTTAAAAAGTGTATCATTTTTATTTATTTTTTTTAGAAAATGAGCAATGATTTCTCTAGATAAGACCTTTATTCCTCGTCTGGGATCGTGTAGAGCCCTTTGAAGCTGCACTGAAAATGACATTTGGACCTTTAACCCGTTGAACCCCACTGAAGTCCACTATATGGAGAAAAATCCTGGAATGTTTTCCTCAAAAAAAACTTAATTTCTTTTCCACTGAAGAAAGAAAAACATAAACATCTTGGAAATTTTAATTCTGAAGTGAACTAATCCTTTAACAAAATAATTCAAATTTCTCAATGACTTTTAAATGACTGATTAATGTATGTCATGTACAATTTCAAATTACTAAGAATTTAGTTTTTACCCTTTAAATTTGATTCATGACATGACTTAATCATTCAACAGTAAAATATGTAGCAGGGTCTTCTGGGCCCCACACAGACTCACACACAGAGGACTGGGATTCCATAGGATCACTCCAGCACTACGATCAATGTCTTGAGCCAGATAAGACTTCAAAGAATGAGACAGATTTACAAGACAT
This sequence comes from Mylopharyngodon piceus, assembly GCA_039654765.1. Lineage (NCBI taxonomy): Eukaryota > Metazoa > Chordata > Actinopteri > Cypriniformes > Xenocyprididae > Mylopharyngodon > Mylopharyngodon piceus. Next base: position 19,223,556 of record CM077446.1, on the reverse strand, counting down.
GGTGAATCTCCCTTTAAAAAATACTGCTACATAAATGTTTATGTAACTCAAAAGACGTCCAACACTGTAGAAGCAAGCTCAGTCATCATGTGGCTACTCACAGGAAAGAACAATGGGCTACTAGTGTTTAGTGAACAAAGCAATATTAAACAGATGTAAATAATTTATACAGTAGGATTCAAACTTCTAAGACCACTAGTGAAAATGCTTACATTTTGATTTAAAATCAAAACATTTTGAATACTTACAACTTAGATTCTTTCCTAGTTTTATTTGATTCTGAATCACAGATTTTCCATGTGGTCTCAGATTTTTATTCACAGAGGGTGATTTTTTTTTAAATGAATAAATTTTTTTTATTTTTGACAACCCAATCCAAATGCTATCTTCAAATCAATTTACACAGCTCAAGTGATAAAACAACCTGAATCAGCATCTCTAGCTGGAGTCATCATGTTGTGGCTATACCTTTTTTACGCAATTCTGTAGTCAGTCACTAGAGGGCGCTGTGTAATTGACCTCTATAGGAATTCACCTGTACGGAAATCACACATGCTGGTCTACCAAAACAAACGGCCGATTTAAACTCAAAATTAATGTATTTTAACATTTTTATCACGTACTGCAGAGATGCTGGATATAAACAAACACACTCACTCACTCACACACACTCATCACCGTCGGCAATAAATGATTTCCCACTGGAAGCTGGGATGTTATTTCTGCTCTTAAACTACTTTTGATAATCTCAACAGAGTAAGTCTTTAAACCTGCCAGTACAGGAGGGATGGAAACCAGGACCGTTGCCGTTTAACAGCATATGGCATATCCAGATCACTCTGTTCCGCTACGGAGCAAAGGAATGGATGTGTCTTGATCATTTGTCTGTAGTGTTGCCAGAAAACAACATGATGGAGCAGTCAGTCAGTCCAAGACCCGATACCGTCCAAGCCCACCCAGAGACTCCACTTACAGTGACATCAAACAAGAACGAGAGAGGAAGGGGAGAGCGAGAGAAAGATACAGGACCGGGGTCGGGAACAGGGGAGCTTTAGTTTCCAATCCCTAAAGAATACTGTAATCTTAACACAGAGATTCACAAGTCACCATTTCTTCGTTTCTAATGATGGAAAATTACTGTAGCATAAATAGATATATTTCACTTTATGTGTAGATGTAAGCCCATATCCTAAATCATTAGAACTTTTGTTTGGACATGCCATAGATTTAAAATCTTTTAATCTGTCACATGTTTCAGCAAAATTCAGAGCGTTTTCCAGGTCACAGGTGACCTCACCGATCCAGACGGTCTCTGTTTGCCCTTCAGTCTAAGTGACAAAGGCTGCGCTGGAGCATTATGTGCTGGTGACTGTATGAAAGCCTGTGGGTCAATGACAAAAAATAGTGTAAACCAGAAATCTCTAGTGCAAAACATGTGCTAAGCTCTTAGAAAATGTAATCTTTGTATTTCTTTTGGTTTCATATGGTTTTAAATAACTTTATCACTTTCAAGAAAAGTTTCAATTTAATAGATCTAAAAATGTCATTTGGTGTAACCATCAAGAAAGAAGTAATAACATATATCCTCATTGTCTGAATACATGTGAGTGTACACATCATAATCATTTTTAAAAATGTTTTTAAATATATTGTTGAAGATAAAAAGTATTGTTTATAAATATCATGAAATATTAATTAAGAATAAAATCAGTAAATTTCTAGAGTCGCACCACATGACATCTTACATCCTGAATACATTTGAATGTACACATTTTAATAATTATTTCCAAATTGTTTTAAAATATATTTTTGTTTTTTCTTTTATTTTTATTACAAATATTACAAATTATTAATTCATAAATAATACTACATCTCTGTTGAGTTGTACCACATGACATCTTAGAACCTATTTAGCCTATTTTCTATTTTGTTTTGTTTTTTCTGCATTTTAGTCATATATCAGGACTTTGTTCTGGCAGACAAAAGTTTAATAAATATTAATAAACAATATATTTTTTTTCTAAAAAACAACATGTTGGCTTACTTAATGTTTCTTTTCAAGAATTTCATTCTTTCATTGAAGCTTTTTCTTCATTATGATATCAAGATAGTACCGCTCTGGAATTTTTTACTTTATCTTGATTAAATATCGAAATGAATTTTAATTACTTAATTAACATATTTAAAAAAAATATTAACATATTAAAAAATATATGTTAATCATAGAAAAGATGTGTTTATATGTATACTTTTTTAATTGTATTTTTGAATAAATTAGGTTGGCGTGAAAAAGATTAGGTTAACCTTTTTTTTTTTTTAATGGGGAACACATTCACTATTAACTACGACTTTTGCCTCAAAAAACTCCTAATTACTGCTTATTAATAGTTAGTAAGATAGTAGTTAAGTTTAGGTATTGGGTAGGATTTAGGGATGTAGAATAAGGTCATGCAGAATAAGGCATTAATATGTGCTTTATAAGTACTAATAAACAGCCAATATGCAAACTAATAAGCGAATAGTTAAAAGTGAGAATTGTTCCCCATACTAAGTATTACCAAAATTAGCATCATGTCATTGACTCATAAATGTTTACCCAACTTGCAATGCATTGGTACCCAAACCCCAGTGAACATCATGAACATCACCCTGTAGGCAAATACTGAAGTGGTCTAAATGACTACAGGGTGTAGAGAGAGAGAGAGAATGCTGAGTGTGGCAGGTGGCAATAACTTACGACATGTAAGATGGGCACCCACGTGCACATGCACATGCACACACTCATTCCGGTTTAGAGGTAGGGGGAAGCTGGTGGGTCTCCTTTCACGGAACAGACACAGGAAGTTCTGTGGCACAGAGAGGAAGTTGACTAAAACAGAACACAAAAACACCCCCTCCTGATTCCTGTGTCCCAGGACATGTCTACCCAGACGATAGATCACCATGTCCATCTCCACCCTATAAACCACTAGACACGTTGTCTCTCAGAATGCGTGCGTGTGCGTGAGTCTGAAACAGTTGCTTACATAAAATGCTTACATAAATGGAATAATTCACCCAAATAATCATATCTCAACCAAATATCTTTCCAAACTTGCATGATTTTCTTCCTTCCATCAAAAAAAAGGAGATATTTTGTAGAGTTGCTCTTTTTTAGTTATAGAGTGCTCAGTGCAAATGAGTACACCACTTTTGAAAAAGTAACATTTTAAACAATATCTCAATGAACACAAAAACTATTTCCAAAATGTTGACAAGACTAAGTTTAATATAACATCTGTAACATTTAACTTACAACATGAAAGTAAGGTTAATAATATAACTTAGATTACACATTTTTCAGTTTTACTCAAATTAGGGTGATGCAAAAATGAGTACACCCCACAACAAAAACTAGTACTTTGTATGGCCTCCATGATTTTTAATGACAGCACCAAGTCTTCTAGGCATGGAATGAACAAGTTGGTGACATTTTGCAACATCTATCTTTTTCCATTCTTCAAGAATGACCTCTTTTAGAGACTGGATGCTGGATGGAGAGTGATGCTTAACTTGTCTCTTCAGAATTCCCCATAGGTGTTCGATTGGGTTCAGATCAGGAGTCACTGAATCACTTTCACCCTGTTCTTCTTCAGAAATCCAACAGTGGCCTTAGATGTGTGTTTAGGATCATTGTCATGTTGGAAAAGTGCACGACGACAAAGGGCACGGATTGATGGTAGCATCTTCTCTTTCAGTATAGAGCAGTACATCCGTGAATTCATAATGCCATCAATGAAATGCAGCTCCCCGACACCAGCAGCACTCATGCAGCCCCACATAAGGACACTGCCACCACCATGTTTCACTGTAGGCACCATGCATTTTTCTTTGTATTCCTCACCTTTGTGACGCCATACAGTTTTGAAGCCATCAGTTCCAAAAACATTTATCTTGGTCTCGTCACTCCAGAGTATAGAGTCCCAGTAGTCTTCATCTTTGTCAGCATGGGCCCTGGCAAACTCTAGGTGGGCTTTTTTGTGCCTGGGCTTTAGGAAAGGCTTCTTTCGTGGACGGCACCCATTCATGCCATTCCTCTGCAGTGTACGCCGTATTGTGTCACGGGAAATGGTCACCCCAGTTTGGCTTTCTACTTCTTCAGATAACTGCAGTGAACTTGCATGCCGATTTTCTTCAACCCCTCTCATCAGAAGACGCTCCTGTCGAGGTGTTAACTTCCGTGGACGACCTGGACGTCTCTGTGAGATGGTTGCAGTTCCATCTTTTTTAAATTTTTGTACCACTTTTGCTACAGTATTCTGACTGATAAGTAAAGCTTTGCTGATCTTCTTGTAGCCTTCACCTTTCTGGTGTAAAGAAATTATTTTCTTTCTCAGGTCTTGTGACATTTCTCTTCCATGTGGTGTCATTGCTGACAGCATGAAATGGGAAGGGGTTTTAATACCCTTTTATAGTCAACTGTCTGCTGGACACCTGTGTAATGAATAATTAGACTCACCTGTGGTTGAATTCTTGTTAAATTAGACATTTGTAGTCTAAAATTTAGCTTTGCTCCAGAGACTTTCAGTGGGGTGTACTCATTTTTGCATCACCCTAATTTGAGTAAAACTGAAAATTTTGTTCTCTAAGTTATATTATTAACCTTACTTTCATGTTATAAGGTAAACAGATGTTATATAAAACTTGTCAACATTTTGGAAATTGTTTTTGCGTTTATTGAGATATTGTTTAAAATGTTACTTTTCAAAGGGGGTGTACTCATTTACGCTGAGCACTAATATATATACACACATACATACATACAAAAAAAAAACTAAAAAAGAGCAACTTGGACATAAATCTCTCTCTCTCTCTCTCTCTCTCTCTCTCTCTATATATATATATACACAGTATGCACTACCGTTCAAAAGTTTGGGGTCTGAATTATGTTTTTGTCTCATATTCTCTCCAAGGATACATCAAAAATACAGTAAAGCAGTAATATTGAAATATAATCACAATTTAAAATAACTTGTTTTTTATATACATTTTTAAAACGGTTAGTTCCTGTCCTTGATTCTGATTGGTCAATAGCTGTTTTATTCATGATAAAACACAGCTATGACCGCTTCACCCAATGGTTCTGTGTATCACTACACAACACCTTTAGCAACCACTCTTAGCAATGTAAACTGTTTGTTCTCAGTTGATATTGTTCATTGAATCTTACTGTATTATGTAGAAGAGTATTGTGAGAAAGAGATCGAGTGAGCGAGTTTATTAGCTGCATTCAGATTTAGCATTTTCCTGCAGGTCAGTCCTATGTTCATAATAAAAAATCTGTTTAAATGTCTGATGTATTATCTTGTCCTTTTAACAGTTAAGGGGTTTTCCCGTGACTGACAGCACTAGTCAAAGCATTTGTCAGTTGCATCTTGTTCCATGTTCACAACAATTCAGTCTTTTCAATGTAAAAGTCTTCGCTACTGACTGACACACTCATAAAGAGAGTCTTTGCCGCCATCTAATGGCGTAATAATGTAACTTCTGTTGCTGTTCACGGTCAGGGACTATTTTTTCCGGTGGAAGGAAGGCTTTTAGTGAAAGTTTACTTCATGAAAGTTGCATTGATACATATTTTTGGCTTTAATATTTGTATTGTGTGGTAACCATTTTATAAAAGCAATAAGGTACTCGAGGCTAGTGCTGTATTGTGAATAAGTCACGGCTGAAGGGGTTACTCCGCTTCGCGTCGTGCCTAACAACGGCCTTCAGCCGTGACTTATTCACGATACAGCACAGCCTTGAGTACCTTATTGCTTACTTAAAACATAATTATAAAATTGTACATTTCTTATTATTATTAATGTTAGAAACAGTTGTGCTGCTTAATTGTTTTGTGGAATCCGTGATGCTTTATTTCAGGATTTCTTGATATATAGAAAGTTCAAACAAATAGCATTTATCTGAAATAGAAATCTTTAATAACATTATAAATATCTTTAACTGTTGCTTTTGATCAATTTAATGCATCCTTGCTGGATAAAAGTATTAATCATATTGATCCCAAACTTTTGAAAGGTAGTGTTTGTGCATGTATTTATGTAAATACACTATATTGCCAAAAGTATTAGGACACCCCTCCAAATCATTGAATTCAGGTGTTCCAATCACTTCCATGGCCACAGGTGTATAAAATCAAGCACCGAGCATGCAGACTGCTTCTACAAACTTTTGTGAAAGAATGGGTCGCTCTCAGGAGCTCAGTGAATTCAAGCGTGGTACCGTGATAGGTTGCCACCTGTGCAATAAGTCCATTTGTGAAATTTCCTCACTACTAAATATTCTACGGTCAACTGTCAGTGGTATTATAACAAAGTGGAAGCAATTGGGAACAACAGCAACTCAGCCACAAAGTGGTAGGCCACGTAAAAATCACAGAGCGGGTTCAGCGCATGCTGAGGCGTACATTGCTCAGAAGTCGCCAACTTTCTGCAAAGTCAATAGCTACAGACCTCCAAACTTCTTGTGGCCTTCAGATTAGCTCAAGAACAGTGCTTAGAGAGCTTCATGGAATGGGTTTCCATAGCTGAGCAGCTGCATCCAAGCCTTACATCACCAAGTGCAATGCAAAGCGTCGGATGCAGTGGTGTAAAGCACGCCGCCACTGGACTCTAGAGCAGTGGAGACGTGTTCTCTGGAGTGACGAATCACGCTTCTCTGTCTGGCAATCCGATGGACGAGTCTGGGTTTGGCAGTTGCCAGGAGAACGGTACTTGCCTGACTGCATTGTGCCAAGTGTAAAGTTTGGTGGAGGGGGATTATGGTGTGGGGTTGTTTTTCAGGGGTTGGGCTTGGCCCCTTAGTTCCAGTGAAAGGAACTCTTAATGCTTCAGCATACCAAGACATTTTGGACAATTTCATGCTCCCAACTTTGTGGGAACAGTTTGGGGATGGCCCCTTCCTGTTCCAACATGTCTATGCACCAGTGCACAAAGCAAGGTCCATAAAGACATGGATGAGTGAGTTTGGTGTGGAGGAACTTGACTGGCCTGCACAGAGTCCTGACCTCAACCTGACAGAACACCTTTGGGATGAATTAGAGCGGAGACTGCGAGCCAGGCCTTCTTGTCCAACATCACTGCCTGACCTCACAAATGCGATTCTAGAACAATGGTCAAAAATTCCCATAAACACACTCCTAAACCTTGTGGAAAGCCTTCCCAGAAGAGTTGAAGCTGTAATAGCTGCAAAGGGTGGGCCAACTCCATATTAAACCCTACGGATTAAGAATGGGATTAAAGTTCATGTGCACGTAAAGGCAGGCATCTCAAAACTTTTGGCAATATAGTGTATATGTATGTATATATAGTATAACATATAGAAAGAGGATCCGCACAATAATTGTTATTTTGTATAAGTGTACAGTATAACTGTAAGATCTGATTCTACAATGTAAAGCTATACATAAATTGAATAAAGTCAAAGATAAAAGAGAGTAGAAAAATAACCATTTTCAAATATTAATACTACAACAGGTAATGTGAAACATGCCCAGGACCATTTCAGGACATTAAAGAATGGCAGGAAAGGTTTAAAGCTCCGCCCTAATCCATAAATAACTGACTGTCCATATCCATCTTCATCTGGACTAATAGGAATGACGAGAGATGGTCTGATGAGCACAGAAAGATAGACTGAGAAAAGGGGGAGGGAATGAGGGAAATGTTCAGATTTGCATCCATCACAGGGTATTTTCAGCACTCCTGTTGCAGCGTTAGATAGAGTGGTGAGGGGAGGCTGAGCAGAGGGCAGCGTGTCACCTTTGACCCCAGAACCTCTTCAATATAAACTTTATTAGCTTGCTGCAAAATGTATGTGTGTGTGTTTGTTTGAATCTGTTGAGGCTTGTCTTGGTTCCTCCTGCATTTGAACTCTTGAAACAAACTGATTCACTCACTGGCTAAACCCCCTTACATAGTGAGGATTTATACAGATGTCTATGATTCATCACATGCACAAAAATGCATAAGAACATGTACACGTTGTAAAGACTAATGAAGGGAATTCAACAAACATAACACATACCCATCAGTGAAAGCTCATAAGATTTGATTAGTGCTCAAGAATGCGGCGTCCCATATCTCACCCGGCTCACCCTCATCTGGCCCCATTGGTTGTCAGCATGGCCATTCATCCTCAGCCCAGCCAATCGGCTGTGGTGCCAATGCAGCCTTCAGCCAATCACAGCTCACGAAGCCTTGACAGTGAGGGAGATGCTCATATGTGTTTATGGTCTCCTGCCTCTATGACAGAACACAGAACCCTTCAGAGAAAAATAAAGCAATTAGCCAATTACACCACACAGGCCTATTAAAAACCAAACATCCCAGTGTTTTCTTACCCTTTATACACAGCGATAAGACTCGAGCTGACGGAGCGAACGTATCATGTCCCACAGAGAGAGAGAAAAGTGATGGTTATGAAAGGAGCGGTAGGGAAGATTAGACGTATTTGCAGGGAGTCTCTCTTTATTTGAGAGAAGACAAATGAACTGAACTCTCAGTAACTCTTTGACTCCTGAGAAAGAGATGTGAAAAATTAAGTGAAAAACTAGTGCAGGAGAAACGGCTGTATCTGGATTATTAATCTAAAACCAATATAAAGCACTGTATATCTAGGGACAGACTGATCCATCATATTACCTCACTGAATTCCCTCGAAATACTGTTCAATAGAGCTTAAAATAAAACAAAAAACTGTCCAAAAAAAATCTTCTGTAAAAATAACTCTTCTTCAGTGAGGACACTGAGATGTACCAATCACAAATGTATCAAATACACACTTGTAAATGGACCAAATTTGAGGTAATTTGCATATACGACTGTCCTATTTATGTTGTCAGTGCCTCGTTGTCCTGTCATACTGCTGGGATTTATGCATGACTGTATTGGCTACAAAATGCTTGTTTTGTAGATGTTGGTGTGAACATTAACATTCAGAGTCTGCGTTGGTCATTTCATGTCCAGATCTTCCTTTGGACAGAGGTTTTTAAAACATCAGTGAGACGTCTTGGAAAACATAGATAACATATCATACTGATATTAAATCGATCCAAATTGTTATAAAATGTTCTCAAGCATGCGTACATGTTTTATGACAGCCTCTGGAGGAAGCAGCTGCAATGCAGTTGTGCACATATTTCCTGATTTTAGAAAAACAGAGACAAAAAAAGCACTTGCAGTAATAATTTTAGCAATTGCAACTTTAAGTGACTTCTCACAGCAAATGATTAATAATAGCATTGTGCTGGTTTCTTTTTTTAAAAAAATAACTACTATTAGTCATGGGGATTAAAGTGTGTCTAGAATGTACTTCATGTAAAATAATTTTAGACTGAATGTGGTTGCAGGAGATGCCAGGATGTATATTATTACAGAAGGAAAATTTAAACAGGAGCTTTCCTTAAACTGAACAAAACACATGAATGTCTTTGTTTTCTTACAAATAATTTCCCTTGTCACCTCCAGAATACACACACACACACAAAGTTGTGTTACCAACCCCTTACATTTCAGAGAATGTATTTTTAAAAGTGTATGACAGTTTTTTTTTTTTTTACTTATTTAAAGTATAAACATAAATAAATATCCCAGCACAGTAATTAAAAAATTATAATAAAGATACATCCTGATAAGTTCTACAGAAAATAAGTGCTATTATCTTAGGCAGTGTTGCTTCTTGGGTAAATGTATCTTGATTTAATGATTTTTATATATTTCTTACTGTAAAATAAGTTAAAAAAAAAACAAACATTCTTTCACAGCACACACAATGCTCTCAATACCTGCACATCATGTTAGAAAATCTAGATAATGACCAACTTGGATGCCAGCTACCATGTTCCAAAACACAGCTACAAGTTTAAGGTGGATTATCCATTTTTTTGTGAATTATGTTTACAAAGATTTGCCCTGTATTAAACTGCTTTGTCATGCTGTCCCTTTGCATATATGTCAGCTTCCTATTGCTCTTGAGGTGTTTATGCAGCACTCTCTTAGCACTTCCACAGGACTCTCAAAGACCTCTCACAACCAGTAACCATTGCTATAAATCTCACACACAATGAGCTCTTAAAGACCAGGGTGGTCTTCCCTGTTGTCTCTTTCCTCTCCTGCTCTCTCCTGCAACCATCTCAAACTTTCTCTTACTCTTACTGAAACATTCACCCTATCCATTCCTCTATCCTTCAAACTCCATACCCCAGCAGTCCCGGTCCCCCTATACACTCCAAAGGTCTCCGTGACTCACTGTCTTAGGTCCAGCTCCTGGGGAGGATGGTTTCGGGTGAGTTGTGAGTCGCCCTCTCCTCAAAAGCGCCATCTCAAGAGAGCCTGATGTCCACTAAATCCGTTTCAAAACTAATAAACAATTGTCAAGCGAGAGGTAAAGCAGAGAGCTGTATGGCCATTCTAAAAGCACATCAAAGGGTCCGCACTAAGAGCCGTGTAGACGAGAGATGTGGATGACCTCTCCACCGCACACATACACAAATCACATATGCACCTCACAAATATCACAAGCATACATAGCAGACACTGGGATGAAAGTATTTCAAAATTACAGACAGAACAATGACATATAAATGGAGCTGAATTCGCTGTGAGTTACTGTGTGAGTCACTGGATGGAGAAAATCACAGTTAAGGGGCAAAGATTCAGACTTAAAGACTGAAATGAAGAAAAGAATACAGCTCTCATCACATAGCACTGGATAGGACAGGATAGGAAGGGTCAGGACAAGATAGGATAGGATAGACCAGGATAGGTCAGCCTAGGACAGGTTAGGATAAATTAGGGCAAGGTAGGATATGATGGGATAGGATAAATCAGGGCAGGACAGGATAGGGTATAATAGGACGGGAGAGGATAAATCAGGGCAGGGTAGAACTGGGAAAGGATAGGATAGTATACAGCAGGCCAGGACAGGATAGGATAGGCCAGGATAGGATAGATCATGGCCGGGTAGGATTGAGAAATGATAGGATAGGCCAGGATAGGAAGGGATAGGATAGGTAAGGCCAGGAAATAATAGACCAAGATAGACCAAGATATGATAAGACAGGATATGGTAGGATGGGATATGATAGGATAATTAGGCCAGGATAGGATTGACCAGAGTGGAATGGATTTGGGAGAAAATCTACAGCTTCATGACTGACAGAACAAAGGACAGGTTAGGATAAATTAGGGCAAGGTAGGATATGATGGGATAAGATAGGATAGGATGGGATAAATCAGGACAGGACAGGATAGGGTATAATAGGACCAGGATAGGATAGATAGGCCAAGATAGGATAGATCATGGACGAGTAGGATTGGGAAAAGATGGGATAGGCCAGGATAGGATAGGTTAGGCCAGGAAATAATAGGATAGACCAGGATATGATAGGACAGGATATGGTAGGATGGGATAGGATAGGATAATTAGGCCAGGATATGATAGGATTGATCAGAATATGATAGGATATGAAAAGATAGGCCAGGATAGGACAGGACAGGCCAGAGGAGGAATCTACAGCTTCATGACTGACAGAACAGAACATAGGACAGGTTAGGATAAATTAGGGCAAGGTAGGATATGATGGGATAGGTTAGGATAGGATAGGATAGGATGGGATAAATCAGGACAGGACAGGATAGGGTATAATAGGACCGGATAGGATAAATCAGGGCAGGGCAGAATTAGGAAAGGTTAGGATAGGATATAATAGGCCAGGATAGGATATAATAGGCCAGGATAGGATAGATAGGCCAAGATAGGATAGTATACAGTAGGCTAGGACAGGATAGGATAGGCCAGGATAGGACAGATCATGGCCAGGTAGGATTGGGAAAATATAGGATAGACCAGGATAGGAAGGGATAGGATAGGTTAGGCCAGGAAATAATAGGATAGACCAGGATATGATAGGACAGAATATGGTAAGATGGGACAGGATAGGATAATTAGACCAGGATATGATAGGATTGACCAGAATATGATAGAATAGGAAAAGATAGGCCAGGATAGGACAGGCCGGAAGATGAATGGATTTGGGAGAAAATCTACAGCTTGACTGACAGAACATACATCACTATCTTTGACTGTCCACTAAATAACCACCATCTAATTTCAGACCCTCACACTTTTCGCTGCCACAAACAACACTGCTCACACACTCTGGCCGGGTCTGGCTGCTGGGCAGCAGAGGAGCCAGGTTGGCTGAGCCCTAGAAAGTGGGAGCCAGTTTCTCAGTGTGTGTGTGTGTGTGTGTGTGTGTGTGAGTGAGTGAGTGAGAGACAGAGAGAGAGAGAGAGAGAGAGAGAGAGAGAGAGAGAGAGTGTGTGTGTGTTGTGTGTGTGTGTAGGGGGAGGAAATAAGTAAACTTCACAGCCCATGACATAAATCACATCAAGACATGACAGTAGGACACTGAGCAGGACCACTGATAAAACCAGCAGGAGGGAGGGAGAGAGACAGAGAGAGAATGGAGAGAAAGTAAGTGGGAAGAACAAGGGTCATGGTAATGGGCGAGGGGGTAGAGCAAATGGAAAGAGCGATATAAAGAAAGTCTGAATGTGTTTGTGTCAGAGTGTGTGTGTGTGAGTGAGAGAGAGAGAGAGAGAGACAGAAAACCAAAAAGAGAACGAGAGATGGACAGAGTAGGGGGAGTGAGAGAAGGATAGGAGTGCGTTTTTAGATTCCCAGTCCTCCCGAAGGTGTAGATTATCCAAAGAGCACAAGCTAATTTCCAGGTTCGTGAATGCATTCCCCATTTCAAACAGCTGTCCACCTAAATCTTCACTGGCTGAGAGGATGCACCCCCACTATATGTGTTATGATTCACACTGATCCAAGAACACTTTTACACAAAATTTACTGTTTTCCCCTCATTTTTGCTGGTGCTAGCTCTTCATAACTAAGATGGCAGGTGATACATCATTTGATATACTGATCTTTCATTGACATGCTAACAAGGCCATTAAAACAGCTGAACTAATGTTACTGCTATTTAGCAGCTCTCACAAATCAAGGACTGTGTATCATTAACCGAGCCACTCTGGACGTCTCTGACAATTTGACACGATGTTCGTCGTACTTATTAGCTGTTGGCTGAATCAGACTTGACCGTACATGAATGAAGTCTCCGTAAACTATCTGACATCTCTGCTCCACAAACTAACCTCCGTGTTTATTCTACAGCCCAATTATGGAGAAAAACAAAACGTCTAACTGTGTACGGAGAGCGTTCGCTGTTTGTGTATGGCAAGAACACATCAATGGCAGCACTTCATTGTGTAGCTGACGTCTGCGGTTTAATTTATGATCTCCTATTTGTGTAAAATGTAGGCCATAATTTTAATATGTGTGAAAGTAAGAAGTAAACGGAAAGTGGGAAGTTTATGTATTTTCAGGGCTCATTTGTCTGTATTGAAACTGGTTGAAAGAGGCTGTTCTGGGTTGACCTTTAAAAAATGCACTGTGGTGGTACCATGGTACAGTCAGCGTGATGTTGGCATGGCAACACCATGACACTTTGATATATACCATGGTATTCACATGGCACTTTAAGCCAATTCAAAGATAAACAGGGTATTAACATGGTACATGTCAAAGAATCATGGTATTTCCATAGTATATATTAAAAAAAACAAAAAAAAAAAACACTAAAGTAACACTTTTACTATGGCACTCTGCCTCAGAAAACATGGTAATGATAAGTGACATGACTTTGAAGGCCCACCTTCAGTTCACAAGCTGTCATGAATAGACATAAAATGACACTAAACGATGCTTTGCCAATGTGATAAAGTATTTCATAGCTATTTACCCTGATGCTAGTAGCACTAATGAGTGCACCCACACGCACGACACATACTGAACCAATGTTATAGCTCAAATGACTAATGCTACACACACTCTCCAAAAAACATAGGTACACAGGCCCTCCTCTCTCTTATCAGACAGCTGTAGCTTGTTTTTTTTTTAAAGTAGGAAAAACTGAGCAGAGCACATTAAAGAAAATAGGAGTGAGTGTGTGCGAGTCTGTTTTCCTGGCCAGACTTTTAGTCTTGTAGCTGGAGATAGCAGTTGGAACAGCCATGCAAAGCAAGCCTCCACCATTCCCCTCCCACTGCCTTATACTACCTGAAAACATAATACTGCTGTGTTACACAATCTCTCTCTCATACACACACAAAGAACCATCTCTGCCTCCATGTTCACTGCAGTTAGGTCATTCCTGTTACGCAGTGTTTTGAAGTCTGTAAAAAATTAATAATAATAATAATAATGAATATGTTTGTGTTGTAATTTAAAGGAAGCATTTTGATAAAAGAATAAACTAAACTCTCAGACGTGTTTTGGTCAAACTCAGACACTTAAACTTCAATAATTATAACCTTGTTTTAGAAAATGTACAGGATTGATTTTTTAAATAAACTTTAATATCATAATTTTTAAAATAAAACCATCATTGAATTCAGAAAACCCATTACTAACACTTACTGATGTTTGTGTTGTTGTTTTCCCACCAAAAATGGTGTCACTTCCTGGAAAATGACGCAAAGTCACAACCTGGCTTTTGTTAAATGGATATTACAAAAGATTAATAGGTTTAAAAAAAAAAAAGTGTAATTGAGAACACATAAATTGAGAAAACCTATGAATGATTATCAATCAAAACAAAATTCACAAGAAAACGTGCAGAACATTTTGATGAGAACAAAGAAAAAAAATGAAGGAAAAAATTAAGTAATTTTTAGAATATATTTCTAATAAATTGCCAGTTTTTCATGTCGGAAGTCAATGCTTAGCAGACAGTGAACATGGTAAAAAACCCACAGTATTCAATAAAAAAAAATAATATGATTTTATATATAGCTCAATAATGAGATATATGATGAGGACATGAAAATGTAATATAAAATGTTGGCGACTTCATCACAAACCTGTACACACGCGTCGTGGAGTTAGAATAGAGAGATGAAGTAATCCTGAGAGAGAGAGAATTTGAAATTGAGTATGAGGCAATAGTGAGGAGGAGTGTGTGTGCGAGTGTGTGTGTGTATCTGGCCATAGTGGAGCCCGGTCCCTGAAGTCTGCATGCTGTCAGTGTGAGTGGCCTTATCTTCCCCAAACATTTACTTAACCCTTTGTCTTACAGGGTCCAGCACAATGAGACACAGCCAGAGGAATCCCAGCGGGACTTCAGATGGACAGGCCTGCCGCTCACTGATACACTCACAGTCGCACTGACTGCAGTCTAATCTGCACACGTTAAACTCACATCACAGCGATAACTGCAGCTCACCAACCTCAATTCTCTTTTAATGACATCACTGAAATCTTGCTTTGTCCTCATCCTTTTCATTGAAATGATAACCACAGCTGACAGATGGAAGAGTCTTAGCCAATCAATTCCGGCACATAAAACAATTTCAGTACAATAAACTACAAGGACTATTGTGTAAATGCTCTTCTGTCATTTTATGCAGCATTAGTTTATAAGCTCTAGATTCTGGCCATTTTTTTCTGAGGTAACAGTGAAGTGTGCTGTAAATACCTTTCTGTTATCTGAGCATGTGTTAAACCCTGGGTTCAGAAGAATGCAGCAGTCGGCCTTTGTCTCTGTGTCCACATCATCAGGACAGGAGGCCGTCAGAGAGGAGCTTATCAAACCCTACAATACCATTACAGTGAGAGAGAGAGAGAGAGAGAGAGAGAGAGAGAGAGAGAGAGAGAGAGAGAGAGAGAGAGAGAGAGAGAGAGAGAGAGAGAGAGAGATCCATACCTTTCAGACAAACATTTCTCCATGAGACATGTAACCTTTCTTTTCCCTGAAGGGTTAGTTCACACAAAAATGAAAATCCTGTCATCATTTACTCACCCTCATGTTATTCCTATATGAATTTCTTTCTTCTGCTGAACACAGAAGATATTTTGAAGAATGTTTGGAACCAAACAGTTGTGGAGCACCACTGACTTCCATATACGGGAAAAAAAAATACTATTGAAATCTATGGGGTCCATCAGCTCTTTGGTTACTGAGATTCCTCAAAGTATCTTCTTTTGTGTTCAACAGAAAAAAGGAACTCATACAGGTTTGGAACAACTTGAGGGTGAGTAAATAATGACAGAATTTTCATTTTTGGGTGAACTATCCCTTAAGCCCGGACAGAATCTAAGGCCCTGATATACTCACGGCGAAGTTCTTTTTTGTTCTTTGTTTAGGAGTAAAACGAAGTTCGAAATACGTGAGCAGCGTTATACTGTTATTGAACATCTGACTCCGCCCACATACTGCTGAGAGCAACGTTTAGATGAATATGTAAATATGTGCTGCACACTTTCCTCACAATAACAAAATAAACAACAAAAATGAGAAAACAGCAAGTATTTTTTATAGAAAGCATAAGAAAAGCATCTGATCATAACAACATGGGTTGGTTAGCACAAGCTCTGCAAATTAAATCTGCAAAGTTTTATATAACATCTGTTTAACATGAAAGTAAGGTTAATAATATAACTTAGATTACACATTTTTCAGTTTTACTCAAATTAGGGTGATGCAAAAATGAGTACACCCCACAACAAAAACTAGTACTTTGTATGGCCTCCATGATTTTTAATGACAGCACCAAGTCTTCTAGGCATGGAATGAACAAGTCGGTGACATTTTGCAACATCTATCTTTTTCCATTCTTCAAGAATGACCTCTTTTAGAGACTGGATGCTGGATGGAGAGTGATGCTCAACTTGTCTCTTCAGAATTCCCCATAGGTGTTCGATTGGGTTCAGATCAGGAGTCACTGAATCACTTTCACCCTGTTCTTCTTCAGAAATCCAACAGTGGCCTTAGATGTGTGTTTAGGATCATTGTCATGTTGGAAAAGGGCACGGAGTGATGGTAGCATCCTCTCTTTCAGTATAGAGCAGTACATCCGTGAATTCATGATGCCATCAATGAAATGCAGCTCCCCGACACCAGCAGCACTCATGCAGCCCCACATAAGGACACTGCCACCACCATGTTTCACTGTAGGCACCATGCATTTTTCTTTGTATTCCTCACCTTTGCGACGCCATACAGTTTTGAAGCCATCAGTTCCAAAAACATTTATCTTGGTCTCATCACTCCAGAGTATAGTCCCAGTAGTCTTCATCTTTGTCAGCATGGGCCCTGGCAAACTCTAGGTGGGCTTTTTTGTGCCTGGGCTTTAGGAAAGGCTTCTTTCGTGGACGGCACCCATGCATTCCTCTGCAGTGTACGCCGTATTGTGTCACGGGAAATAGCCACTCCAGTTTGGCTTTCTACTTCTTTAGATAACTGCAGTGAACTTGCATGCCGATTTTCTTCAACCCTTCTCATCAGAAGACGCTCCTGTCGAGGTGTTAACTTCCGTGGACGACCTGGACGATGGTTACAATTCCATCTTTTTAAAATTTTTGTACCACTTTTGCACCAGTATTCTGACTGATAAGTAAAGCTTTGCTGATCTTCTTGTAGCCTTCACCTTTCTGGTGTAAAGAAATTATTTTCTTTCTCAGGTTTTGTGACATTTCTCTTCCATGTGGTGCCATTGCTGACAGCATGAAATAGGAAGGGGTTTTAACACCCTTTTATAGTCAACTGTCTGCTGGACACCTGTGTAATGAATAATTAGACTCACCTGTGGTTGAATTCTTGTTAAATTAGACATTTGTAGTCTAAAATTTAGCTTTGCTCCAGAGACTTTCAGTGGGGTGTACTCATTTTTGCATCACCCTAATTTGAGTAAAACTGAAAATTTTGTTCTCTAAGTTATATTATTAACCTTACTTTCACGTTATAAGTTAAACAAATGTTATATAAAACTTAGTCTTGTCAACATTTTGGAAATTGTTTTTGTGTTCATTGAGATATTGTTTAAAAAGTTACTTTTCAAAGGGGGTGTACTCATTTACGCTGAGCACTGTAGTTCCTACTACCGGGGGAAAAAAACAAACATTTAATTTACAGCAATTAACATTTTTTAAAACGAAACCTTGTTTTCCAATTTTAGCACTGAAGTGGTTAAAGGGTTAGTTCACCCAAAAATGAAAATAACCAGTAATAAAGGACTTCTGAAGCGAAGCGATGCATTTGTGTAAGAAAAATATCCATATTTAACAAGTTATAAAGTAAAATATCTAGTTTCCACCAGACCGCCTTCCGTATTCAAGTTAAGTACGTTTATGATGGATGGATGTGGATGGATGCACTTTCTTGAGCTTCATACTCGTTGGTCCCGTTCACTGCCATTATAAAGCTTGGATGTGTCAGGATATTTATTCATATATCTCCAATTGTGTTCATCAGAAAGAAGAAAGTCATGTACACCTAGGATGGCTTGAGGGTGAGTAAAGCTTGGGCTAATTTTCATTTGAAAGTGAACTAATCCTTTAACAAATGTTGTGGAAGTATTGTTCATTGTTCGTTCCCGTTTACTAGTGTAGTTAACTAATGTTAACAGATGAAACCTTATTGCCAAAAAACAAACATATAAGAGGTGTGAGACTTGTTGAACTTCAGTAATGACAGCTGTTCCAATTCTGTGGCCTATAAAGAGGAATAGTTCAACAATGACAGCAGATTTAATATATTATTAGAATTATTAACAATTATTAGAATAATAATCAGAAAATATATTTCAATATTGTTTTAAAAAAAAATGATAATGGTGAAATATGCAATTTTAATGACGTCCACAAACTAAATGGATCAGCGTCCTTGGAAACCATCAGAATGAAGATGTGAGACTGAAGATTCAATGCATTTGTTGAATGAGTACTATCCTGTAAGAGCTTGAATAGGTAAGAAAGGCAGTGATGTAGTGTTTGTGTGTTAGGGGTTGAGTTGTGTGTTGGTGGGGGTGGGGGGGGGCATAGTGAGAGACAAAGAGACAGAGAGAGAATTCAGTATTAAAGTACTTCCAGCTCTCTCTCCACTCCCCCACATAATCAAACAAACCATGATTAAAAATATTTCAAGGTCTAGAGTCACTTCTATAAATCTGGAGGGCTCTCTTGAAGATGTAGTCGGCAGACACACACACACACAGACACAGACACACACACACACACACACACACACACACACTTACTTACTATCAGCCAACTTCTTTTGGATTTAACCCACCAGAATATATGTCTCTTTGGCTTTCTCTCTGGCTCTCTCTCTGGCTCCCTGTGTCTGCTGTGTTCTTACAGTAAAATAAATAGGCTGCATCTATCTGCAAAGTGCAGCGAAGGGTCTGAAAACAGGGTTATCCAAAGTGCATGTTCAGAAGCAGCGAGAGAGAGAGAGACAACAGAATGAGAAAGGGTGAGAGATTAACCCGAATGGAGGAACATGAGAAACAGACAGACAAAGAGAAAAGAAATAGATAGACAGACAGAGACAGGAACATAAGGAAATCCTGCATGGAGACGATGAAGAGGGGAGAGGGGAGAGATAATGAAAGAGAAGAGAAGGCAAAAAAGAGAGAGAAAAGAATTCCACATGTGCAGCATGCCCTTGTCTTTACGATGGCTATGATTATAATTTAGTGCTGCTGTTTCAGGGCTGACATCATCAGTGCAGCACCAATCAGATGGCACAGAGTCTATAAATTAATGAGTGGGCTAGAGTTCAGCTGACCGGGGCAGGGTCAAAGTTCATTCCACTCATGAAAAAGTTTCTAATGGAATGTGACTGCAAAAATCAGCCCTGACTGAAACTAGCTTTCACGTGTTTTGTGATCGTGGATATTTGACCAGCAAGTCTTGTTGTTAATGTAAAATAATACACATTATACGCATAACACACACACGCAATACACAGCAACCATATGTGACCCTGGACCACAAAACCAGTCATAAGTCACACGGATATATTTGTAGCAATAGCCAACAATACATTGTATGGGTCAAAATTATCGATTTTTCTTTTATGCCAAAAATCATGAGGATATTAAGTAAAGATCATGTTCCATGAAGATATTTTGTAAATTTCCTGCCATAAATATATATCAAAAATGTATTTTTGTGAGTGGATATGCATTGCTAAGGAGACAACTTTTCTCAATATTTTGATTCCAGATTTTCAAATAGTTGTATCTCGGACAAATATTGTCCTAACAAACCATACATCAATGGAAAGCTTATTTATTCAGCTTTCAGATGATGTATAAATCTCAATTTCAAAAAAACTGACCCTTATGTTTTGTGGTCCAGGGTCACATATTTGGTACATATACTATTTAAAGGGTCTATTATGAACGAATAATTAAAGCTGTTTTGTTTTATATAAATCATGGTCACATGACAAGTAAACATGTCAGTGATCAATTCATTTTAAAAAGGTAGCCAATTGATTCACAATATAACATAACATAAATACTGTTCTTTTGAACCTTCTATTCATCAAAGAATCTAGAAATATTTGTATCGCGGTTTCCAGAAAAATATTAAGCAGCACAACCATTTTCAACATTAATAATAAAAAGAAATGTTTCTTGAGCAGCAAATCAGCATATCAGAATGATTTCTGGAGGATCATGTGACACTGAAGACTGGAGTAATGATGCTGAAAATTCAGCTTTGATCACAGGGTTTAATTACATTTTAAAATATATTAAAATAGAAAAAAAAAGTTATATTAAATATATATATATATATATACAGTTTTTTTTTTTTTTTTTTTTATTTAAAAACATTTTTTAAAAAATCGTACTGACCCCAGACTTTTAAACAGTAGGGTATATACCATTTTTGGTTTGGTTGATAATTTCTACTGTTTTCACTTTACACTTGCAGTTCAGAATGTTATCACCTAAATTTTTGATAAATCAGGTATTGAATGTCTGGATTATAAGTAGAATGTAGATTATTTGATTTGCTTATTGATTACAAATTCATAAGCACATCAGTAAATGTATTAACTAGATACACAAAGACATTGACGATTATAATTTATGTTTAAGGAGTGTGCGTGAATGTGTGTGGTATCTTTTGGCATACTCAGTCACTGATTGCCCAAATGGTTATTATCTGCAGATGGATTATGCTGTAAAATAATGAGGCAGAAATGAAAGGGCTCAGAGTTCATGAAACATTGGACTAAAATAGGTGTACATGCACCTCATTAGAGGAATCTTATGCATGAAACTAGTACATACTGTAGTTTTGAGTGTGCATGTGAGAGCACGTGTTTGAAACCAATAGGGGTGTGCTTACCTGACTTGACTGACAGGCTGATGGTGCTGTGTATGTAACTAGCTGTGTTGACTCCTGCTCCCCGCTGGAGGC
The DNA here is from genome assembly GCA_039654765.1 of Mylopharyngodon piceus. Classification (NCBI taxonomy): domain Eukaryota; kingdom Metazoa; phylum Chordata; class Actinopteri; order Cypriniformes; family Xenocyprididae; genus Mylopharyngodon; species Mylopharyngodon piceus. The sequence continues at coordinate 19,202,226 of CM077446.1, read as the reverse complement.
CGACATCAAGAATAACACACACCTCAGCAACGTCTCTCACCCTGCATGAAATGCCTGGCACTTTGGAGACGAGAAGGCGAGAGAAAGAGCAGTCCTGGGCCTCATCACTCCACACTTCACATGAGAAGACAGACAGACGGACAGACACACACTGAGAGGGTGACACAGAGGACATTACTTACGACAGGGTCATAGCGTGGCACAGGGACTCAACTTACAGCAATTAAATAAACAGATAACAGCCGAATAAACACTATATTGAGACACTATAATATGCAAAGCTGTAGGAATGATTTGAAACCGGGAGAATATTAAGGTTTTGAATGCATCTTACATGTTATCATGTAAAGGTCATAAACATTAGCAAATTTGGATTGCTAACTATTGCAGAGAACAACTCATTCATTTAAAAATTCATGTACAATGTTCATGTAAATGAATATGATATATTTATAATGAATTGATATTAAAAGATATAAACGTCATGTCGCACACTAAGCAAAATTTTTGCCCCATACCCTGATTTCAATTTGCAAGTAAATGGCATTGTCAGCAATATGTCCATTTATTCAATGTGCTCAAGTTTTGTGTGCGTCTATTTACCTTTTTTTATTCTTCAAAGAATCTGAAAAAAAAAAAAAAAATAAAAAAAAAAATAATAATAAAAAAAAAAAAATTATATATATATATCATGGTTTCAACAAAAATATTGAGCAGCACAACTGTTTTCAACACTCGTAATAATAATAAGTATATATATTTTTTTTAGATATTAGCATATTAGACTGATTTCTGAAGGATCATGTGACACTGAAGATTGAATAAGAGTGTTTTCCTAATATTTTCTAAGTCCTGAAAACTTTTTTCTGAAAGTTCTGTGACTGTTGAAAACATCCAGAGTATTATATATATATATATATATATATATATATATAAAGAACAAATTTCTTGAATGTTCTGGAAAACATTAGCAAAATGGATGCCGTGTCCTTAACAATATGCAAAATACACAGTCTTTACCATTAGAATTGACATGTAAGATTAAGACTCACAACCACAGAATTACATCCACTCAACAAACAAAAAACTAACCCTGCATGCAGAAGCCAAACACTTTGGCTGCGAAATGTAAAAGTAAACTGTTTTTCGTCCATAATATCCATTCCCACTGTTCCTCATCTAAAGCGTCAATCTATCACTTCAGGCTCATGTCCTCTCCTCCCCATCCCTTCACGCCTCTCCCTGATTCTGAGGAGAGCGGGAGGGATGCTGGGGGCTGGGAAAACCTGGACTTGACCCCTGAGTTCTGGGCTCCACAGAGTCTCCTTACCAAGCCTCCCTGATGACAGATGAACAGACACTCTCTCACACACACCACACATAATACCACAACTTTGGAGATTTTCTTAATTGTACAGTTTTTTGGTATGTCTCTCACTGGTTTGTTACAAGCAGATTCAACGGGTCTTTTTTTTTTTTTTTTTTTGGCAAGTAGGCCTACATATTCAGGGTTCAAAGTTGAAGGGGAGGTGAAGCTACACTAGCCACGAGGAACCTACGCCAAAAACATCTATTTAGAAATGTAAAAAAGAGAGAGAGATTGTCCATTTCATAACTCACATCAGACATTACAATCGAGACGTCGTTATTTCACACGCCAACTTTTCGTGACAAAACACAATAAATACACGGACTGTATACAATATACCTGCAAAACGAGCTGCCAACATGATTCAACTGCATGCTTTGGTGTGAAGTCGCTTAACGGGGCTTTACCGGGAGGTGTGAGCCAAATAAATAGCGAGGAATCGTAAATTACGGCCGGAGAGATGGCGGCGACATGGGGAAGGAGGGGCGCATTGATTGTAGACGTAGATGGAGTTTTTTCTTTCTCTTTACCCCACACCTACCCTTCAACATTTTTCCCCTTCCTGACTCTTTTTCCACGGCAAGGAAACGATCTTGCTCCCGGCCACGGAAGTCATCGCTCTCAGACGTCTCCGTCTCATCGTTTACAATGCTATTTTCCTTCTTATTTTGGCATTTTCCTCGTCGGTCTGGTTATTTGTTGCCATTTCTTTTTTTCCACGCATGGACAAACTTAGAGAATGAATAACTTAGAGAATGAAGCTAAGTTTAGTAACAGCCACCTCTAATAATACCCATGTGAAATGGCATTAATTCCCATAACAGGAAAAATGCACGAGGACACACACGCGCACAAAAACCCCTCCCAATTCCACTTACCTTCACACACACTCAAGATATGGCAAGCCGTTTACACATTTATTCCTTAAAACTAACCAGTAACTCTTTAAAAAAAAATCTTAGTGCCACATATTTCATTTACAAGTACGGAGCCCCGCACATGACTTAAAAAAATTTAAATCGTGCGCACGTTTTAGTAAATAGAGGGAACGAAACAGTAAATAGTGCGCACGATTTAGCCTACTATTTTTTTTCCTGCATGTCATGTCTGGGGCTCCATACACAAGTAATATCAGTGACCAGCATCTTTTTCAATTTCTCTAGTGAATATTCAGTATAATTAGTTACTATTTATTGTTTTGCTATTGGTCACTGTCCCAATACTGAAAAGATCCTTGGTTGTTGTATTAATAGGGGTGAATTCAGGTTTTTTGAGACACTTTTCCCCAGTCATCTCAATGGCAAAAAGTGTCCCAATCACCCTGAATTCACCCTATTTATATATTATTTGCATAGTGTTAGAAGTTTTATTGAAAATATTTATTAAAAGTTATTAGAAATATTTAAAAAGTAAAATACAAATGTGACCAGCCAACAATACATTGTATGGGTCAAAATTATAAATTTTTCTTTTAGGCCAAAAATCATTAGGATATTAAGTAAAGATCATGTTCCATGAAGATATTTTGTAAATTCTCTATCGTAAATACAGTGGTGGTCAGAATTATTGGCACCCTTGATAAATATGATCAAAGATGACTGTAAAAATAAATCTGCATTGTTTATCCTTTTGATCTTTAATTCATAAAATTAGCAAAAATCTAACCTTTCATTGAAGGAAAAGAATTGAAAGTGGGGGGAAAATCACATTATGAAATAAATGTTTTTCTCCAAAACACATTGGTCACAATTATTGGCACCCCTAGAATTTTTTATGAGTAAAATATCTCTGAAGTGTATTCCCATTCATATTTACATTTATTTAGCACACCAGGGTGATCATGAACATGAAATTGTCCAGCCATGACTTCCTGTTCCACAGGAGTATAAACATGAGGAAACACAAAGGCCAAATTCCCGTAATCATTCATCACAATGAGTAAAACCAAAGAATATAGTTCTGATGTGCAGCAAAAGATTGTTGAGCTTCACATAGAAAGTGGCTGTAAGAAAATAGCTAATGCATTGAAAATCCCCATTTCCACCATCAGGGCAATAATTAAGAAGTTCCAATCAACTAAAGATGTTACAAATCTGCCTGGAAGAGGACGTGTGTCTAAATTGCCCTAATGCGCAGTGAGGAGGAAAGTTTGAGTGGCCAAAGACTCTCCAAGGATTACAGCTGGAGAACTGCAGAGATTAGTTGAGTCTTGAGTCTCAGAAAGCCTGAAAAAAATGATCAAACAGCACCTACATCCCCACAAGTTGTTCGGGATCCTCTGCTCTAAACTAACTAAAAAACTAAAACTAAAAAACTAAAAAAAAAGAGCTTTTTTTTTTTTTTACACATAAAAGTATAAAAAGTACCCCATGTCCATGGTTAAATATTCTGCTGGATCTTTAATGTTGTGGGCCTATTTTTCTGCTGGAGGTCCTGGACATCTTGTTCAGATTCATGGTATCAGGATTCTATTAAATACCAACAGATAAAAAATCTAAACCTGACCACTTCTGCTAGAAATCCAATAATGGGCCATGGTTAGATCTTCCATCAGGACAATGATCCAAAACAAACATCAAAGCCAACACAAAAATGTGTCACTGAGCACAAAATGAAGCTTCTGCCATGGCCATCCCAGTCCCCTGACCTGAACCCTAAAGAAAATGAGTGGAGTGAACTGAAGAGAAGAAGCACCAACATGGAGCTGGGAATCTGAAGGATCTGTAGAGATTCTGTATGAAGGAATGGTCTCTGATCTCTTGTCAGGTGTTCTCCAAACTCATCAGGCATTATAGGAGAAAACTCTGAGCTGTTATCTTGGCAAAAGGAGGTTGCAAAAATTATTGAATAAAAGGGTGCCAATAATTGTGGCCAACGTATTTTGGAGAAAAACATTTATTTCATAATGTGATTTTCCCCCCACTTTCAATTCTTTTCCTTCAATGAAAGGTTAGATTTTTGCTAATTTTAGATTCCAGATTTTCAAATAGTTGTGTCTCGGCAAAACATTGTCCTATCCTAACAAACCATACATCAATGGAAATCTTATTTATTCAGCTTTCAGATGATGAAAATGACAGAAAATTACCCTTATGACTGGTTTTGTGGTTCAGGGTCACAAATATTTATATTTTCTAGACTAATAAAATTTAACAAGATAGTCTACTAGGCACTATAGTGAGTGACCTGTAGTAAAGAAATAATAGTAGGAAGAATAGTAGGCCTAGTCATTATGAATAGTTACTAGTGAAATTTAAGATACTTGTCACTACATGTTTACCCTCTAGTAATTAAAAAATGTGCTAGTTAATTTTAAGAAGTAAATGTTAAAATCACTTTCCATATTCGCTTTCCATGCTTGCAGGACAGAAGGGTTAAATGCCCCAGCATTGCAGTAGGAGGTGATAGAATAGTACAGTTAATAGAGATTTGTATTTTTGAGCATGTTCTGACAGATTTTGCTTGTGGCCTCCATTATAACTTGTCTTGCAATCTGTTGCAAAAATATTACATTAAAACAGAGGAAAGAGCAAAGCTGGGAGAGCTGATTTAATAATATTAGTTAAAATTACATGAACCATGTCAATAAATGCAAACATCCCATGCAGCAATGGACTTAATATTTTCTTTAATAAACCATAAATACAATGCCATTTATGATTTAAAACATGTTAATGAGTAACTCACTGTTGACTGTGATCATGTAACAGGCAGTGAGTATTTGATATATGTGTCTAATGAAGCTGACTATTGGCCAGGTGTGTGTCCGGAAAAGCATGTGTGTGTGTGTGCAAACACCAACACCGAACACCTGTCCTACTTTGTAAATGTGTGCATGGTTGTGTGTGTGTTGTGTAATTGCAGAAGCCAATATATGAGCATGTTCTTGCATTGGATTTGAGTGCGTGTGCATGTGCCATTTCGCTGTGATAATTTTAAATAGATGCACTTTGTTTTATGGGCCTTTAGTTGTAACACAACCTTTGGCCCGTGAACACCTTGACCTTTGGATATAGGCGGGGTCATTCTCTTATTTTTGTTTTCGTGAGTGCATGAGGGGAGAGGGACTCTCCTTTAATCACCCTGTCATTTAGGACACATCCAAAGGGACTGGAATCGTTTTTTAATCTTTTGTTAAAGTTCACCCAAAAATGAAAATGCGTCATCATTTACTCACCCTCGTGTCATTCCAAACTTCTGCATTCCTTAGTGATTTTGTTTTGTTTTGTTCTGGCCCCTATTGATCTTTACTGTATAGACAAAACAGATCAAAATATCTTCTTTTCTGTCTAGAATGTTTATTTTGGGGTGAAATATTTCTTTAAATAATAATATTGAGCATACTGTTATTTCTCATCTAATATATGATTAGGGTTAATTCAAATTATTATTAGTATTACAACATAGAATGATAATGTTGCCCCATGACGAATAGATTAATTTGTCCTCTGAATTGGACCATTTGTCCCAGTTACTCTGTATTCTTCCAGAATGCGAAAGGTGGGGGTCATATTCAAGAACAGAGTCCTCAATTACAATATAATAGGAGTCCTGTGGTGAACCCCCAGAGCTGCTAACACAAACACACTAGTGCCAGTGTGTGTCTTAGGGAATGTGGGGGTGTTTTTTTTAGTTGCAGGGGGCCAATAAGGCAGTCAGTTGGTGTAATGCTGTGAAGAAAGAGAGAGACTGCAAGAGAAAGAAAGCTTTGGCAGACTTAATAGTTCACAAATGCTATAGCTTAAAGCACACAGGGCACCTCTGAGGTCATTTTACTGATAGTGCGCTCTGAAAGCCAGTGGCCTTGGTGTACTGCAGACTGGCAAATATGTTGACACAACTAAAAGGTGAGAAATGAGAACACTGCTGCTTGATCCTTCTCGTTCACCTCTGGTAGTCCACAAAGACATAAAGTTTAAGAAAACTCCTCTCTTAAGCATTTCTGAATAAAGATGTAAGCTGGATGCTCCTTTTTAGCGAGACTCGTTATTATTGCTGCATTATTGTTGATTCTCTCCTCTCTTTCTCCCCCACACTTGGCTTGTTCTCTGGCCCAGGCCTTATATTGGGGTTATATAAGAACACATTGCAGTTTTAGTGCTCTGGCACTGGTAGCCCTGGAAGCTTTGCTATCTGACTGCTCATTCTGAGGAAATCCCCGACACAAACTGCCCTGACAAATACACAAGCGCACACAGGTGAACAAAATCTGCAACATCTTCTTCAAGCAGGCACACAGAATTTTTCATCAAACATTTCTGGATTTAAATCTTGATCTCAGTGGATGCAGTCATTTGAAATGATTCACAGAGCAGTTGTAATAATTGTAAGAATATAATTTACCTCATATACCACTGAGGTTTATGATTGACAGCATTGTAGCCAATTAATTTTATCTTGCAAACTATTGGGTGTGTACGCTTGGATTCTCATGCAGGTAGAACATGGTGGTTTCAAAAATATATTTTTTTTTTAAAGCTGTGATTTTTGTTTTCCAGTAAAAATATCAAAATCTCTGTAATATAATAAACCTATTCTCTAAATTGGATAAGATGCTTTAAAACAAGAATTAATTTGCCAAGAATTAAGAAAAATAACATTTAAGACGATGTAAAAAGATGAATAGAAATGTAATAGATACTATTATTATATTGTCTGAAAACAACATTTTATACAGCTTTGCTTTTTATCTTTTTAAAGAGTATATACATTACCATTCAAAATCTGGTGTCAGTTAGATGATAAATGCTCAAGAGACTTCTTTCAAAAACTTACAGACAACAAACATTTGAACAGTACAGATATTCATAGAAAAGTATATTTTTTTGGAAAACAAACCAATACTGATTAAGAAAGTGATCTTTAGCAGTCTATATAAGGAGTTTGAAATAATTTTATACATAGTTCAGTCATGAAACTCTAGATGGAGCAGGCTGATGGATCTTAACGCAAGCTGATGATAATTACAGCGTTAACTTCTTGGCACAAGCTGATTGGTCCATGTCACTTCTGCAGCCAATGAGCTTGTTGCTCACACATTTAAATGGCTGGTTAGTCACATTCACTATAGCAGTTTGCAGCTTGCTTCAGAGTTCCTCTAAAACCCTCCACCTTCCCCAGCTCCACCTGTATAGATCTGCTATGGGTTATTGATATGGAAGCATTATGTCTTACTCGCAGCAGCGTATCGGCGTATGTATTGGCAGTAGCAAGTTCCTGTACTTGCTCTGCAACAACAGCAATAATCTACAGCAGCAGCAATTCAGCAGCAGCATAGCAAGACCAAATACATTAACATTGTCATATCCATTACCATGCTAAAAATTTTCCGAGAGTTGTCATGATTGAAATATACATATATATGAAACCATGGAGCCTTCCCAGAATTCCTCAGCCAGTATTCTGGTGATTTCTGCAGCATGTCAGATGCGGTTACAGATACAGTCACAAATGTGTACGGTCATACATCACGTTGTGACAAGCACATGTACAGTCACAAAACAACAATCCTTCAGCTGAGTCCACTGTCACCCAGAAGGATGAATTGTCACCCCCTCCATAACTTCCTTCATGGTCAGAACTGCTCTACAATATCCTGTTTTTTTTTCCCGCAGGATAGAGAGCGCAATGCAGAGAAAATGAATGAAAGAGGGTGACCCTGGGAAAAATCAGTCTTTGCCTCTGAAACGTTCAACAGAAAGAGAAAAGACTGAAAGGGGGAACATGAGATATCAATCTTAATGAATAATAGGAAGGAACAAAAAGAAAAATAGGTTGAAACTGCCTTAACCTCAAGCATTTCTGAAAACCATCATGGCCTGTTCGAGATCTTTGGAGATGTGAAATTAGCATTACATTTAGACTATGGAAAATGTTGTTAAAAAGTCATGGAATCTCCATATCACTGCCAGAAATATTTGAAACATTTAATTTAATTGTACCAGTCACAAATACAATTGCTTGTCACTTGTTTTAATGTCAGTACAGGCTCAGACATTTGAAGTTTATGCCGAGGGTCTTGTTGGCCTTGTTAGTGCTCTTTGCCTACACTGTAAAAAAGAATTGTTGGTCTAACTTAAAAAAATAAGTTACCTGGTTGCCTCAAAATTTTGAGCTCACTGAGTTAAAGGGGACCTATTATGCCCATTTTTACAAGATGTAATTTAATTCTCAGGTGTCCCCAGAATGTGTCTGTGAAGTTTCAGCTTAAAATACCCCACAGATCATTTATAAATCCATGTTGTAAGTACCCATTTCTGACTACAGCAAAGACTATAGAATAACACAAGACGCGTCACTCGTATTGTTTTGAATGGGAGAAAGTGCAACGCGCAATATGGCGGAATAAGTCCCGCCTTCTAAATAAGAGCCAATCGCCGATTGGTAAAGTCATCGCGTCACTGCAGCGGCCATTAGAAGCTCCGGTTCCTATAGAAACAGTCAGATGCGCGCCTCCGAAATGAGACACAAGAGACGCGCATTTAGGACTGCGAATTAGCTTGATCCAGCCTGAACAATACTGTTTTTTGTCATGATATGAGCGTTTAGAAACAAAATTTATGAGACAGTTGTTGTCAGATTTCATTGGTGATTTCAAATATGAAATTTAATCGAAAGCTTGGCAAACAGCTTTGGAGAATTTGATGTTTCCCTATTCAAAGAGATAGGAGCTGCGCTTGAATGCCCGAGAGGCGTTTCAAAGATGGCCGCCGAGTGAAATGACTTGTCTTAAAGGAACTTTGACTACAGTCAAAAACAGGCTGTTTTCGTCCATGTGCCTTTAAATGCAAATGAGCTGCTGTGCCCCGCCCCCTCTCTACCGTCACAGTTCCTGCCTCAATCGGATTCTCTGCCAAATACAAACAAAACATCTGCTTGGTTTTGATTATCATCTATATCGCGATCACTCTCACGGATAGCATAGTTTTTCTTTCATCATTAAAGTTTATTATTTCCACGCGTTTTAAAGCTATATCAGTTTAAACATCTAATTAATCGTTTTCTGAGCGCACTTTTCTGAAGCACACGCACACAGACAGCTGGCTGTCAGACATCAAGTTTTGTGAGTAACTTCTCTTTCACATTTTTTGTTTTGTTTAAACTGTCAAATACACACAAGGTTCTGTCAAAAACACACACAGTTCACATAAACACAGTCAGTTATGTCTGTGAACGTAAATAGCAGGCAACGTTACAGAAATCGAATGTGTATATTAGATCTGTGGCACATTCCCTTCAAAAATAAAACTAATCCACTGCGTTAATGAAGACTGTTATGTTCACTCTTACATCCAACAACAAAACATCTCAATTACTTACCAGACATTGTTGTTGCTACAGCTGCTCGAGCGCGGAGTAAATGGCGGACAGCATACAGCTCGCTGAACTATGGTAATGCAGGACTGTCAGTCAGCGGTCGTGGGCGGGGCCTGTGGCTAATGTGACGTCACATTAGCACCATGGCTGAAAACAGGTCGTTGGGAGACACTGCTTATGATTTATGGGGATTTAAAAAAAGGAGTGGGTGGATTTTTATCACTATAGGGTGGTTGTGTTCACACACTGCCAACACACATTTATGTCCAAACACCATGCAAAAGTGAATTTTGCATAATAGGTCCCCTTTAATACAATGAAGGCGACTGGTTTAATCAACAGAAACTCAAAATATTATGTTATCTGAACCACATTAATTACTGAAGTTGATTTGACAAAAGAAAAAATGTTGTGTTAAATCATGAAAATAATTTTTTACAGTGTATGCTTGTCCTTCTGATGAAGGTCGTTTGAGGAGAACTGGATGAGTTTTAATGATTCAAAGTGATGATTTTGTAGTCTTCAACAGTATAAAGCATGCACTGCCAATCAGCACCTAATTTCAGAAGAGACAATTATTCAGCAAGTTGTCTGATGTGATGATGATGATGGCACATAAAAAACAGTGAATGAAATATTGCTTAGAAAGCATTACTCATGAAGCTATGAACCTGATGCAACAGTTTCTTGACCCTGCACCTCATCACCTGGGCAACAAAACTAAGACACCACGAGATAACGCAAGCTAATTTGGCCAATAGCAATAAAGGTGGATGGCGGTGCCTCTCTGTCGCCATGGGGCTGTAAAGCGGGTGGGCTACATGCTGACGCGCCTGCCTAGAGCCAACATGTTCTAGCCCAACCCAAAACCTTAGCACCATAAAGCCAAGCTGGAACGCAACCTTTGATCGCCAACACTCTGCGGAGAGAGGTACGCTCAGACACTGAGAGCCATTCACGCAAACACTCGGCAACACCTATGAGGATACAGGTTACACAAAAGAACTATATAAAGTCATAAACATCAAAGCGTTCATATACAATTCCTATATGGCCTACGTCTTGGCATTATAAAGTCAGGACGTTTTAAAAATTAACAAATTACCTTTGAAAACAAAACAAGTTTTGAATGGGACTTTCAGTCGTTTTTTGTGGTAATGAAGCACAAAAATATTCTGAGAGATAATCAAGTCAAACAATGTTTATATCCAATTTTATGAGGTGGTGATTTCGTATGAATTCGTATGATGTGATTCATATGAAAACATAAGATTTTACGAATTCATATGAAATGAATTCAGCTAAATGTACAATAGTTACGAATTGCCATATAAGATTGTGTCGGTATATCAGATCAAAGTTCACAGACCTATTTGTTGACACTGAAAACACAAATATAAATCCATGGAAATCATCCCACGGTCCCTCCTTATAATAAAAACAGTATGAAACTGATGTAGAAATATAATAATAAACTTTTGCCTGTCTGACCGTCATCCACCTTCAATAAAGAAGATTCTTCCAGAGAGATTTACATCTGTCTTTTTTTATATGTTTACTATAGTTTTTAACTTATTTCCATAAATTACTGTTTAAAACCCACAAAATTTAAAGGGATAGTTAACCCAAAAATATCATTTACTCAAGTTGTTCCAAACCTGTATGAATTTCTGGTATACACAAAGGAAGAAATTTGGAAGAATGTTTGTAACTAAGCAGATCTCGCCCCCCACATTGACTACCATAGTAGGAAAAAAAAAATACTATGGTAGTCAATGGGGGGCGAGATCTGCCTAGTTACAAACATTCTTCCAAATTTCTTCCTTTGTGTTCAGCAGAACAAAGAAATTTATACAGGTTTGGAACAACTTGAGGGTGAGTAAATGATGACAGAATTTTCATTTTTGGGTGAACTGTTATAACATTTCTACAAACAAGTACAGACACAAATCAAATGTTTGGCAATTTTATATGCAATAAAACAATGATATAATTCCAATATATCAACAAAAATACAGCAAATAAATTTAGGTTAACATATTCTGACAAAACAAAACAAAATTTCGAACAATTAAAATAAATGTGTGCCTTTTTAAAATTTGCTGAAAAGTGAGGGTCATTGCACTTCGGATCATCAGAGGAATACAATACAGCATTAACAAAGTCTGGAATCAGCAAAGACAACAAGGAAACTTTTAAAAACCTCATCCAGGGAAAGTATGCGATCTAAAGTCATAACGACCATAAAGACGCATTCCCTGAAGGATAAGGGGAATTATGGAAGAGACTTGTGTGCCTCCACTATTCTTATCTCAACATAAATAATGTTTCTTAAAAGTTAATCATTAACATCTAAGCCATGAAACATGTTCAGAAGCCATAAAAAGCATGTTTTTTGTCCTCCCGATCATTGCTTAAGGAACTCAAGAACTGCTGCTGAGTGTCTGCTTGTCGCCCGCCGTATTTTGGTCGAATTGCATGAATCGGCTGTGACATCACTGACAGATACGCCACGATGAATCAGCGAGGCAAAGTAGCACAAATTACAGTCGATCTCTTGCGCTCCTATGGTCCGTCTGTCTACATTTGTGTAAATGTTCTGTTAGGTAGATCTTGTTAAAAGTCTTTTCTCCCAGAATGCACTGGAGAGGTTTCGAGAAGGTAGTAGGTCTCAGATCACGCTTGGGACAGCGCGCACCAGGAATTCTGTGGGGCGATTGACGTCGGAGTGTATGTGTAGTCCTCATATTTGATGTCCACATGTGCTGAACTAGCACTGTCCAACTGTGTTGATGTCTTAAAAAGAACAAAGAGAAATATTGTTAGTTGACAAATCGAGCTTTGCAGTAGGTGGGCTATCTATAGTAAACAATGACAGAATTTTGATCTCATTCTAAACCTTAATGACTTACTTTCTTCAGTGGAACAAAAAAGAAGATATTTTGAAAAATAATGTCAATAATGTTTTTTTTTTTTTAACACACTGACTTTAATTGTATGGACAAAACAGCTGAACCATTATTCAAAATGGCTTCTTTTGTGTTCCACAGAAGAAAGAAAGTCGTACAGATTTGGAACGACATAAAGGTTATAAATCATGACAGAATTTTCAGTTTTTTTGTGAACTATCATTTTAAAAAAATACTCGTAAAAATAAAAGTTCCAAAGGGGTTTTTTCACATCAAAGTCAAAGAAGATCCATTTTAGGTTCCATAAAGAATCTTTCAGCGAACATTTCTTAAAAGAACCATTTTTTTCTTAGTGTAAAGAATATTTTAATAATCTGAAGAACTTTTTTCCACTATAAAGAACCTTTTGTGCAATGGAAAGGTTCTGTGGATGTTAAAGATTCTTCATGGAACTATTGATGCCAATATGGAATGTTTATTTTTAAGAGTGAACTTGAACTCTGGAATCAATCATTTAGCCAACCCATATTTAATAACTGGCTTTCAGTGATGGTGACATCTACAAAGAGAAATACAATCCTATCAATCACGTGAGCACATACCTGTGTGACTGAGACAACAGTTTGGCCCGCATACGGAGAAGCTGCGATGTTGGGTTCGCTCTTTATTGTAGAGGCGTTCTCTGACACAGGCAATGAAGTGGGAGACGTAGCGCCAGACACTGTTGACCCTGAAGACAAATAGAACAAATTGTGAATGACAGACACAATAAAAGAACAGCAAACTCGACATGCTGGTTATTGCAAATGACAATTAATGCCGTCAAACATCCGTTGGTGTTTGTGCTGGTGCTGTACACGCACCACATGTCCATTAAAAACAGAAAAAAGTGCTGTTACTGCTCTCTCTCTCTCTTTCACTCCCTTTTCCCTCCCTTTACTCTCTCGCTCACCCCATATTTCTCTCCACACATTCTCTGACTCACTCACTCCCACACTTCCATCCAAATCAGTCATGTCTGCTTTTGTCTAAAAATCTTTTTCAAAAACATCTCTTTTAAAATGATTTTCTCAAGTCTTACCTGAGGATGCTTTGGTTTTGGGCATCTTTGGTTTGCGTTTCCTTGTCTGAATGCTTTCTTTCTTCATTGCTAATGGCCTTGGTACCTAAAACAAGAGTAACGGAAAAAAAACTAATTTAATGATGGATTATTCGTTAACCAATCAAGAGTTACAAAGAGTTAAAAACGAGTTGGTGGTTCGTAACTGGCATTGATGGTTCCATGATGAACCTTTAACATCCATAGAACCTTTCATTGCACAAAAGGTTCTTTAAAGGCTCAATTTTGTTCTTCACACTAAGAAAAAAAATGGTTCTTTTAAGAACTGATCACTGAAAGGTTCTTTGAGAAACCAAAAATGGCTCTTCTATGGCATCGCTGCATTAAAAAAAGCCCTTTGGAAACTTTATTTTCAATACAGAGTGAATGAAGACCATCATAATGGTGATTAAACTCAGGTGGGAATATGGGTCTTGTTTAAAAAATGCAGTTTTAACTAGATTGTATAAACATTTTTTTCTTGTGGGAGTCGTTTTGGTCAGCGTGAGAATTACTAGTTTACAGAACAAAGCTTATTTAAGCGACTCCCCTTCCTCTCTTCATTCTCATTCTCTTCCGATAAAACACACCTATGACCTCTGCATCACGTGGACTACAGATTTGCACACACACACAAGCTAACATGCACACAGTGTGCAGCCTCCCAAATGGAAACACCGGACTCAATAACACAGACTGAATCACACACTCACCCCGTGGAGCTTCATGTATAGACCGCAGGCGTTGCAGACGGGCTCTCCCTCTGCATTTCTCCTCCACAGTGTGGTTGTACTGGTATGACAGTTAGTGCAACACAGACCTGCTCGCCGTGACGTGCTTTGCTGCAGAGACAAATAGTTGGGGAAGGTGGTTAATTTGACAGAATTTGAAGAGAAAATTTTGAGAGAAAGAAATAAAGATATTCAATATACCTAGAAAAGAGCTGCGAGAGATAAAATGTATCTCTTTTTTTCTCTCCAAAAGATTACTATCTATAACATAATTTTTTTTTTCTCATGTTTCTTTGGTGGTATATGTTGTAATAAAAATATTTTGATGTTAAAAATATAATGCAGTAGCTAAGTTAGTGTAAACATGTTATACAGCATTTATTTAAAATGCAAGCAACTGTGTTCATAAAAAGTAGAAGATATGGATGAGAACTCTGACCAGGACTGCCTTCCAAGCATCATTTTATGAATTCAAATGAGGATTTTACTGTCACACATTATTAATATTCTTCTAGAGTAAAAATGAAACGGCTCAAATGCTCCATATAAGTTTGGTGTTGTTTTGAGTTTTGCACTGCTTGGGCTAAAAACAGACCGACCCAAGGACAAGGTCATGAAGGCAAAAAATGAAAACAGAGAGGTAGAGACGAGTGAGAGAATTGTGTGTGAGAGAGTAAAAAAGAGAATGAGAGAGAGAGAGAGACTCCTGGGAAAAGGACAGCAGTGAAGGCTTTGCTCAATTGGCCTTCAATACTGACCCTGAGATCAGCCCACTACCCTCTCCTGCTAACATGAATATATTCAAGCACAAATTATTTCATTTTGTGAGACTATATTGTAAAAGTATCAGCTAGGTATTTCCAGAAAACCTGCAAAAAGATATTTAGATGTTGTCTGGGAACCTCAGGATATTTTGTAATGGGCCCTACATTCGCTATAAAAAAATCTAAATCGACTGCTTCTGTGTTGGTTTTTGAAAAATGGCAAAGCCGTAAAACTTAAAAGCAATTAAATAACAATAATTAACAAGTGGGCATTTACCAGGCGTTTCTGTGGTTTGATTAGAGGTCGGTTGATGCCGTTCATCTTGTGGTAGAGGCCGCACGCGTTGCACAGGTAATGTCCGGTCCCGTCTCTCCTCCACAGCGGCGTCGAGATGGAGCCGCAGTTCACACACTCACGCCCTTCACACGGCAGCTCTTCCAACATGTCTGAAAGGACATACAGGTCGTTTTTAATTCATTCCCCAAGGTTTTCTTTTAGATTCAAAGTGATTTATGATATGACAATGTTCGTTAAACTTATAAAACAAAGCGCGAGACGAAATAATCGTTAAAGTTTAAATGAAGGGAACGGTCAGTGTAATGAGATGTTTTCATTGTTGACATTTCTGTCATTTCGTGCAAATATGAATAACCTTAAATGAATAAAAATCTCAATGTTTCGCAAAATCAATAAGGTGAATGTCAAAAAGTTTAATTTTAAACCCATTAAATGGGCGTCCTTTTAATTTTAAAGCGATGACTGGGCTATTAAAATAAAGTTCACACAAAAAAAATCTTTAGGCTAAGTGTTGTGCCATCTCAAATTAAATTCAAATATTTTAAAATATGTTGGGGAAAAAATAGCTAAGCCTTTCAAAAAATGGCAAGGTTCACTCTAGCTGTATTTTATTATGGATTTTACGCATAACTTCAACAATATTTCCACCAAAATATAAATATAAAGAGGGAGAATATTCAAATACTAGCAATTATTTTCATATTCAAAATGTTCATGTTTGCTAACAGAGCAAGGAAAATAACGAAATGAAATAATAAACTAAAACAATTTTAAAAAAAAATAAAATGAATGGAATTTTATTGATGTGTCAAGAAAAGGCCTAATACAATATAAATGTTGTTTTTCATTGTTAAAGCCCTGCACAGCTCAGCACTTGATGCGACCCTTAGGTGAGGCCTGGTGTTTTCTCGAGCATCAGCGGTACGGAATGTGACAAAACTCTAGACGGAATGAAGAATGGATTAATACGAGCATATCCAGGGTCACCAGAGTCTGACGAGCCACGAGAACCTCAGGCGAACGGAATGTCAATGGGGCTCTTATCAGTGTTAAAGATCCAGGGGTCACCAATCAGTCAAGATACTGACACGTGACGCCCTCCAACAATTTATTTCAAATAAGACGTGCGTATTAATAATCTTTGTAATATTATTGTGTGTTGTTATTGTTTAGTTTAAACGTAATCTCAAAATGTCTTAATATTGTTGAGTCTTTCTGATGGATTGCTGTAATATAAAATGCAGCTTTTACGTTTATTAAACATTTGTGTAACAAAACATCAAAACTGCTCAATAACAAACGCGAGCCTTATGTAGTACTACGCCTGAATAAATCGTCCACAGCTGTAGAACGAAATGTGACGTTTTATGGACTATCAAAGAAAATGTGTCCGCCTAAAGCCCTGAGCTTCAAAGGATCCGCCCGCTAAATGTGTATCTGACTCTAATGGTCTGTTTAGAGAAGTTTGATCAAGGTGACAGTAGCTTGGATAGTTCTCACAATTATGAGGTGTGCACGGGACCCTTTCATCAATCCACTTGTAGACAGACAATAGCTGGGAATTAAATTATCATTTAAATGAAAGTGATTGCATTGCCCATTAAAGGATGTGTATTAGTGGAATAAGATCAAGTTTTGTTTTGATTAGGTTTTTGCAATGTGCCCGTGTAAGCCAAGCTCAAACTAACTGATATGCCTTCTAACAACGGTGGTCTAACATAAACACCAAGACAGCAATAAATAACCTTTAGCACCGCTGCTATAAATTAAGAGATCACAGCATCAAACGAAACCCCCACCATTCCAACCATTTTTGCCCGCTGACTTGAAAGATAGATTTTAAACTATTGCCAAACTAACGACTCAAATGTAATATAGTAGAACTAACTTTAACATGCAATTGTGCAAAAGGAAATACGAACAGAATCAACGGCGAAATTATTGAGTGCGTTTAAAATTATTGAGTGCGTTTAAAATGTTTAGTGTACATATTTACATGTCCCATCAAAGAGAAAACGAAATTATTCTGGCAAATTATTTTACCTAAACTGGACCTCCTTCCTGGTAGGCTTCCTTGGCGTCCCTGAAGACCGATCATGCCGCCATCGAAGGGTCCCGGCGTCCATGAGGTTGCCATCTCCGGGCTCATGTAGGCCGCGTACGGGCTGGAGTAGGAGCCACCGACGGAGCGCACCAGGGCACTTCCATATTGATCTGCCCGGCCGCTGTTACTCAACACCAGCGGATTCTGGTACGCGGCGTCCCTTCCGGTGCTGCTGCTTACCGGCGGGCTGTGCGAATACGAGAAACCGGGCGGAGGATGCGGGCTGCCCGGGTTGAAAGAGGAATTCTCCGTGCCAGTCTGTGGCCAGGCGTGGTGACTGCCGAGCCCATGGCCCTGGTGGGTGGACTCACATGTCTGTAGGTAGGGTAAGGTCTGGAGCATGGCAGGTACACGGGTGGTGGGCACATACACAGGTGAGCTCGCGGACGGATGGATGTAGTTCCCGGTATCGTGTGCGTAGGGGGACGGGTTGGAAGATATAGCCAGGCTCGAATACATTTTGTATCCAATGACTAAGCTATCCTTTCAGATGTTAAAATCTTGAAATTCGCCCAGATTTTAGCCTCGATAACGTCCAAAATCTCCAATGCAACGGTTTCTTGAACAGCAGCCTCAGAAAAAAGGAATTCACTCCTGATGAAAAGCCAAAAATAAACTAATTAAATTATTTTTTATCAGAATTAGATTAGGCTTATACAAAAAATAAAATAAAAATAAAAATTTGAATTCATAATTACTGAACGAAACAGACAAATTCTTATATTTTCCACTCACACACACAAAAACATTTTTGAACGATGCTAATGCGAGAGACAATCAAACTGTCAAAAAACTGAAGAAAAAATTTATAGGCTATTGACTACAGTCAAGATGGACAAACGTTATAATTGTTATGATTTTTCGGTTATCTGTATCTTATTAGTATTTAATAGACTAAAATGGCATTAATTACTTTCTATATCTTTACATAGGGATATAAATAATTATCAGCAGCAGTCTCAGATATCCTGGGAAAACTCTATAGCGAACCCATTAAATCATCTGCGGGGATCGAATCAAGCTGCAGTAATCTCTCCGACATCTATATTTTATCATTGAAAACGCAGATTACATAAAAACGTTGATAGCTGTAAGCAAAGGGCTTATACAGTTTCACCCAAGAGCTCTCGTTGTATTATCTCACCAGATAAGGACGGCTAGTGATAAAGCCAGGAACCCTCTTTTCCAAGTGACTTGATGGAATATCGCTGTTGAAGTTCCCACTCTCTTCTTTCTTCTGGATTTCAGCCCAGAATTCCAACGAGTTTGCGATACACGAAAAACTTGTAGTTGTCCTCTCTGCGTTTGGACTTGTCACAGTGCCTCGTCTGTATCTGGAGGTATAGCTGCTGCTGCAGATAATGCCTAATATAACTGTTCTCTGATTTGCTCTCTACTTTACTGCGAGTTATTTGTAAGAGCAGAACCACGTGACGCACTCCAAAGGTAGGACCCATGGAGGAGGAGAAGATTGAGAGGGATAGACTAGATGGTGTGTTGCGGAGGAGGGGTGTTCTCCTACCTGTAAGATCTATATTTGTTGAGTCGACTGTATTTTAGTCGATGGAAGTTAACTTTTAAGAGACATTAAAAGCAGTTGGGAAATTGCTTTGACAGAGGCAATAAATCAAACTGTAGCCTGTACTCAATAGAAAAGTCACATATAGTTCTAGTGCTATAAAACTGTATTTACTTATTTAAAATAATTTTAAAAAGTTTCAAATAAAACTATTGGGGCTTTGGACTAATACACACAAGTGTTTTTGTTGCGCTACTGTGCATTATGTTTTACAGTAATTGCTTGGAATTTCGTTTTTACTTTATTGTAAAATAAAAATGTTGCCGTAAAATAACCTCGCTGTCTGTGCGAGAACGTAAAGCTCAATTTTATGGCCCGATAAATCTGGATGTGTTCTCTATAAAAGCTGTAGAGAGATAAGAGATACGAGCGACAGCTTAGTATGATGATACTACAATAATCACACTCATTATACTCAGCTGGAAATATTGTTATCTTAGCGGTATTGTTTGAGTTATCACCCCTCCCTTTTTCGGATAAAAATAGATATTAGAGTTTTAAAGATGTAAATAAATACAATAATTAGGCTACACTAGCGAATGTAAAGATCAATAATACGTTCTCAAATAAAACCGCCATGATTAAAATAATGATATGGGGATGATGCAAAATTCCTGACGCACATTTTAGACTTTTTTTTTTTTTTTTTTTTTGAATGATTAGTCTACTGAACAAAGCAAATGGCTCAAAAATATCGAATATGGGTTTTACTTCTATGATAGGCCTATTTAGTGATAGGCTACATTCAAGTAACCAACTGTTGAAAATGACAGAAATGTGGTCGCCAATCAGTCTCCTCGACAGGCCGCTGATAATGAGATTAATAAGTGATGTTGCGACCTGTGAACTCAGTGCTCGTGCCACAAACGCGTGGAGAGGACAGTTGAGCTCACACACCCTGTCTGCATGAGGAGCCAGCGACTGTTTGATCACTGGGGAACCTGCAAGGCTACACGGGTTAAATAAATCCTCCTTTACCCCTCAGGCGTTTCATTTAATCAAAGCCGTCTTTACCTGAGAGTGTCGGTGGAGTTTGGCACATCATCACACACACAAAATTAAAATAAGTAAAAATGGAATTATTATAGAGTTCTTACAGTATTTTGTTAGGCCTATTAAATTAGAGTTTGCTTCTCTATTTTTGGAATCTACTATTTATCAAATGGCATCCATTGAATTAGTGTTAAAGACTGCCACACAGGCAGCCGCCATGACAGACAACCAAAGCACTTAATGATGCGGAGAAGAACTGTAAATTCTGTTCTGCATGAACGGTCACGCGCAATGCCAAGTGTTTTAGGGGGGTGTGTGTGTGTGTGTGTGTGTGTGTGTATGTTATTGCTGGAGGAAAAAAAAACAATATAAAGGCGGAACGAAATCTCAGGCTATGTGAAATACTTCTGCTTTTAAAGATGAGCTGTCCTTGTTACAGAACGGGTTGATATCTATTTTATGCAAGTATGCCAATATTTTAATATTAGGCCTATGCAAATATAAATTTAAAGACGCGGGAAAACGTAAATTAAGTGCCATTAGCGTGTAATTAAACGTAACGAACGATGACTCTTAACATGAGTAAAATATTCTGGAACTCATTCAAAGACATAAATAGCCCAGTTTAAATGAGACGGATTAAAAATAGATACTACCATTAGCTAAACAAAATAAACAATTGTCTCGGTATACAGATGTGTTTGTAAGTAATAATTCGATTGATAGTATTCTGAGATAAAGTAGACAGAGGTGATACTGAATGACGTCATGAGACGAGGAGAAGAAGGAGGGGAAACTTGAGTTATGAATCCACCACAGACTAATTACTTTTATTCATTGACGAATGACTACTAGCCTAATTGATTTAGCATTCAGATGTCCTACTTGAAACTTCTTCAACAGGCTATATGCTCCATCTATGTTAAAAGAAAATGAAACGTCCTGGAATAAGATCCGATGGCCTTGATCAGCCTTTCAGCTCAACTTGGCCTATAAAATAAAAAAATTAAAATCGATTGTTTCTGAATTAAACTGTTAAACAGCGAATAGGCCGACTATCACAAAAATCTTACAATTAATAAAATGTTTGATCCCTTGATACTTCTTTTCCGTCATAACATTTTATTATTAACATGTTATTTATTAGCCTATTAACATCACATATTATTATTATTATTATTATTATTATTATTATGCCAATGAGAGCAGCATAGGAAGCTAAGAAATGTAAGCTACAACAAAATACGAATTGAATTAAAATTTGAGGAAAACAATTAAACAATTCTTACATACAGACGGGAATAAAAATAAAGATACAATTCCAAAGAACGAAGATTAAATCAGATGTAATTAGAATTTTCCCGCATGGTGGTTCCCTTACTATCCGTGGTTAGCATAGCCTATTTTCCACCAAAATAACATAATTTTTGTATTACAGTTTTTTATTAGCCTACATTTAAAGTTGAATTATTACAATATTGTTACTAATATTGTATTAAGTTACCATGGTAATTTCGGTAAGGATTATTTACATAACCAGAGACTGACCGGGGGAAGCGCGCGCTGGCGTGGAACTGTTTGATGGACAGCTAATGAGGCTCGCGCGGAGAGGGCCTCACGAGGCACCTCATTCATAAGCGCGCGGTCTCAGCCGTCCCCTCGTGAGAGACAGGCATTAAACCAGGCCTTAACCCCCAGCGTTTAGTAGCCGCTGAAACACTCAGGATGAACCTATTCCAAATCATGAAGGGATCAGCAGGTATTATTAATGCTCAGTGCGTCTTAACGACTGCGTACAGAAGACACCCGTCACAACCTCTCCCGACAGATGTGCTAGTCTTACCTTTATAATTAGACATGCCTCACGAGTGATTGTGACAATAGTTCTCGACCAATACCATAAATCTTTCTATTATATCGGTTTAAGCGTAGCCTAGCTTATATGTCAAAGTTTGGAAGCAATTAGCCTATAGGGGAAAGTGTCCGCGTAGTAGTAGTAGTTACAAACTATTTATTGTGTCTCACTCTTTATCTCATTTTTAAGTTTCAGCTTGATTTTTCTCATCAGTAACTGAATTCAAAGTGGTTTAATCACTGCAGGCCCTCCTTTGATTTTATTTAAAAATTCAACGTAAGTTTTCAGTTTTAGTGTCTCGAATTTTTCAGTGTACTTTGATGCAGTCGTTGTGTATACCGAGCATTCCTTCAAGGTAAACGGAATTTGAGTCTTCAAGTTTAGAAGCAATCTGCGATAACTCAAGAATGCGTCGAGGTATTTACTGTCTATATATGGTGCTTCTCGACTAATTTGACCAGCACTGGACCTTACATTGTGTGTTTGCAGAGGAATTTATTTTCCCATCTGTATGTCTGATTGAATTTCCTGCATATTTTAATAGCTTTAATTCCAGCTAAACTATACCACACATCATATTTCACACAAATTGTACAATTCATATTTATAGGTAATGATTTTTATATATTCATTACTTACTGAAAAATAAACAATATATAATTTTAAAATGAATTATTTAAAAGCCTACTGAATGAAACGAAAGCATTAAACAAGATTATTTTGTATATTATTTCAGGCCTATCTTTCCTTTTTTTTCTTGACATTTGTGTTACATATAATCAAATTTGTATGACGTGAATGAGTTTTTTTTGTTTTATTGTTTCAGTAATTCATATTATTTATCAAACAATAAATAGATTAAATGAAATATTGTCCTTGATCAGAACAAAACTGTGGTCAGCCTATTATAGTTTTTAAGGATCATAGCTATAAGACTGCAGTCATAATCAAAGTTTATGATATAGTGTGAGAATGGTGTGAGACTGTTATGACTTTGTGTGTGATAATGTGCTTTTAGCACATAGATTATGATGTTCTGAAGTAATGTCATGAAGATCACAGTGATTTCAGTTTGACGCTCGAAGAATATTATGTGATGTTTCATTTGCACATTGTGATCAGATCAGACAACCATGATGAAATTGAAAGTTGTGATTTGGGAACTGTATCTGTCTTTATGTGATTGAATGATGTGGAATATGTGTGTGTGTGGCTGTGCCCTGGCGCTGTTGGTGTGTGGTTTGGTACGGAGCAGGCGAGTTGGGGAATGTGGAGCTGGAGTCAGGCTAATCTGTGAGAGCAGAAAGGCTGGCTCCTGTCTGCCTATCTGCCATGCCTCTATCTGTGCGTCTCAGTTCACACCCTCCCTCCCTATCTCTGCTGCAGCGCTGGGGCACAGCATGGGATCAACTGGCCTCCACAGGGCCAGGGAATACCAGTGTGCAATCCAATTAATCTCCGCTATATATATATATATATATATATATATATGGGGAAAGATCATCCAACATATACATTTATGAGTTATACATCCGCTGAACCATTAGACATAATCTCACTCATTAATACATAAAACAAATACAATATGAACTTCACATATTTGTAGGTTCCATCAAAAACTTGAAGAGCTGATTCTCATTAAAAAGCCCAATACACAAGCAGGCAGAGAATATGAATCACACACAGAAACTATAAGATTACTGCCTTCCCATTAATGTGTTGAAAATAACACCTCCCGTGGCTATTGGGAATCCAGGGGTGGTCCTAAAGTAGTGGGCTTTTCTAATTATATATATAAGATATATATATGATCAAAAGTGACAGTAAAGACATTTATAACATTACAAAAGATTTCTATTTTAAATAAATGCTGCTCTTCTGAGCTCTCCATTCATCAAAGAATCAAAGTATTATGGTTTCCACAAACAAACAAACAACAACAAAAAAAAAGTAAATAAAAATAAGCAGCACAACTGTTTTCAACATTGATGATAATAATAAGAAATGTTTCTTGAGCAGCAAATCAACATATTAGAATCATGTGACACTGAAGTCTGGAGTAATGATGCTGAAAATTCAGCTTTGACATCACAGGAATAAATTAGAAAACTAGAAAAAAGTTATTTTAAATCATAAAAATATTTCAAAATATTACTGTAACTTGTACTGTATTTTTGATCAAATAAATGCAGTCTTGGTGAGCATAAGAGACTTCTTTCAGAAACATTAAAAATCTCACTGACCCCAAACTTTTGAACGATGTCTCTCTTTCTTTTCTTTTTCTTTCTTTTTTTTTGTGCAAAATCTGATGATCATATTTATCCAGCATGACTTGATAATGATCCAATGGAAGCAATAACACCATGAACAGATCAAACTGACTGAATCTTAAATATTTATTTTATGTAAAAATCACAAGACTTTCTGTTTATTTCCAGGTTTAAATTATAAAACGTCAGATATTTTAATGTGGCCTTTAAAGTGAGGTGGTAAAGAAACCTTACCTGTCACCATCAGACAACGTGGGTCAAAAAAGATCCCAGATACCATTCAATCTGTGCACTTTATTTGTGATTTATTTTCTTGTTGCCGAACAGCCCACCAATGGCGAGTATAAATGCAACTGCAACAAAGCGCAAGTCAAGAGATAATTTCTGAGATCTTTCCAAGCCCACTCACTCATTCCACTAAAAGCTGTCAGGAAACTGCTTGATAAAATCAATACCCCACCAATATGCTAACAACTAAATGCCAAACCTTCAATTAAGCTCAAGGAAGCTCATGTGTTAATGGGTGGCTAATGTGTTAGTGTATTGGCACAACATCAAGGCTGCTGCATTCAGTGGCTCAATAGGATGAAGTAATGCAGTATACTGTGTGTCATCTGTGTGTAGAGGAAGTTCCTCTCCCTTTCTAAACAATCAGAAATGTGTAACTGAATAGCACACAGACTGAAGCTGCTCTTCTGGGTGTGAGGGAGGAAGGAGGGCCGGCAGAATCAAGGTCAGCGCTGGGTGATTCAGTGTCAGACAGGTACGGCACTCGTGACTCAGTGAGTCAGAGAGGTGGCACAGGAGTCACTGGGGCACAGGTCACATGAGCATATGGGCATATCCCAGTCAAAGAATGTCACTTTTGACTGTATGTCTTTATTGTGTATTTGCAGTATTGAGTGGTGAGTACACACCTGCGCTTTGTGCGTGTGTATGCAAGGAAAAAGAGTCAAACATGACATTTATTCAGTCATACAAATTTAACATGGCTCCTTGTTTCACCTAGACTGCTTGTCTAAAAAAAAAAAAAAAAAAACACACTCTCATTCATTTCTTTCTTCGTTTTCTCAGTGCAATCAGCCAGAATCACTTGAAGGAGATAAGCCTGTGTAAACCGGACGTAAGGGTGAACAGATATGATTATGAATGGATATGAAGTGTGCAGCCTCTCTAAAATACAGCTAGCCTCCCATAATACTCAATATAACCAACCACAAATGATCAAACATTCTCTACTGTAGCAGTCGAGACCGTCGTCTATGACCATGGTAGCTAAAGGAATGCAAACAAAGGGTTTTTGTAGGTTACATATTGCACATACTGTATTAAATGAAAGCAAATATAAGAGTGTATAAAGTAATGCTGAACTGTGAATGTCCAAATGTTTTGTAACTGCATGTAAACGATGTATTTTTGCCAACTATAGGAGAGGAGAAATGTCTGCTAAATTGTTAATTTTAATGTAAAAATTAGGGATGCACTGATATTAAAATTCTGTGAAATACCAATAAGTGCTAATCATTTTTAATGTTATATGTCGTTAAAATGATATATATTATTTAGTCTAAATACACCATAATACAATACTATAAAAGTTTTAATATTTTAAATGCTACAAGTGAAGGCATCAGGATGTACAGTATTAAAATTTTGGATATTCATTTTGAGATTCGCAAAAATTTTTAGTGCTTTAAAGATTAGCTTTGAGTGAGATATATGATGGAAATATCCAATATCATCCAATATCTTTAATCCATATTATAATTAGTGCTGTCAAACGATAAATCGCGATTAATCACATCCAAAAATAAGTTTGTGTTTATATAATATATGTGTGTGTGCTGTGTATTTTTATTATGTATATATAAATACACATACACATATGCATATGCATGTAAAGAAATATTTACATATATATATATAATTTATATTATATATAAATATAAGTATTTTATATATGTGATCCGTGCTGGCAAAATGAGTCCAATAAGCAAATTTTCAAAAATGAGCTATTATTGTTTTCACAATCTCTATTAAAAATCTTCAAAATGATGTATGATTTGTTGGAATCTGACAAAAAATGACTGAGCTACACCTGTTTGAAGTCAGCAAAGTCAATTTTGAGAAAAATCGAGTTAAAGTTTTCTGAAGATTCCAAAACAAAATCACCTTGCAACCATACTTTAAAATCCATGTTAATAACACCTAATTTGGCACATACCTCGTCAAAACTAAATATCTATAGGAAAATACATACAGTATATTCAACTTTTTTCAATATTTTACTTCAATATTTTGAAGTAGGCTTACTGTAATTCTGTTTAAATGTGTATATCGGGATCGCACGCTGTCTTTGTGCGCGCACTTCGGATCTCAGCGTGAGTAAGATCATTTTGTTTACATCAGCATGAGTTTGAAAATCACATTTCATTGGTTCAGACTCATACCATCGAGAATTCGCTATGAATATTCACAAAGTTGGAATGCTTTAAAACGATACCAAACCTGGACTAACTATGAAGTTGCTGAAGGGAAGCGCGAGTAGAGAAAACCGGCATTTTTCATGGTCAAAGGAAAGGTAGTCCTCTCAGAAAACATACAAATAAAGATAATTTTAGATGTTTAATTGCTATTTGGAGCATTTGGATCACTAGATGAGGGCTTAATGGACTAATTTTTGTGAAAACCTCAAATTCGACCAAAATCGACATTTTTGCCTGTAGCTCGTGCACATTCCGACTCATTTTGCCAGCACGGGTCACATACAAATATAATATATTTCTGTTAAATATGCATGTGTGTGCTGTTTTTATATGTACATAATAAAAATACACAGCACACACACATATATTATGTAAACACAAACTTTTATTTTGGATGCGATTAATCGTGATTAATCGTTTGACAGCACTAATTATAATATAAATATTATAATCTAATATTATCTCTAATATTGGCCGATAACCAATATGGTACCGATAAAGTGCATATCTCTAATTAAAAGCATATAAAATCTGCTTTATGCACACATATAAAACATCCTCACCAAAATAAGTTCTGAAAGAAACATTTAATGTTGTGACAAAACGGCATACTAGATAAGAGACGCTGTGCAACCGAGAAAGTGTTAAACATTGCTTAAATGCTGTGAGAATCCTTTGAGGTTTCCGTTCTCTGAGCATTGAGATAACTGGCGTTATCTAATGCAACTGAATGACAAGAAGGAAAACAGACTCTAGCACAGAGAACGAAAGCCATCTTAAGAGTCTCTAGCAGTGAGGTAAGAGGCATTTTAACAATGAGCTCACCAAGAATAGCTCTGGATAGTGATAGCTTCACACAAAAAAATGCAATGTTATGATTCACTATACAAATCAAAGTCTCATAAATCTATGTATAACTTCAAAGAACAGATGTGCCTATAATAGGGCAAAAATATATGAAGTTGAACAGTGTAAATGGTTAAGCTCATTAGTTTTAGGAACTGTCTTTGTTCTACTTTATGTGCTGTAGATTAAAGCTCTCTGTCGTTGCCATTTCACTGCATTATTGTCCAAACACAGAACATTTTCCCTGCGTAGTGACCAGCTGTAATGAACAGTTAAATAGGGTGTGAAATATCTCCCCCTGAGGCACTATAAAAAACAACTTATACACATCATTTAACCCAACACCAGCAGTCAAAAAGCCAACTTAACACAGACTAACTACTCATTTAAGTGTTGGAGAACCAAACAAATGGACAATAATGTGTGTGAGGATACTGATAGGTCCATAAACCTTCACAGACAAAATTTGTCATAAGAATTGCCAAACAAATCTGAGTTTTGTAGATACCTGGAGAACCTACCTGTTTAGTGCTAATTGTACATTGGTTTAGGAGTAATGATGATCTGCTTTTCATCCTTCATGTCAGGCTCTCTTTAGGTCCACCAAAGGGAAATATAGCAGAGCAGAACACGTGTTTCTAGATGATTCTGTGTCACCTTGTGGAAAGTGTTTTGGGAAGGTTCATGTCCCTGAGATGGCCAGCAAGATCTCAATGCAGAAATTCAACATTCATCATCTAGAGGGATATTCTGCAGCAGAATAAACAGAAGATTGGTTAAAGACAGAAGACAAAAAAAAAATAAATAAATAAAAATATCTGAACTAACTTTAAAAATAACACATTTTGGGGCTGGTAAGATTTGTAATGTTTTTTTTTTTGTTGTTGTTGTTGTTTTTTTTAAGAAGCAAGAAGCATTTGTTTGATTAAAAACAGAAAAATTGTGAAATGTTATTACAATTTAAAACAGCTGTTTTCTAAGTGAATATATAGTAAAGTGTAATTTATTCCTGTGATCAAAGCTGAATTTTCAGCATCATTACTCCAGTCTTCAGTGTCACATGATCCTTCAGAAATCATTCTAAAATGATGATTTTCATGCTGTTCAATGTTTTCGTGGAAACCATAATACATTTTTTTTCAGGGTGAATAGAAAATTCATATATTTTGTAACATTATAAATGTACACACATATGCATGTAAAGAAATATTTACATGTATATATATAATTTATATTATACATAAATATAAATATTTTATGACCCGTGCTGGCAGTTATTGTTGTTTTCGCAATTATAAATATATTTGCTATCTATTTAATGCACCCTTGCTGAATAAATGTATTAATGTCTTCTAAAAAAATCTTACTGACCCCAAACTTTTAGACAGTACAAAACCCATGAACTTGTATAAGCTGTAGAGCTTTTGATGCTATAACATGAAAAAAAAATCTAAGAGGCAGTTCAGTATGTTTATATTTAAACATAATTTAAAACTTTAATAAAATGTCATTTTACGAGTTGTAACAATTCTGACTGTAAAATGGCCTTTGATGTTTGTGATATATTACTGCAATAGATCATGTCCAGGTTTTTTCCAGATGAATGCATTCACATTTCTCTCTCTCTCTCTCTGTGTGTGTGTGTGTGTGTGTGTGAAAGAGAGAGGGGGGGGGGGGGGGGTGCACTACTATGCAAAAATGGCTAAACACTAAGCTTTTAATTGTATTAACCATTAATTAATGGTCAGGAAATTAGAAAAATTTAAGCAAATGCAATACTTAAAAAGCCATTGCTGTCTCAAAAAAACCACAAAAAACCCATCAAAGACAGAATGGAGTTTTTTTTTTTTTTTGCAGAATATGGGAAGTTGTGTGTGGAGTGATGAATCACAATCACAATGCTCCAGAGTGGTGTCTTTGAAAATCTGCTGAGAAATATAATAATAAATGCATCTCTACCACAGTGAAGCATGAAGGAAGAGGTGTCATTGTGTGGGGAGCCTTTTCAGCTGCTGGACTGTTGAGCTACTTCACTGTGAAAAGTCAATTAATGCTTAGTACAGGAAAATATTACAGAATGGCTTGCTTCAGATGTAATTTTTCAACAAGACATTGCTTCTGCCCACACTGCAAAGACAACCAAGAAGTGGCTTGAGAACAAGTCCATCAGGCTCATGTTTTGGCCTTGGTCAGAGTCCAGATTTGAACCCTATAGTGAATATTTGGTCTCACATTAAACTTAAACAAACTGGGAGACATTTTTCAACTACTCATGAACTGTTTGAAGCCATTAACATTGAGTGGAACAACACCGACTCTTCTTCTTGTAAAAAGCTGTCTGCAAGTTTACCCACATGGCTTGAACATTAAAGAAAACGGAAGACAATTCTGTGCCAAGTTACTTTATCTACAGTATTTGTGCAATTCTCGCTAATTTCCTGACTAATGATTTGTGATTAAAATGGTTCAGACCATATAATATTTTGGCCCATTTTTTTATTTATTTTTTTTTGCCCAGGAGTGTATGTGTGTGATCTCCACTCTCAAGCCGAAAACAGAGGAATCTCATGGAGGAAGTCTGTGGGATATCAGCACTACGGTCAGAGACCCTACGGTCAGAAACTCTCCAGATACATAACAGAGAAAAGAATGTAAGCGTAGACTACATACATGAATAAAAGTGAATCGCTGAACTGCTCCAAACACTACCAAAACTATCAGACTTCTAAACCAACACACCCAGATCTGATCAGTTCACTCTTACAGCTTTACTCTTCACTGCCTCCTTCAGTGAATGAAGACTGACTGACAGCTGACTGACTGGATAAATCACACTTGTGATAGTGTTATCTTCATCAGATGTTTTATCTGTTAACCATGATGTATGGGAATGTGTACAAAACAATATACAAAACGAATGCGTCCTGAATCAGGAAAAGCCTGTAAAGAGTCACGGACATGTCTGGGATAAATGAATGGGGTCAGTAAGATTTTTTTTATGTTCTTATAAATCAATACTTTTATTCAGCAAGATGGATTAAATTGATTAAAAGTAACAGTAAAGACATATATAATGTCACAAAAGGTTTCTATTTCAAATAAATGCTGTACTTCCTATTCATCAAAGAATCCTGGCAAAAAAATGTATCACGGTATCCACAACAATATTAAACAGCAACTTATTTCAACATTGATAATAATAATCATAAATGTTTCTTGAGCAACAAATCAGCATATTAGAATGATTTCTGAAGGATCATGTGACATTGAAGACTGGAGTAATGATGCTGAAAATTCAGCTTTGATCACAGGAATAAATTATATTTAAAAAAATATTCAAATAGAAAACAGTTATCTTAAATTGTAATAATATTTCACAATATTACTGTTTTTACTGTGTTTTTGATCAAATAAATGCAGCCTTGGTGAGCAGAAGAGACTTCTTTGAAAAAACATTCTAAAATCTAAAAAAATGACCCCAAACTTTTGAACAGTAATATTTTAGAAATTATATTATTCCATTAATTGTCATTCAGCCATTTTGCATCTTTTTAGTCTATTTATATACTTAAAATCATTCTTTCATTTATGCTTAAATTTCTTACATTCTCATTCTGTTGTTACTTATTATATGAAAGGGTTCACGAGGTAACATTTCATTACCAAAATAAATTGTATGTAAACATCTCACTACAAAAGACAAAATGTCAAAGTTCACATGTTCTCAGTTCTCCTGGTTAATTAAGGTGACAGTAGTGACTCATTGACAGAGAGAAGTGAATTTGCATTGAATGGGGCTCGAATAGTGTCCTTCCCCATTGGTGCTTTAAATATCCCCTCGTCTGTTTACTTTCCCATCCATGACTCTGAGAGAGAGAGAGATCTCTGACTGAAATGAAAAGGTTTATATACCGTTTGTATCTGTTAAAAATGCCATTCACACTTTATGTAACTCATTCATGTGTTTTCACTGAGAGTGTGAGCGAGACAGAGGTAGATTTTGCTTGATTTGTGGCGTAGAGGAGTTATGCAAATGTCACTGGGCCTGAGTTGGCAGCTTACCTGAGTCATTCTGCTGAGGGTTCATATTCCTTATCATCTACCCACACACACACACACACCTTCTTTGAAAATGATGCTAAAGCTGTAAAAATGCAGGTCCATACACGTGTAATATTTGTTAAGATTTGGACCCTGCACAGTCATATATCATTCAAGAGACAGAGAAATAACCACAACACCTAATAGTGCTGACTAATAATGAAATGGCATTGTGCTGTCATTGTGCAAGTGCTGGATAATACAAAATACTGAATGAACTGAACCAAACATGTCAAATCACATACGATCATAATGCATAATTCAGCTACATTGGAATCTGCCTATAAATCCCAGTGGACACGGCACCATATTACATCTCACAAAAGCTACAATAAAACAAACATACACTGCCCTCCAAAAGTTTGGAAACGCCCTAGAAAAGTGGGGTTTTGGACAATATTGGCATGAATCCTTTTTAATTTGTGATAATTTTGCACTGATAAGGGACAACACAAACTACGAAAACATATTTTATTATATAAACAGTTTATACATAGAAAAAAACTTAAATTTTCGATTCATCAAAATAGCAGCTATCTGACCTAAACTGGGTTCTAATTGGTTCACTGTAATCAATTGTTGAAGCTATTAAGGTGTGCTGACCCAAAAATCTTTTAGAAACCTGGGCCAAGTTTAAACCAGTAATCAGGCATCACAGCTGGCAAAGGGGCATGTCTGACTTTGACATGTATATATTGCCATTATTATGTAATCAAAATGAAAATTATTATTGCTGGTCTTCAATGATAATGTCAAGTTACTTTAATGTATTTGCACCAAAAAATGATAAGGATTTATGCTGATATCATCCAAAACCACAGTTTGCCAGGGGTGTTTCCAAACTTTTGGAGGGCAGTGTACATCCCAATCATCATGAATTTGCCGAGGGGTTTCATGATGAAGGTGTTTACAAAGAGACAGATTTGTTCCTTTTTATCGAATAGCCTGCTTAGGTCTATTTAACTATTTAAAGGCACAATATGAAGTTCTTCAACGCTAGAGGTCGCCTATTCAAAACAAAGGCGTAGCTTGATGACGCAGAGATTGAGCGCGGATTCATGGGAGTTGTGGTCTTCACCTCACAGCCGGTGGAAGAGAATCGGGACGGGACTCGGGCAGAAATTATGTTCATGGATGAGATTATTAATGTTACTGTAGTATAAGGCAGAGCAGGGCCGAGTGATGTTGGAGCTGAACGAGGCCGCTGGAGAGATTAATAATGAGAGACGAACATGACACATGCTTCGCGTAGCAGCAGAACTTTTATTATGCCACAGTCACCGCTTCCGCTTCTTCCAGTCAAGTGTATGAGGTAACACAGCACTGTTTATCTTATTAGATACATTTCACTGTGTTGAAAATAAAGTTACTCTGTGCGTTCGCTCGGCAGCTGCTATGAGACACTTGTTACACACTGCAGTAAGTCAATTTTAGAATATCATATTAATAAATGCTGGATGGCTTGTGTTGTTAAATGGCATACAATTAATTTTAAAACACTGTATGACGGAGAAAGTGCTATATTACTGTTACTAAAAATAAAGCTGCATCTGATTATGCTATGTTAGCCACTTGACTAACTAGTGTTGTCTCTGAGGCATGATATGGTACTCGTGGAAAATCAAGAAAACTAAACAATAAGACTAAACGTGTTGAGCTATATAACAATGATTAGTTTTCTGTCTATAAATGTATCAAAACAGTTGTTACCTTGTCTAATAAAACATAATATATTAAAGCGTCTTTGGTGTTTCCATGGTTTCTACAAAATAAAACCGGAAATCTAGGGTAACACGGGTATGATGTCATTGATAGGCAACGCACAGACAGTCCATGTCCTGGTAAAAATTGCTTATTTTTCTGGATTTAAACATTCTTGGAAACATCTGGGATAATGTAAGTACACAAGTCAACAAAATATATAACACTGTTCTAGTGTTTTTTTTTATATTTTAATCCAAAATTTTTTTTTACATATTGTTCCTTTAAAACTACTACATGACTCGAGGCTGAAATTTTTGTCAAAATATCCAAAAGTTTGTTTACCACCAAATGTAAAAATTACACGTGACGTCATCGTGTGGTTTCATCCCTGAAAGAATGAACAAAAAGTAGCTAAACATGGCTTTTAAAAAAAGCATTTCTAAAATAGGCTACTGACGCTCAAAATCATAAGCTCTGCAGTTAAGCCTGAAGTTCTATGTAGATTGCCTCATCTTGTAAAAAATGTTAATCAAATTATAATATTATTTACGGCTTTGCGTAAAAAATAAAGCTGCCAATAGGTTTATTTAATGTCACAGGGCAGGTCATTCTCTGGTAATTCACACGCTTATCACCGCAGTGAATCAGTTTCTTCACCTTTCACACAGTCTGTCATGAACACTAAACGTTTTCCATGAACATCTTAAAAAGTCACATTTTAAAATCGCAAATGGGCTTTTACTTTCGCGTTGAGCTCTTGTACCGGAACGTTAACATAGGCCTAATAACAACTAATGTTGCAGCAATTGTTCAATTAACCATTTGATTATTTAATTAGGCTAAACGGTGGCAAACAAAACGAAATTAACAAATAATAATAATTTAATTTCTCGACTTTCATTAAAAAGTGTGTCAGTGTCTAAAATATACAGTACATTCTTTCTTATAGTAGCTTTTTCTCGACTCATTTCAGTCGCGCAGCGCCGCCCCGCCCCTGCATCTATTTGCTTCAGTATGCTAATATCAAGCAGCCGTTTCTTTCTTGACCCACTAGGTGGCGCAATTTCATAGTATTTCCCGCAGCAGTGCTCATGCAGTCACAGGTTCCGCAGGATACGCCATCCTTCACTCTGTGAGAATGACAGTTAGGAATTAGACGACATTGAACATCTCGAGTGCAGTAAAATAATCTATGTTGTCCTCTTAGGAAACTCAATTTTTGTCATTCATTCAGGAAGACAGCCACATAAAATTTAGTGAACTGCAAGAGTTAGAAAAACAAGGCAAACTCAAAGAAGTGCCAAATTCAGAGACCTTCACTGCCACCATCCATCCATCCATCTCTCTGGTCGCAGGGGACTGATTAAAAGGTTGTGTGTGTGAAGAGCTGAGACAGGCCAACAGGGTGCTTTAGCGAATGCTCCGTAATCATATTAGCTAGCACTTCACCAGATAAAGCAGAGGGAGCAAATCACCACCAACACATAATGGACCTCAGAAACCTCATCAAACACAAGGAGGGAGGCAGGAACAGATAGATAAGTCTTCGATTGATTTCCATCATCCTAGAATATATACACCTCTAAGCCAAATACACACATAGACATGCACACAAACAAGGACTATAGCAGGTTATGCAGAATGAAAGTAATCAACTGATAATACCACAAAAGTACCTGACAATAAGTGATTGATTTTATATTTATTAAATTAGTCAAATGAATTCCTTAATAAAGAGTTGAACCAAACCATCCACCTCCAAGATGAATCACATTTTATATAAAAGTTTTTTTTTGTTTTTTTGGTATAATATAAACCTTTGAACCTACACAAAACAAACAGCAAACCAGCTAAAAAGCCACACACACACTCACACATTCCCTAATGGTTCTGTATATAGCAATGGAGTTGATATGGTTGTTTATGAGGGAGCGACATCCAAAGGCAGCTGGAGGAGTGTCCAGAAGGAAACACGGTCCGAATAGAGTGGAAAAGCGGTGCGTATGCAGTTTGTCAGATATCCTGGTGTTCTTTATCAGACCACTGGTGTGTGTGTGAAGTGGGGTTGAGGGAGTTCTCTCTCTCCTGATCTATTTTGGGGCACCACCTTAGTAAGCACAACTGAGTCTGCAGAAACACATCACACAAGTGTCTCCCTCACACAGATACTCACACACTTCACAGTGCATATCATCTGGGAAAATACTTTCATTTACACTTAAACAACAAACCATGTTTAAGTAGGGGTTCCCATTGTTTCATGATTTCTTTGAGAAAAGATGGAAGAAATAGTCACAGGCAGAGAACATGAACAGGCCATTAACTTCACTGAAGAAAACAGAACTAATTCATTCACTCATTCAGTGTGACAGATATCCACCGTTACTCTCGTGATTAATGCTGCAATACTATCAACTTTCTTTAGAAATCGCTTGGTGTCAAAAGCAGTACAATCTTGTTTGCAGTCAGTCAGGAGTATAAAATAAGTGGACTGGGCATTTCCTGGAAGAAGTCATCAAATAATCAATGTGTGAAAGGGTCAGTGTTTGATTGGAGTAATGCAAGCTGTAGTGTCCACATTCTTCAGACGCCACTGGAGAGTATCAACGTTTACCAGATATGCTTGTAGAGGTCTGTATAAAATGAAAGTCTAAAAATGTGTCTGTAT
The DNA here is from genome assembly GCA_039654765.1 of Mylopharyngodon piceus. NCBI lineage: Eukaryota > Metazoa > Chordata > Actinopteri > Cypriniformes > Xenocyprididae > Mylopharyngodon > Mylopharyngodon piceus. The sequence goes on along the minus strand of CM077446.1, from coordinate 19,166,134 downwards.
ACAAAGATATTTCAATCACTGTAAAATCAATCCATTACTTGATGAACACACAGAATATGTTCATAATAGGAATATTTTGGCAGTCTTAGCACATAAGATCTGTAGCTATTAGATGCACAGTTAGCTGGTCAGCCCAGCAGGATGTATCTTGTGAAAATGTCCAAATGACCATTTATCCACTGGTGAAAACAAAGTGGAAATATATAAGTTTTTAGTAGTACAATTATTTCATTAGTCACTTCCTTATTAAAGAGTTGAACCAAACCAACCACCAAGATAAATCACAACATTATACAGTATTACATGTTTACACTATAAAAGGATATGGATATATATACTTTTATATATACATGGTATAAACTAATTCTTCTAGTTCTTCACTAGAATTCGGCCAGCCTATTAAACATTTTTTATGAAGCTGAAATTACACTGACCTGTGGGTCTTATGGAAGCACGTATCGTCACTTAACAACCTCAGAGCTCATGGTAGGTCAGTATTGAGACGTTTTGAAGTCATTTTTAAAAATCAATGTCTCTATGGAGAAAATTAATTTAAGTCAGTGAGCTATAATGAGCAATCATTGTTACATTGACCTTTAGCACTGGTGGAGTCCTGGAGAATGCTTACTTAGAGAACACCTCTTAAGAATACTTAACACCAAAGATTAATGATACGAACAAATCTTGTATAGCCTATATAAAAAGAAATACCACGAGTTAACAGCAAAATTGCAGGTCACTGTCAACAGATCATTCTCGCGATAGTTCATGATTTTGCCAATGGCGAAGAATCAGCGTCTTCAGTGCGTGGGCGAGTGGACTGACAGAGGGACGGGTTATAGCCGAAACAAGGGAACAAACTCACTGTCTCTTTAATGAACGATTGAAGAAAGGGCCTCGCTGACTTGATCTCGGTCCCAGCGGCCCGTGAAATGAGCGTGTGTGCGGGGTGCGAGGTGACGGCCGAGTGGCAGCGCGCGCTGTAAGCACATTTTCCGCGCGAGGCTAATTAAACCTCCACAGAATAAGTGGCGTCCTATTAGCGCTTCAGAAGCACGTCCCGTTAATAAAGCAACCTGGATCGATGCCCTTCATTACCTTGTGTGCGGTTCCTTTCTAAATAAATGCTTAAAATACAGGATAGCCCAAAGCTGTTGCTGATGAAACGGCTTTTTAAAAAGATATCCCAGAGCACAGACCTATTCGTTCAGTTTACGTCCCATTTTAATGATTTCACTGACACGGTACGTGCCAAATATGAGGTGCGAGCTGTAGTAGTTTTAACTGCAAGTAGTTACAGTTAAGTAGTAAGCAGTTAAGTATATAAAAATATATTTTATACTATTTTATAACTATATATATATATAGTTATAAAATAGTATAAAATATATTTTCAGACTTTTATATACTTTATATATATATTATGTAATTAATAAAATAAATAAATAAAGGTAATAGAAGAGCTGATGTAGGCTAATAGCTATAAGAAGGGCTTGGGCATTTCTCTATGAGTAGGTGTATGACCCTCTCGGGTAATATCTTGTGCTAAAGCCTTTCTAAGAAGGATTGTAAGCAAAAAATGTATAGAAGAAATTAATAACGCACAATGTCATCAGGGAATAACATTGTGTTAACACAGGCACCATGCGTATTTTCTTTTTAATGCCCTGCACATCAAAAGAATAATTTATTCATTGAGAATGAATTTACCAGAGTACAGGCAAAAACCTTATTTTCCCATGCTCCCCTGAGGCCGTCATGGCTGACTTGTGTCATATTTACTGTGTAATTGATTTTTAAATGCATTCTTCATCTTGTTTGCCTCCTGTTTCCCCACCCAGAGCAATTGATCTCCCTGCACTCATCTGCCTCGCTTTTTTCTTTTTCATAAAGGAGAGGAGTTTGATAAAGAGCAATTTTGCTCTCCTTTTCATTATCACTCGCTCTATCTACCTCATTTGCCACCGCCGAGAGGACACTCTTAGGGATCCGGAGCTGAAAGGGAACGAAAGAAGGGAGGTCAGTAGAAAGCAGGCACAGTCTTCCCACCCCTGGGAGAGATCGCATGAGATCAGAAAGTGCCGGCATGCACAGTACTTCCTGTAGGAGGCGGAGAGAGAGAGGCATTGCTAATCAATCCATGGATGCACTGTAAAATCAATGCACTGTATAATTAGGGCAATCCAAGGGTAAAAAAAAATTGCTGCTCTGCAGTTTAGTCTCTCTGCAGTCACAGGCCTCTCTCCAAGTGGACGGCACACTTTACCTGGAGCGCGCATTATGATATCTCTCTTTATTCCGATTACCTACAGTTTTTTTCTGAAATATTTAACACTTCATTGCTTGAGCCTCTTACCTGGAATCAAACATTGTGATTTTGTATATCCAGCGGCAGCTCAGATTTGTGTTTCCCAGTAGAAAGTGGGGTGTGTAAAAGATGACAGAATTTCATTTTTGTGTGGACTATAAATTCAATGCGATAGATGTCTTTGTGGAACGCACAAGCACAACGATACCCACTAATGCTTTAGCTCAATGCTATAGAGCATCAAAAACAGGAGTCTTTGAATGGTTCAGTTACTGTATGTGAGGGGTGTAACGGTCACGGTACGGACGTCATGATTTAGATGATGAATACAGTCAGTCACAGGCAATTCACACTCCAATCCAGAAGGGGGCGTGCACGGTAATGCAACGCTGTTTGCTAACCACCACAACAAAAGAAGAAGAGACAATCTATGCACCAACCCAAAACAAAAATGGCATGAATTCAGATGGCATGCGAGAGCTTGTTAGTAGCTTATACGCCAAGTTTCAATTAATTTTTGTGACGCGCTTCACGGAAAGGGAACCAGGAAGGCAGAAAGCAGCATCCTGTTTGTTTTCTTTATTTTACAAAAGCACAATGTTTTGTTTTTATTGTGAATGTACACAATAAAATAGCCCTTTGCAGTTTTGAAAGATGTCTTACTCTTATCTGTATGACCATAAATGACCGAGTATTTTAAGTTGCTTCTGCTGTTATAATGAGACAAAATCATTTGGCATTGTGCTGATTTGTGTCGTGGAAGTCTCACTACTATAGTCCAGTGATGAAATATGCATGTCCTGAAAATGGGAAGCCTCAGGTGCTCCTCGTGGAAAGGTGAAGTCGACTCTTTTTCTCCTTCTCGCTCATATTTCCGTGATTTCTTGAAAAGCGTAATATTGAACTTTGTGCATCCGCCATTGTCACCACATGTTAATGAAGTTTTGTTTTTCATTATTGTATTTATTTTGTACTTTTATAACACAAGAGATACTTTTCAGTTTTGTAGCTGATTGTGACCAAATACCTTTAGTTTTTATCAGCCCTACAAAAAAATATGACCTATGCATTCTGTTTACTGCTTCATGCTTAATAGGAGGCTGTACCGTACCAACTACCTCAGGGGGAACTAAATGTCGTTAGATGGAACAAGCTGTAATTTGCACTACTGTCTGTTTAAAATAAATGAAAAGAAGCCTAGCATTGGGGATTTGTTGCTTTTTCCTGTTGTACCAAACTCGTGTCGAACCGTGACCAAAAAACCGAGGTATGTACCGAACCGTGACTTCTGTGTACCTTTACACCCCTACTGTTGTATTTTGTGTTGCAAGTGGAAGCTAATAAAAACAAAACTACTGAATAAAATGAAATTAATTTCTCCAAAAAAAAAAAAAGAAAAAAAGTTAACCATGAACATAACGAAAAATTGGAGATGCAGTACACTGTAAAGGGAAACAAATGCTTTCACACTTGGTTCGATTGCCTGGTCTGAACCAGAGTTCGATTTGGCTTCAGCATTCTGTCCTTTTTAGGGTGTTTTTGGTTCATTTAGATGTCTTTGGTCCGTGTTGTGTTCATATTTCGGACAAACCGCATCTGAGTTTAAGGGTGTGTTCACATTTGGCAGGTTTGATTCAATTAAAGCGAACTCTGGTGCGATTGCTCTGTTAGTGTGGTTCATTTGATTAAGTGTGAATGCTGCCATCCGAAAAAATTCACTTTTACATGGTGTTTGAACACTGATGTGTGTCCACAGTGTGTGTAAACAACCAGCCTATAATGGTAAAAATCCTTTTATTATAATCCCCATAAATCAGCAGTGTCTGAAAATATGCTGTTCCAGATTTCCCACTTACTGACACGTCACAGTAGGGATAAGCCCCGCCCATGCCTTGTGACGATCTGCCCTATTAGCATAGATCCCGCCCTGAGTGAGCCGCACATAGTCTGCTGTGTTTATATCCTTGCTATAGCACCTATTGATATAATATCTGTGCCACATAAACATTACAAATTTTCTGTTTTTGGATGTACCAATGAACATAGACTCACATCATCAGAGCCACTGAGGACACAGTGGATGAATTGAATTTATGAAGTAAATGTGCCGAAGAAATTAGGTAAAGTCTTATATGTTTGTGCAAATCATTTTAGACAGACTGCTTTGCAAACGAGGGTCAGTTCAACCCTGAATTTGCACAAAAGTTCATTCTGAAAGATGGGTCAATACCAACTGTTCCTGGTCAAACTTCATATCCAGAACAAGCAAGTGTTGCACTTCATATTTTGAGAATGTTTTCAAATCGCATTTCTGAATGTGCTTGTTAGCAAGCTGTACGGCTAATGTGGCTAAAGATGATTATATAAGTTATAACTATATAAGTTATAACCATTCAGAAACGTCCTGTTGCATTCTAAAAGTTGTAATATCCTTAGTCTTTCCATCAGTGTCCGACTCTGGTTCCAACATATAAGGCTGAACACCGCTACTGACAATTTCTGACATTTTGGCTGCGTGAGATTCTCCAGTTTTGTTATTGCCGTCCGCAGCGCGAGTTGTAAAGGCTCCACCCTCTTCTGGAAAGGGGGCGGGGAGCAGCAGCTCATTTGCATTTAAAGGTGCACACACGGAAACGGTGTGTTTTTGCTTACACCCAAAAATGTGGCAAATTGGACATGTTATAATAAATCATCTGTGGGGTATTTTGAGCTGAAATTTCACAGACACATTCTGGGGACACCAGAGACTTACATCTTGTAAAAATGGGCATAATAGGTCTCCTTTAAAAATGACAGTGTGAACACTAAGCGAACCAGGACTAAATGTATAATTTTCTTTTTTGGTCCAGACCAAAAGAACCAGGAGAACTGAACTACAAGTGTGAACACACCCTTAGATTCATATAGTTCAGGAAAATCATTGAGTATTATTGTGTGTTCAAGTCATGTGTGAAAGATTGTATTTATGAATCGAACACAGATGTATGCCTTCACAATGTCATAATTAGAAACTCTGGAGCGTATCAGTGAGAAAAATGGATTCAGTCGAAATTGTGGTTGAAAGTAAATGTTAAAATGTAAGAAATTACTTTTTTTTTTTTTTTGCATGTACACAATACAATAGTATTGTACAATTAGAATATATAACAGTTTACAGCACCTTCATGAATTGAATAAATCATAAAAATAAAAATAAAAACACACCTGATATGCATTCTTTTTTCATCATTTTGTAGTAGTGTTAAAAAATCTTGCTATATTTGTGTAGAAAATATATATCACCATCTTGCTCTGACCAAAGTGATTTGAACGCCCCTGCTGTCATAATTACTACTTTCCAACTCATAAATTAGACACAATTTTGTTCTCTTTCATGTTGTTCTTTGACCACATTAAAGCTAAATGAGAATCAACCAGGAACTCATTACTGCAAACCTTGTTGAAGTTTCTCGTTTCTTTCAATGCCTCTGATTTTAACACAATCCCGTGTAATTTATGTTCAATATTGACTGTACAATACAAACATCAATTGAGATCTCAAGGTGTTCTGCTGTCCTTCAATCAAACTGAGCTTAATGCACAGGTGACCAGCGACTGGTGTATTTCTCAGTCCTCTGGATGTCCATTAGCAAGAAATTCTGCTCATATTAAAACAGGGCCAGCTGACCACTAATCCAGCGCCTCTGGCCTTTTCTCCAAACCGTCATCCATCCCTTTCCTCCCTCTCTTCCTCAGCCTGTTTAATCGCTCTAAAGCTTCTTTCCTCCTCTTTTACCTCTGTCTGCTGTGGTCTAATTTCTATTTTCAGGTTCTTTGTAAGTAGGGCTGCTATAGTGAGATTCAAGTCTGCTCTGCTGAGGTCTCAGGTCTCTAATATTCAGTTTAACCTCGTACAGGACAGTGCAGATTCAGATTTCTAGTTGGTCAAACCTAAATTGGCATGCCTTTTTAAACAAATTGCACCTTTAGGCTGGAATTTACATTGGAAGTTGTTTTTCAATCAGGAACGTGTATTTTTCTCACACAGAGTAATCAGGATGTACAAAGCTTGGCACAATAATGTTAATTGTGTTTTAAAAAATAAATAGTATTTATAAATAGTTTTTTTTTGCAATGTCACCTTCTTGGTGTAGATCAACTCACAACCTATATTTTAATTTTGTCACCAGATTCATTTCGATTTTCTTCTTTCAGTAAAGCAGTGGCTTTTATCTCGCGTTTAGTATCTTTCTTTTTCATTACTAGTGTCCAAATGAATACTTTTATTCAACAAGGACACATTAAATTGATTAAAAAAAAAATGCAGTAAAGACTTTCTATTTGTCAAATAATTTTTTAACATTGATTATAATAAGAAATGTTTCTTGAGCAGCAAGACAGTTTTAGCTGCGTGAGATTCTCCAGTTTTGTTGTTGCTGGAGTATACGAAGCGTGAGCTGTAAAGGCTCCGCCCTCTTTTGGAAAATCATCATATTAGAATGATTTCTGAAGGATCATGTGACACTGAAGAGGTAATGATGCTGAAATTCAGCTTTACTATCACATGAATAAATTACATTTTAAAATATATTAAAATAGAAAACAGTTATTTTAAATTGTTAAAATGTATTTCACAATATTACTGTTATTAAACCATATAGATTGGGTGGAATGTGGATAATTTATTAGGGACAGTAGAAATGATCTAGAACTAGTGCACATTTTGTTTTACTATTAGACTAGTTCATTTCACCCTTAATATATTTGTTAGACAAAAGGTGTTATTTTCTAGCTTAGACGCATTCACTTGTGTTGTTTAAGTCTATAAATTAAATAAGTGATGCATAATTGCACATGAAAATGATAAAATAGTAGTGTGAATACCTATACATTGTATTATTTGCAGAATAATTTCCAGGCTGTATATAAACTTATTTGAGGTTGATTTACATTGTATGAACTAAGAATTTGTAGCATATATCAAGAGGACAGAGATGAAGTGACCACTGATTGGTCGGCAAAAGCGTTTTGTCAATGTAAGCAGGTTAACAGTGTTTGCAAAGGCATGAGTGACATCATCATCTAGTGTGGTGTATTGCGGAGCTCCAGTGTAAAGGAGTTTTGCTGCAGTGTTCTCCATACTGTTGCGAAAAAGCCTTTAATGCAGGCGTTCCACTCCCAATGCAGCAAGACACAGCAGTTCACCTACTGGGATGTATGTATCGTTTCTGTGCAATATCATACCCTCATCCCAATGCACAGAGCGAATGAGAACCACTAACAATATACACACACATGCACACACAAGGACACGTAATATACCTACAGATTTGATAGGATATAAATACTCTATATATATTCTGTTGTGTGCATCCCACTTCCTTTTCTGGATGTGTGTGTAGTTATTTTTCAGTTTGTTCATTAGATATACTACACCTCACCAGATCTCCTTCTGACTGTGTCTCCCAATGACGCAAGTCCTCGCACTTGCAATGACAGGTGATGACCAGCAGAGGGAGACTGCCATCAACCTCAAACCTCCCTTTGAAGAGTGCAGATGTGCAAATTTAATCAATTGTAATTATCTAGTCATGATGTCTTACAGGTATATTGGTTTTCCACACAATTGGATGCATATAAGGTATACAAGAACAGGAGATTTTGCACTTGAATGAATGTGGACATGACTGTCCCATCACCAAAAACTGCAGGAAGTGAGATAAAAAGGGTGGAATTCAAAAAATGTGTTATTAACTGAATGAAATGAAAGGAATTTAAGGAGAAATAGGCTAATGGTAGTGTTTCAGTGGGAAGATGGTGATGGTGTGGAGGATTATGGGAAAGAGGAGGATGGAAAGAGAGTGCTGACTCCGGCCTCCTCTCTCTCTCTGGCTCTTTCTTAATTACTGCATTGATTGCTGAAGCTCAAGGCTGAAGACCTGTCGTAGAGAGAGAGAGACGGAGAGAGGGAGGTAGGAAGGTGGATGTGGGTTGATTGTAGGGTGAGCAAATGTATGTCAGTCCCATGCAACTCGCTGTCTGAGCGCATCTGTGCGTCTGTCCTGAGACTTTTTCCCCCTGTGATTTCTAGAGGTTAATGTCCTGCCATTTTTACAGTATAAATAAACTCTTTCTGCACCATTAAACAATTACAATCAATATGTATCAACAAGAAACGTAATTAGTTTTAAGAGACAAGCAATTAAATATTAGTGCCCTCTATAAACAGATTTACTGTGCTAATTCAATAACACTAAATATTAAAGGTGATACACGTTCAGACACTGTCACTGTTCAAGATTCGCTCCAGCATGCGTACAGTTCGGAAGCTGCAACATAGGAATATTGGAAAAATGTGCCTCTTTTTTACCTACCAATTCCAAAAATGTAGCTCTACATATACATTTCACTGCTGTTTCCAGTTGAAATGAACACTAGTAGCAGTAAAACACAATTTTTTATTCCTTTTTACACAAATTGTTTAGAGGGGCACAATACCTTGCTTTGGCATCAAATACTTTTACTATAGTGCATTATTATTTGCATAATCCCCTCCATTTGTATGGCTTTTTGATGTAGTAAACTTGCTCTGTAGCTCACCTGGTACAGCACTGCACTTACGAAACACAAGTCACGATAAAAGCATCCCTTGTTGGCAAACGCTATTCACACTAGCTCCGCCCACCAATGTCTGGTTGGGCCACTCAAGTTTTAAAAACGACGCACAGAGTTCAATGTCTTCAGTGGCGCAGCAGTAGTAATGAGTAAGGCTTGCAAACCTGGCGTTTAATGCGATCGACGCGGGTTCAAATCCACCTTTTGCCAAGCTCACGCTTCTCCATTTTACCATCACATATCACATCAGAAAGGCATTTGTTTTCAATAAAAATGAAAATAATTTTCTGAATGTGGAAATAAATGGCCTAATGAGTGTTTAATAATATTAAAAGTATTGGGTAGGGTTAGATGAAGGTGTAGGGAGGGTTTTTATTCTCCCAATAAGGCAGCATCCATTTAATAGTTTTAATAAAAAATAATCATTTACATTCTATGATATTATTGCATCCTGTTAATGTACAAAAATACTGAGGTGCAAATAGTATCTGCCAATATAAAGTATAGATATCATCTAATTATTTACTCTTTTTGCAAAGAACTGATACTTTTACATGGTGTAAACAGAATCTATCACTATTTTCACCTAGTGTAAATAGCATATCGCTAATAAAATGCTGCTATTGTCACTTAGTGTTAAATATATAGATATTTTGCTATTTTCACTTAGGGTAAGTGTTAGTGTTAGTAAGATTTACGTTCATCAATTTTGGCTAAAACTGAACACACTTTAGCGCCACTCACTGGATATTTCACTTTGAAAGTGCTGCTGAATCTGCAAGAAGCAATATCATAGAAATTTAGCCACAGGCACATTTTCCCAATGAGCCTAGGTTGGGAAATAATTTATTAAAAGCTATCCTTGATAATAAATACACCTTATTCTCCGGTTTACTTAAGGGAATTTGAATGAGCGCTGTGGTAGGTCATTAATTAGATGGTCCCTTTGGGTAGAGGATTAGGTTTGACAGTTTGACCTCTGACCTGTTCAATAGCCACCTGAATGATTATACATCAAGCTCCCTAACAGTATTCTCTACGGATTTCTAAAAGCACAATCAATTCCGGGATGCCCTAAATGCACAAAATTAAACATTCTGTACACTTTTACCTAATTGTAGTATTTTTATCTAAGTAGGAAAAAATAAAACAAAACTGAAACGCTCCCTGGGAAGTGAAATCTTAAAGACTCAAAAGGCTTGTCAGTAATGTAACTAAAATACCACTGCATGCTGAACTAAAACAAACACTTGACATTTGACTGCAAGACAAAGTGCTGTACAGCTCTGAGAACTGAAAGTCAATAACTCATGCTCCAATGAGTTCATCTTACAGGCTGCTTTAGTATTCAATTGGGCTGCCCCTGACATTTGGGTTGTCCTACAGTCCCTCCCTGTGCTGGTCCTATATTCTCTCTCTTGAAGAGAATGCTTGACATGCTCCATCAAACAGGCATAAATTTAGCGTGTCCCCCAAATAAACCGCTGGCTGCAGGCCCTCTGAGGTGTGCTTGTAGTTTGACCATGCAGAACTGCTATTTTGTATTAAAGGTGAAGTTTTTCAGTGTTAAACTTTCTCATATTCAAGCTTAATATACAGAGACATGTAAGTAAGTCATTTGTAGACTGATAACCTAGAAAAGTATAAACATTTTTTGTTTGAGAAACAGACCAGCAACAGTTCAACCAATAGAGTGAGTTTAGGGCGGGGCTTCCCTTTGCACACCCTTTCTGAATGTATGTAGAGAGCAACAGTGCCCGCCCCCCTTTTTCAGTGGCATTGGTTCCCGAAGTATTTTTTCCATTCATTTCTCCCATAAGGATTTTAAAAAAGTCTTTGTTAAAGCACTATAAGCCATGAACCAAGCCAACTGGCTACGAGGTGAATGATAACGTTACAAACTTTGATTAAAAGCAAAAATGTATTTGAAAATCGGACAAAAAAACAATCCCATGAAGCATTGTGAGCAGCATAATCAAATTAAAAACGATGGAGAAAGATAAAACTACTCATTTAAAAATGTTGATTTATATATATATATATATATATATATATATATAAATAATATACACACAAACACAAAAACAGTATATATACAAATATTTAAGTATTTTGAGAGCTTAGGTAGACCGACTCGATTACGTAATTCGCAGTGCTTCATTGGAGTGGGCGGAGCTAAAGAGCTCTTTTTTGCATGTTTTACTCTCTGATTGGTGGAATTTTTGTACAGCATCATGGGTAATGTAGTTTTCACCAGGAATTCCACTGTTAAACAAGATTATTTTAAAAATAAGTTCAAATAATTGCGAGCTGATGGCTAACCCTAACAGAAGCAAATTCCATCGATTAACAACCTCGCAAGTCACAGTAGGGCTGTCTTTAAAAGTTTATTGTTAAAAATCAATTTCCCTATGGAGAAAATTAATTTCGGAACTCTTTTGCACTCTATTGGGCTTTTCCAGGTGTTTGTGATGAATAGATAAAGATTTTTAAAATATAATTTAGCAGAAACTGCCTGGGTATCAGGCATTCCATCTTTATATATATTTTGATTTATAGATTTTAATCTGCAATGACATAAACATAAAGGTTCATTTATGTACAGGCAAAATGTATTCAGTGATGGAGAATAAAACATTGCGGTCAAGTTAAAAAAAAAAAAATCCTATCGTCGGCAACGATAGCTTTGTGGGCAGCTCGGGTGACCCAAGCTCAGTTCTAGTTCGTGGACCTTTCCCGATCCCGTCCCCCCCTTTCTCTCTCTTTCACTTCGCTTTCTGTCTACTCACTGTACTATAATAATAAAAAGGTAAAAACGCCAAAAATAAACCTTTGAAAATAAATAAATAAATATATGAATAAAAAAGAAAGTTATGTCCGATTACCTGTGGCAGTTGTTTTCACGAGTTCACACTGACAAATGATCAAATAGAGTAAAAGAGTAAAATAATCATACTTGGCGTGCTATCTGAGGGGATCAAGGGCTCCGAGCTCGAAATTTAGCCCGAACCCATGTACTCCCCTGTATCCCCGGCTGGGAATAGGAACCTACCGAGAGTGAGGAGTCGGGGTGGCGGAGGCATGCAGAAAACTGTCGAGGTAACTGGGTGAGTCGACCATGTATATATATATATGCCTCCTCTCCAGCTAATTAGATCATTTGAAAGTCCTCCTCCCAATCTTTGTTTATAAAATATCATTTGTCTGCAATCTCTCGAGACCCAGTAAGAGGCTGACAATTAGCTGAACATATACTTGTTTAATTAGTGACACTTAGCCTACATTTTAAAACCTTTATTTGAATATGACAACATTTTTATTTAAAAATGCCTCGTTCTACAATATTTCTCTGATTAAATCGCTGACAGAGACTCCTCCCCCATCAGCCAATCACTGTGGTCATAGTTAGTAAGCGTGCTGACATCATCCATAGCAACGAGGTCAACCCCGCCCTTTCTCTTAGCTTAAGTCTTCTCTCTATTCCTTAGTAAAAGTTAGTCTCAGCAGCTTTATGAAAAGGTTTTAAGAGAAAACTCTTAGCTAAGAACTTTTACTGCTATTTAGGAGAACTCTTAGTGGTAAGATAAAATGTTTTGTGAATACGGCCCCTGGTCTACAACAAGGAATATGGACTACTTACCTAAACGCTTACCTGTAGTGATTCTCCAACGATTTCCTACCTGCTCCTTGAGTCTCCATTTCTCCAGCGATCCCTCTTCCTCACCTCCTTGGATCTTCTACGGAAGTGTGTGCTCTCCACCGTCACCTGTCACGAATCCATGAGCTCCAACACCACCTGTAACACAGTAAAAGACTCTGGTTAACCATTCTGTTCTTAATTCATTTATATTTTAGATCAGTTCAAAACTAGAAACAATATATATTCACGAGAGACATTTCCTTGATTTTGAAGATTTTATCAATTTCCTTGACTTTATTACCCAGTTTTAAATGATGCGAGAATGTGAGTGTTAAAAAATCTTTTAACAGGTCATTACTTTCCATTTGGTGATTTTTTTAAAAACTCTCCAGTCCTCAATGTCACATGATCCTTCAGAAATCATTCTAATATGCTGATTTGATGCTCAACTGAAACATTTCTTATTATTATCAATGTTGAAAACAGTGTTTTTGTAGAAACCATAAGAGATTTTTTTTTTTTTTTGATGAACAGAAAATATAAAGAACATTTATTAAAAATATAAATCTTTTGTAACATTTTAAATGTCTTTACTGTCATTTTTGATCAATTTAATTCATACTACTTGCTGTTTCTTTCACAAGAAAAAAAAACATCTTACTGACCACAGATTTGAATGGCAGTATAACTTGACAATAAGTAACAGTCATAGGCTGAAATGTTTATTCAACAGAGCAGCACAATGAGTGTGAAAGTATAAGGGAACATGGGGACAGAAAGCAGAGAGGGAGTTCACATGGGACTGAGTGACCTGAAAAACTCAAACAGGACTCACAGGTAAGACTGTAGACTCGCACGCAAATTTCAGCCAATCGGAGAGGGGCGGCGGTTAGGAGAGAGAAAGAAAAGAAGGATGTGATGCATTGTGCCTGTTTGTTTGTATTAAACGAGTCCAGGAGATAGGACACAACACAGTGTCTTTCTTTCTTCATGTGTTTATGAGTTAGTATATATTTAGCAAATAGTTGAAAGTTGAAACTTCTTTTTATAGGAACAATCAGACATAGGACAGGGAAACGACGGGGGAAAAGAGGGCGGGTGGAAAAAGGTTGGGAAACACGCTTCACCCACATGACCACCATTGCGCTAATAGAACCCGCTAGGCCACAGCTCTGTAAAACAATTCGATCTGGTATCCTTTCCTTTTGAAAATCATTTCTGGATTTACTTTTTCTAATCATTTACTTTCTGTAATCAAGCTTTCATAATCAAGTATTATCACAGACTGTTCTTCACTTCTCTGCACCATCTTTTCTGACACAAGTGTACACGCACACAGTCTGCTCACTGACAGACACACACACACACACACACACACACACACACACACACACACACACAGGTTTGCTTTGCTATCTTAGTGAGGACTCTCCATAGGCGTAATGGTTTTTATACTGTACAAACTGTACATTCACTACCCCTACCCCTAAACCTACCCATCACAGAAAACATTCTGCATTTTTACATTTTTAATAAAACATTGTTTAGTATGTTTTTAAAGCTATTTTAAATATGAGGACTCGTGAAACGTCCTCATATTTCATGTTTACGTTGTAATACCAGTGTAATACCCATGTCATTATACAAATTTGTGTCCTCATAAATCACAAAAACACGCGCACACACACACACGCGCGCACACACACGCACACACAAACCTTTTAAATTGAAACACATTGCCATAAATAAAGCTAAACTGCAACCTAAAGAGAAAGTGAGAAAGTAAAAGGAAATGAAAGTGTCTTCCCCTCCCCCATCATTCCATCAGATGAATGCTAGCTGGTGTCCTGCTAATTTGTATTTAGCTGTCCTCTGGCCTTCTACATTAACTGCAGTTCACACCAAACAGCTGTACAGCAGATATTGTCCCACTGTAATTTCCAGCGACTCAATATGCCGAAGAATGGTGCTGCCCTGACACAGAGTTAATCAGCCTATTTAGCATTAGCATGCAGTGTTTACTGTGATAAAAATGAGCATAATTTTCATTGTCTACAAAAAATGTGACTGTCACACTTTCTACACTGCAAGCAACAAAACTAGAACCCTCCCTTTATAATCAGTGAAGCAGTCCACACTTTATTATAACTGGAATGATTTGGTTGTTTCTCTTAGGTTGGCTAATTAAGTCATGTAACTCCTAGAGAACGTGAATCTATTGAACTCCACGATTTTATTTATTAACTAATTAATCACCTAGATACATTCATTTGACATCAATCGATTTTTAATTGAGAATCAGTACAACAATCTTATTCAACAACCAACATTATTTAATTTATTAATTTCATTAAAAAACAACCTCCTAAAGAATGATTTCATTTCACCCCAAGATAAATGAATCTGACATTATATGAATCAATTTATAATTGAGAATTGAGAAACATTATTTGACAAACAACATAAATAAATAAAAATGAGTCCTAAATGAGTTCATTTAAACCCATGATTTTATTTTAACAAATTAATCTAATATATAAATAATCTGATATTTTCTACAATTTATAATTCCGAATAAATACAATAAACAACATTATTTGACAGTTAATATGAATGAATGGATGAATGAATGAATTAATATATTCCTAAAGTATATGATTTTATTTACCCCATGATTTCATTTTAACAAATCACTAAGATATAGTTATCTGACAATGGATCAATTAATTTATAAGAATCAATACAACTTTATTTGACGACCATAATAAATTTAGATACAATTTAGATAATTTAGATAGATAGATCAATAGATCAATAGATTGATCGATCGATAGATCGATAGATAGATAGATCAATAGATCGATAGATAGATCAATTGATAGATAGATAGATCAGTTGATAGATAGATGGATAGATAGACAGATAGATTTCAGCTCAGGTGAGTGTGAATCTGGTTTATACTGCTGCTGTCCTTAATTGCGACACTGCAGCAGGTCACCGCTGTGCTGTATGTAGACCACAGAGGCCTCAGTGGGGCCACAGGCTGGATTTAGACGCTTCCCCAGCTGGAGGGTTCCCTGGTCAGGCAGCGCTGCCAGCAGCAGTCAGGTGGCTTGGGTTTCACTGGCAGGCATGCCCGCAACGTTCCTCAAGGGCCTAGTTTGGCCATGTTAAGAGCGACCTTGAAATGCGACACGGAACAATAAACTATAAAATGGCATCCAAGCGTGTGGAGCAAAAGAGGGAAAAGAAGGAGGGACGGAAGGAGGGGAAATTGGGTGACACCTGTCATTCTGTGTTTGTTTTATAGATGTCAGTGGGCAGTTGGTTCGCTGGGTTTCTACTGGGTTTTTTTTCTACACCCCCCTCATTTCCCTCTTTGGTTGGAGTTTGGCAGACTCAGCAGAACAGGAGTAATGCTTCAGGCACTGACCTTCAGGGGTGAGAGAGGGAGGTGGGGCCAGACAGAGGGGTAAGAGAGAGATAGAAAGGGAGGGATGCCATTGGCAGCTGCAAGGAAATGCTTTACACAAATGCTAGGGCACGGGCCACAGAGGTTCAACAACAGATTATGTGATCTACTGCTGCCCTCACCTATTTTGCTTTCTTTTTATGTTTTTTCTTTCTCTCTCTATCATTCTTTCTCTTTAACCTCTGCCTGTACTTCTATGACCCCATGTTAAAAAAAAAAAAAGATGCCGAAGAATGGTGCTGCCCTGACACAGAGTTAATCAGCCTATTTAGCATTAGCATGCATTGTTTACTGTGATAAAAATAAGCATAATTTTTATTGTCTACAAAAAAATGTGACTGTCACACTTTCTACACTGCAAGCAACAAAACTATAAAAAAAAACTATAAAAAAACCAAAGACAACAAAATATGATGGAAATGTACATACTGGAATGAGGGACTAAGGGCACAATGACACAATTAGACAGATTTATGTCTTTACAAAGACATTAAATGATAATATTGACTAGGACTTTATATTGTGCTCTAGTTACATAAATGCAAATACTCATTTTGAGTTGGTAGCATGAGGGATTTACAGAATATGGATTATTGGGGTAATAAAATAAACTGTGACTTCATTTGTAAATAAAAAATTACCTGGGACTTTGCCCATGGGTAACTAATTACCAACAATAACAGTCATAAGGCATTAAACTAATGAATGCACATGTACACACTCGTTTCCAGTTTTCCAAAATTTCATCTACATTTATATTTAATCATTTAGCAGATGCTTTTATCCATGGTGACTTAGAAATGAGGAAAAGAACTAGCAATTTATCATACAAGAGTCACCGATATCAGCAGTGCTGCAATATCATAAACCATAATGGTACAAGAGCTGGAGAAGCTTAAATTAGAGAGAGAGAGAGAGAGAGAGAGAGAGAGAGAGAGAACACAGGAAAGAAAGGAAGAAAGAAAACACAGGAAAGAAAGGAAGAAAAAAAAAGTTTAGGATGTCAGGAAAGGCTACCCAAAACCTGAAACTGGTCAAACTGTGTGATACAGAGGCTTCAGAACTAAAGGTAATGCTCAGCAAGCTTAATTAAAAAAAGAAAATGTTCAGTGTTTACATTGGTGGGGGGAAAATGACAATGGCAAACAGATATAGATTAAGCAGTATTTTTGTATTTATAAAAAATAAACAGCATTTTTTATATATTTTTTTGTTGTCTTTATTGCAATGTGCATGACTATTTAAATAAAAATGTGTGATATTGTTATTTTAACAAATTTGTGATATTGTAGGTCTAAACATTATTAAAAATGGATGTTTTCAGTAGATTTTAATCATGTTTCCTTAAAATTGTGTATATTTTGATATTTGTACAATGTGATTCATAGGAAAACGTATGATTTATTATAAAAAAAAAAAAAAAAAGCATTAAAGGATTAGTTCACTTCAGAATTCAAATTTCCTGATAATTCACTCACCCCTATGTCATCCAAGATGTTTATGTCTTTCTTTCTTCAGTGGAAAAGAAATGAAGGTTTTTGAGGAAAACATTCCAGGATTTTTCTCCATATAGTGGACTTCACTGGGGTTCAACGGGTTGAAGGTCCAAATGTCAGTTTCAGTGCAGCTTCAAAGGGCTCTACACGATCCCAGACGAGGAATAAGGGTCTTATCTAGAGAAACCATCGCTCATTTTCTAAAAAAAATAAAAATTATATACTTTTTAACCACAAATGCTCGTCTTGCACTGCTCTGTGATGCGCCACGCATTACGTAATCACGTTGGAAAAAAAGGTAAAAAAAAAAAAAAAAAAAGGTAAAACAGCGATGTTGGATGATTTTGAAGTTGGAGGAGAAAAAGAGTTTTTGCCGTACCGCGGTACTTCCGCCTACGTCACGCGTGACCTTTCCAACATGATTACGTAATGCGTGGAGCATCACAGAGCAGTGCAAGACGAGCATTTGTGGTAAAAAAGTATATAATTTTTTTTTTTTTAGAAAATGACAGATGGTTTCACTAGATAAGACCCTTATTCCTCGTCTGGGATCGTGTAGAGCCCTTTGAAGCTGCACTGAAACTGACATTTGGACCTTCAACCCGTTGAACCCCAGTGAAGTCCACTATATGGAGAAAGATCCTGGAATGTTTTCCTCAAAAACCTTAATTTCTTTTCCACTGAAGAAGAAAGAAATGAACATCTTGGATGACATGGGGGTGAGTAAAATATCAGGAAATTTTAATTCTGAAGTGAACTAATCCTTTAATGTCTACCCCTAAATATAACCCTCAGTGGAGTGGGAGTAGACATTACAAAAACGCACAAATGAGTTCATGCGAATTCATACGAATGTCATCACAATTTGCCAAAACGTAAAATAGTTACAAACTGTCATGAGACCGTGTTGTTATATATCGCCTACCCCTACAAGAAACCCTGATGGATATATCTGTCCAGTTTCGATAATGCCCAGATTTTACGTCGGACATCAAGTTACGTCCCAACAAACTCATATTTAATGCAGACTGGGCAAAATTTTCTTTATTTTGCATTGCTCATAGTTGCATTGCTCATGGTTTAAGGATAATGGGATATCATGCAACATCCCCATTCTGTCAAAATACTGTAGGGTTCAATTGGACACACTGAATTGGATGTCAGCAACAAAAGATATTGTAAACGTATTTATTATAGTAAGGCAAAAGTCAGGTCAATGTGATTTCACCAAGTGCGACATTAACAACATTCCAATCAACCCATAAGATTTGAGGGACAAGTTTACAGTTTATGTCAAGTTTAGGCTTACAAGCAGGGTTAGGTGCTTCTACATCAGTGATATTCACCTGTCAGTTCCCTCTGATTGTAGGGATAAGTTATAGGTAGGGTTAGGTTTAGGGGTAGGGATATGTTAGGACTAAATTTTGGACAGAAATGTTGTTCCAGGGTCAGCAAAATATGTTGATCCAGGAATATGTCTTACTTGGCAAAATCGCAGTAACCCAAAAGTCAACAGCAGTCAGAGAGGTGGTGGAAGGACATGGTCAGATGTGAATGCTGTGAACAGTCTACAGGTGTCTAAAGTGCTTATGGTCTTGTTTTGGTAGTAGACCAGAAGAGGAGTGTGTATGAGTGAGTATGTGGCATTTTTTTAGGCTTTTGTTGAGGGGTCTAAGGAAAGTAAGTGTGTGTGCAGAAGGGAGGGAGTTGGATGTGATAAATCTCCTACAGGAACAAGCATGTAAGAAGCTGCCATGTTTTATGAAACGCAGTCATAAGCAACACTAAGTGAAATGCATTAAAGTGGCTTGAGTTTGCCACTGCAGCCATTAATAAGCAGAAATACACGCATGGCTAATTTATTAACGCTCCATGTCTGACATTCATTATGAGCCTCAGCGCTCTCTCTGGGCATATAAAAAGAGAGAGAGATTAAAAAATGAAAGCAAGCATTTGGAATGGGAGAGATTTGGCAGAGGGACATGCAAGGGTGTCAGCGATCTTGTCTGATTCACGCACGGTTATGGTGGAACTTAAATCAATGCGAGACCCCCGAAAAGACAAATTGGACAGTGGCCAAATTACAGATAGCGTGCTCTTAAAAATGTGGAAGTTTTTAGGTGCTTAAACATAAATTAGTACTGATGGGTGGGAAAGGGAGAGGGAAAGCTGGGGCAAAATTAGCTGACAGAACAAAAGTTGAAAAGTGTAACAGATCAGGGGTCAGAGAGCACACGGTTTGCTTGACTGATTGTCAGTCTCATTATTACGGTTTCATTTGGGAAGATGGAATTGGAAACTCCCAGAACCCATTTGATGTTTAAAGTAGAGTTATGAAAGGCGCTTAAGTTAGGGTAAATGCCTAATGATTTATTGAAGAAAAAAATCTTTTTAGTTTTTATTTCCCATCACAGTATGCATCTTCGAGCTGAAAACGTGTTAATATCAATCAGTGGAAACCGTTTTATTGAGGGCTTTCCTCATTCCAACCACTGAAGCAGATCTGTTCAAAGCTAAACGAATAGCCTGACTAAACTGCTGACAGCTGAACAGATAGCATCACGTCACAGGCCACACACACACACACACACACACACACACACACACACACACATACACACACACATACAGAGTGTTTTACGACATGAAACAGAGTCACTATGTCAACTCTAAACCTTGGATGAGGGGAATATTTTCGCTCACACAAGTTTGGGTTTTGTAATATGCAAACACACACAGTTTATAGCAATGTTTGCTGTTTTTAACAGTAAAAAAATAGTCTTGCCCAACCTCCAACCACCAGCACCACAACCTCAAAAAACATTTTTTAAACAGTGTTTTATGTCACTGTTTCTGACTAACAGAGAAAAACTTTGGTTACACTTTATTTTGAGTTGTCCTTGTTACAGTGTAATTAGACATTTAAGTACTGAGTAATATTAAGTAACTACCTGTACTTACTTACTATAGGGTTATGGTTAGGATTAGGTTTGTTGTAGGGTTAGTTGCATGTAATTATGCATAATTTATAGTTATTACTATCCTTCCGGGTCATTCCGTGTCAAATCAACCAAATTTCAGAAACGTTGGGGACGGTCAAATTTTTGATTTTGTTAATATTTGTTAATATAACATTTTTATTCTTCAGACATTCCTCTTTAAATGCTATTAGTATCAGCTGTGTGCAAAGTGAACCACATTTGGTTTTCGATGACTGAAAATGGGTAAAATTCAACAATTTGAACATGGAGCTGCTTTGAGATCCCCATATTTATGGGACTGAACTATACAGGGCCTTGAAAATGAAGATTTCAAAAGGAAAGTTTATTAAGAATGAGAATCTAGAAGGATATTAAGATATCTTGAATACTTTTAGAGTTGCAGGCATGCAAACTTTGGAAAAGGAGTATTTATGGCACTCAGACAGGTATGTTCTATGCAATTGAGTTGATAGAAAAACACAAGATACATTTCTAGTTTCAACATTATTTGTTCTTCAGATATTCCTCTTTAAAATAAAAAAAGTATCAGCTGTATGAAAAGTGACCCACATTTGGTTTTTGACCACTGAAAATGTGTACAATTTACCAATTTACTCATGGAGCCGCATTAAGATCTCCACATCTCTGGGATTGAACAATCGAGGGCCTTTAAAATGAAGATACCAAGATGAAGGTTTGTTAAGAACCAAAATCTAAAAGGATATTAAGATATCTTTAATACTTCTTGAGTTACAAGCATGCAAACTTGAGGCAAAAAACACAAGAAGTGCTTTTTCTCCATTTTTGAACTGTCACCGTTGGCATATAATGAAACAAAGAAACAGATTTTACTAATAGAGCTACCAATCTCTGTGTAAAAATAAAATATAATGCTGCCATCTTTCTAAAGTCATTTTATACCCCTGTAATTTGGCTCCAAATCTCAGGTGAAAATGGTCATTTTGACCTCCTCTACAAAATAGTGGATTACTCAGTAAATATACATCTGTGACATTTAATATTTTGGCTTTCATCACTATTTATATCTGTCTTTCTACAGAAAAAGTATTAACAAAATCAAAAATTTGAGCCGGGGACCTCTGATTGATTTGACACGGAATGACCCTATAGTAACTACATGTAACGTGTAACAAGGACATTGTAAAATAAAGTGCTACCAAAACTTTTTTTTTTTTAATGTTTCTTTATTGAAAAACAAATGAAAATATAAATTGCACATGCTTTCTTAAATAATGAAAAAGGCAAGACTCATATTTGAACAAAACTGAAGTTAAAAAAAAACAAAAAAACTGTCACTAGGCTTATATTGTTACTTTCTGTCTACTTTCTGTGTAGCAAAAATACATAATACAGCATTTCAATGCTGTTAAAAATGTAAAGCTAAATAATGGTTATTCTTACTGTCAAGACTTTGCCTCCAATAAGTACCAAAACTATTTTTTTTTAAGCAAAATGCAGGATAAAAAAGAAACTGCACAAAGGCTTCATTGGTTCTTCTTGTATCATCAGCACACCAAGTTTAAAAGTGCAGAACTGAATTTCAAAATGATATTTGTTGCTAATTAACAGAATGTCACAAATATTTCTTCAAGACTAGAGCATTGTATTTAACTCGGAAAATATCTCTTTAAGTCAAACCCAAAGGGCCGAGGTAGCAGTTATAAATACACCAGGCATTTTTCAAACCACTGCAAACACTCATAATCTTCATGTCCAACAAACTGGATCCACTATTACACGTAACACAACAACAGCTCATACTCTAGCACAATCCCATAACCCCATTGTGCTGAAGCATAATACAGCCAAGCTCCAGTCAGATGGGTTATCACTGCACAGCTCAGGGTTACAATCAGGTAATGCATTATAAATCTGCTACATCAAATCCTATTGAATTTTTTAAGGTTCCAAAGTGGCAGAGAGCAGCTCTGAAGCAGTGAAGAACATGCATAAAAGCCCTTTATAAAACACCAGTGTGTGAACTTTAAAGCTGCGTTGATATGCCAGCCTCATAAATTTGGACCATATGACATTTCTAAGCGAAGGGAATTTTTTTTCCCCCATCCGTTCTTTGTACTCACTTGGCAAGCGTGCTATCGATATTGCTGAACCCAACGAGAGCGAAAATGAGAAAGAGTCTTTAATGACTAGAGCCTCTGCTCTCAACAATCTTTTTAAAAATAAAAATAATATGGTTGAGTGTTTTACAACCAACTACTGGGAATATGTAAGAAAATGAAAGAGAGAAACATATCTCTACAGTAAACTTTAACTGTGTTACTCTACTATAAGTTGAAGCAGGGAACGACTGGCCATAGGGAGCACCTGGAATCCAATTTAGGTATATATAAAAAAAGTAATACAGTATTTTAAGCCACAGTATACTAGGTGCTAGAGTACAGGCAACATCGTCTACATTCACTAGGGAGCGGGTAAGTTAAGCAGCTCAGTGTTAGGGAGTGGCTAACTAAAAATATAAAGCCAATTACATTTTTCAAAACAGTGTAGCTTTTTCAGTAATGAACTACCTTTTAAATTAAGAACAGCTTACTGTATATCTTGACAAGCTCTAATTTTAAAGTAGCATTCCCAAAATGTCTATGCTTATACTTCCCTCCTCATTTGCTGGAAATCAAACATGCCGAGGGATGGATGTTCAGTACAGGTCAAACTAATCAAGTCAGTCAAATAAAAAAAAAATGAATGAATCAATGTGCTCCTCTGATGCATAATTTGCTGAAAATGTATGTTTAATTGTGTAGAATTTCAACAGATCTCTATGATTACATTGCAGTTTGTATTCTTGACCAGATTAAAATTAATAGATATTTATTGTTAAATATTCGGTTTTACACTTTATTTTACAGTGTCCTTGTTACACATGTTGCATGTAGTTACTATAGTAATAACTGAGTATGGTAACCTATACTCAAAATTTGTCCTCTGCATTTAACCCATCCAAGTTAGTGCACACACATTAGGAGCAGAGAGTAGTGAACACACACACACACACACACACACTGCAAACCGTGGACACACACACCTGGAGCAGTGGGCAGCTTTTTTTGCTGTGGTGCCCGGGGAGCGATTGGGGGTTAGGTGCCTTGCTCTTGCAGGTAATGAGAATCGAACTCGCAACCTACAGGGTACCAGTCTGACTCTATAACCACACTGTAAACTCTAACGCTCTAAATAATTAATTGGTTTGAGTACAGCAAACTCAAATCAAACAAATCAGTTCAATCAAATTAACTTGGCTCTTTTTATGAGTATTTAGAACTTTCTTTTTTCTTTTTTTTTGAGTTCACGAAACAGATTTGAAGTAATATGAATTGTTTCATTGTTTTGAGTTTTATGAAATTGTTTCTTTTAATTTAGACAAACTTAAATTTACCTGAAACTGGGCTGGGATTTCTATTCCCCAGCATGCTTTGCCATGACACACGAAAGGGAGGATATGCCGTTTAATAAGTATTGTGACTGTACCGTATCCCTTAAATGCCGTCTAGTTTGAACTTGCCGCACTAGCAACTGCAGTCTGCTCTCTCTGAGGAGGCTTTTCGTTTAAAGAGCTAATAAAATATTTCGACTCAGATCAATATTTCGTGTCTAATTATTCACTTATATGGCAAGTAATAAGCGGGATAATGTACATCCAGCTTGTTGTTATCTCAGAATAAACCCTTAAATAAATTATAAATTATCATGTAATCTTAACTTTAATATAAATTTAGGATTACATAATAATTTTAAGTTTAATGTATGAATTAAAATGTATGAGTACAAAATTCAAATCTGCCAGTTCTGCTTACTTAAACTTAAAAAAGTTTATGTAACTGATGACCTCAATTTTTTTGAGTTTTGCCAACTTATTCTGGTTTACAGTGCATTAGGCCACGACTGTCCCCTGTAATCATGCATAAATACATGTCACTAACCCTAAACCAAACCCTAACCCCATATTAAAGGGATAGTTCACCCAAAAATGAACATTCTGTCATCATTTACTCACCCTCAAGTTGTTCCAAACCTGTATGAGTTTCTTCTGTTGAACACAAAAGAAGATATTTTGAAGAATGTGGGTAACCAAACAGTTGATGGACCCCAAAGACTTCCATTGTATCTTTCTATTCATCAAAGAAGACTTCTTTCAAAAACATTTAAAAGATCTTACAGACCCAAAACATTTAAAAACAGTATTCTATATGGGTGCACCGGCATCATATAAAGGTATATTGGTATGACAACGTGTAAGAACAGTACAAAAATTGTGAATACCCTCAATAGGAAAACATAATATTGATCAATCTCAAGAAATATGCAAAGTCATGATACTCTGGGCTTGGGAACATCCTCTGTTTGACATGACCCATTATGTGTGAGTAAAATTTAGCTGTAATTTTCAGACAAATGAAATGACCCGCTCATATACAACACAGTACTGTAGATTTGCTTGCCAATGATGTCATAGGCCTGTGAGCTCTATTAAACAGTTTCCCCTCCATGGAGAGAGATTCCCACCTCATTATGTAGCTCAGAGTCTCCTCATGGACAACTGCTTCCACATTAAAAACATCTATCAGTATTCCGCATCCTGCTTGAACAGGAAACTTACATAAAATGACATTTCATTGTTCCCAGTGGGATGCTGTGGTTACCCGTGCAACACACACACACACACACACACACACACACACACACACACACACACACACACACACACACACACTCTCATAAGCAAAGCTGCTGCTCATCAGCAAGTCACATCAAACTCATTTTCTTCAGCACATCTCATTTCATGTCATGCTCCAGGACCAAACACTGGCAGCAGAGTGAGGTGGTAAAAAATGACTGAAAAAAGAGAGAGCGACAAGAAAACAGACAACAGACCCCTGCAGTGTGTTTAAATTGGGCTAAATTACAAATACAAATACACTCAGATCACATTCAGACTCCTCTAAGGATTTGATAAAACAGGAAGCAAAAGTCATTTTTTTCTCCCACAAATCCAACACAAATCTGTTTTGTTATATAAAAAGAATATAGTACATAAAACACATAAAATGCAATTTTTACAAACCCAATCTAAAACACACTCTTATGTGTTTTGCAATCCAATTCAAATTTAATGTTTGGTTTTTGACTAGTCAAATAGATAATTTTTTTCACTGTTGGTGAAGCAATGGCGTTCACAAAGTGCTGTAGTGTCTTCAAATCATTTATTCACTCACATGTGTCATTCACTATGTATTGAATGGTGAAATTAATAAACGAATGAGCATTTTTGGACACAGTATATGCAGGTGCTGCTTTACACTTGTCTCCAGCCCTTGTCTCAGACCCAGACTTTAAATCTTAAACTATGAAAATAACAAAATGCTTTAAAACTATGATGCCCTAAAATATGCACAAGGAAATGTAATATTTATTGTGTGAAAATATTTTTTTCCCAATCATTTTTTACACAAATTACGACTTTCCTACAGTTGTGCCATCTTTTCCACCACAACAAACAATTCTGTCCCTAATAAAGTTTTTTTTTTTCTTTAATGAGTATACTTGTTTACCATGAAGGCAACAGTGAAGAGCTTGAGATTAATTCTGTATAAAGAAAACAAAGCAAAATCAGGACAAATACCACTTGTGCAGCTGTAATTTTGTCAAATTATGCAAACATGTTAAAACTGTGTTTATGTAGGATGCATTAAATATTGGTTATGGAAATAGCCACAGCAAAGAATTTTATTCCAATCACATCATTTCATCACTCCAGAATGACAGCTATTCTCTTCTCTTGGCTTTGCGTTAGTCATTACAGCAACCAATGTATACTTTCAAAGTGTATATATAACACTTTCAAAGTGAAATGTCCAGTAAGTGATGCTAAAAGTGTGTTTAGTTTTATCCGAAACAGATGAACATGAATCTGGCCAAGTTTTAGTACACTGGTTGTGATATGTTTCACGGAAGTTCATAAATTAAATGTCTGGTGACAACCCTACTCTAAACCTAACCGATAGTGTTAACAAAGCAAATGTGAGATAAAAATGTACTTAACGAGGCAACAATACCATTTTATCTTGCTTCTTTGAGCTCTTTTATCTTGACCCGAGTGCTCCCCATTGCAAATGCATTGCTGTACCAGGTGAGGTACTGTTTAAAAAAAAAAAGCCATACATATGCATGGGCCAGTTGCATAAACATAGCCATTATGTTAAGATTCTGTCTTAAGAACTACTATGACCAGCTAGCAGTTAGTTAGGGGTAATCAGTCTTACTTTTCAGTATCAAATAGGCCAATCTATGTTTTTATGTAACTGACTTAAAAAAGTTATTAATATATTAAAGAATTAAGAATATTTGATCTAATCTTAGAAGTTCAAGCAACCTGCCTATGATGGAGCAGATTATGTGAAGCAAGGTCATGACATAGTTTTGTGCAAGGAATCATGTGAAAATAAGTTGTTATTAAAAGATAATCTGCCCGGTAAAAATAATAATGTGAAAAGGAATAAAAGTTGTTGGTGTTTTATTGCTACTACTGCCTGATATCACTTAAAGGGTTAGTTCACTTAAAAATGAAAATTCTGTCATTAATTACTCACCCTCATGTCGTTCCACACCCGTAAGACCTTCAATCATTTTAAGAACACAAATTAAGATATTTTTGATAAAATCCAAAATTGCTGTCTATGTACGAGTCATATACAGTCAAACCAAAATGTATTCAGACACCTTGAACATTTCATTAATTAATACAGTTTATTCGCTATAGTTTAAAAAATGGTAATAAAATATAGATCTCAGAGTTAAACTGTGTCAGAAAAAAATAATCTTAATTATGTCAGATAACACTTAAGCAAAACATGGTCAGGTTAAAGTGTCTGAATAATTTTTGGTCCCAAATTTTTATCAATTTTACTGGTAGTCCACTATATGAAGAATTTTTGGGTAAAATATGTCAGTTTACTTTATTTTGCTATCCTAACTTACATAAATGAACTATAGTGTCCTGCACCCACTAGTAAAAATATATAAAAAAATGTCTGAATAATTTTTGGTTTGACTGCACCTCTCGGATTTCATCAAAAATATCTTAATTTGTGTTCCAAAGATGAACGAAGGTCTTACGGGTGTGGAACAACTTGAGGGTGAGTAATTAATGACAGAATTTTCATTTTTGGGTGAACTAACCCTTTAAAGATTGACTTACAGATTCATTCTGATCAGATTTAAACAACAAGTTAGGTGCAGTGTCACAAAACCAACAATTTATTTTCAAGTTTCACATTTCTAAGCAGATCAACTTTTTTTTTTTTAGAATTAATTGCAAATCCTGCCTTTTTGGCAGTTTCACAGCTGAGAATCGCTATTGATTTTAATTTTCTGACTCTCTCTAAATCTTTAGAGGATTTTTGCACATTAAGTCCTGGGCAGTAGATTCAAATGCACCCAAAATATAATTAACCTCAGGGCCCATTTGGGCTCTTAGCGTGACAACTAATTCAATTAATAGTCAGATAATCGGCTGATGTTAAGAGCATTAACTATGATTTCTGCAAGTGTCTGCGGCCAAAACCAAGTGACAGATCCAAGTGAGAATGCAGCGAAATTATTTAAAACACACAGGAATTCATGTCAAAGAGAAAAAGAGGAGAGACCGAGGGAAGGAGGAGGGCGCTAGTGTAGTGGAAGTAGTTGTAGCAGTTCATCATCAGTGTCTAGAGGAGGAAAGCAAAGGAGGAACATGGCGTAACTGAAAGACAAAGAGGCGTAAACAGCTGGCACGCTGCTACAGCGTCGCAATGCCAACGAAAGGAAACTTGCCTGCCAACATCCAAAATCAGGGCTAAAGAAAGACACCACCAGAGGAGAGCCAAAGGATTGTGGGATCCTGGCGTAGTCAATAGGGCGATGGGGCCAATCCTCAGGGACAACCTGCTAATTACAAAATCAGACAAAGGTCAGGTGACCAACTCCTCCTGCTCTTCCACCAATTATTGTCCTTCTGTCACTACCTTTTCCTGCTGAATTTGTCCAGCTTGCTCTTGTTCCTCATGCACTCTGGACGATTCCTCGACGGTTCTTGTCATTATTCATGTTTTCTTTAGTAAACAGCTTCTGGCACAGTTGTGTCATCATTTGGGCTCTGCTCGCTGAACCGGTTTGGTGCAGTAGCAGACGCGGAGGCCCGTCCTCAGGCAGATGCACTGCGACTGGAGAGATGAATGAAAACCGCTTGGATTAATGAAGCGATTTCAGAACAGTTGAAGTTATTGACAGCTCCCCTAAACTTCTCATACTGCCTCTTTTACCATGAGTAATAGTCTCACACAGTCGCTGATACTTAGATTACTGCAGTAACCACACGCACACACGCACACACACACACACACACACACAACAAACAGATTCTCAAATGAGATAAAAATGTAAGGCGGGACTTGATTTTGTCCATTGGGAATTGATTGGACAATTGTCGATTTCTAAATGCTAGGATCTCATGTGAGTGACAGGCTGCTGGAGGAGAGAAATTACTGCACACGTCATCAGGGATGTTGTTGAGAGGGCAAGTTAATGTTCTTGATTAAATATTTTTAGTAAAAGTAGATGTTTTGTGCTTTGATTAAAGATAGCAACATGCTAATGTCGAATGCCATTGAAATCAGTTGAGTCTGATGTGTGGAATGCTATTCGTGTGGCGTGTTGAGTTACTGCCTAAAGTAAGTTTAGTCAACTAAATCAGTCATTGTGACATTCTCTGACAGTCCCTTAGAAGGCAGCTGCCTATGAGACAGCTCATTATACTCCGAAACAGAGTACAGCAGCTACAACAGTGGCTATTATAGAACCGAAAGAGCTCTATATATTAAATATGGCACAGTGTTTGTGGGTGGGTGTGATCACTCCTGTCTGTATCTTCTCCACTGTCTGTTTACTGCAATGCAGGAGTTGCTGTTTGACTGTATTCAGTGGAAGGCACACCAGGGATTTTCACAGAGACCTTTGTGTCAGTTCCTACTGGTGCGTGAGAAACATCATTGCTTGTTTTCTCCACTGTTATTTACAAGCTCTGTTCATTGATAAATGACTTCAGAGAGGCTTGAACAGAAGTGACAGCACTGAAACGCTAATTTGTCCTCATTCCTTGCCTTTCTCTCCCTTCCAGTTTGTCACTCTCTCTTGTTTTATCTTTCTTACTCAATGTGTCACTGACTCCACTCTATATACTCTTTAGAGCAGTAGAGCTGTAACAAAATTCCCAACAAACATATTCTGGCAGTTTCGAAAATTTCAAATCTAACATATTTCCTGACTTAAATACCTACATTTTTTTTTTTTTTCAGAAAAAAAAAAAAAAATTTGCAAAACTTGCCTTTAAATGTGATGATGTGGTTACAGAGTGTTGCTATGCAGTTGTTCATATGCATTTGTAGGAGTTTCCCTTTCAGGTGGGAGGAGAGTATTTAAATGAATCATGCAAGGTGATTTACTAAGGTTTGCGCTAGTCAATTTACTGTTGTTTGCGCCATTATTTAACGCCCCAAAAAAGCATGTCTTAAACCAGACGCTAATTTGCACTTCTCTTGGTAGATTGTGTTGGTCAATGATCCTGCTGCGTCTGTGTTCTTTAATTTGCTCGTCGTCAGTAGATCACATGCAGAACTTTCCACTCCCATTGGTGCTTTTTTGGAATTGTGCTTTCAAGCTATTTTGCTCTGTTTAGTAAATCTGACCCTTGTTTTTTTCTGAAACCATAGTTCCAATGTACATTCGCAAATAGCATTGCAAACTTGTGTGGTTGGAACTACTGCAATATAACCTGATAATTAATTTGATCTTGAACCAATTAATTAGCAGAAGTTACTACTCCACTGTGGCAAGCAGGGCGGGGCTGAGAGCCGTGGGAATGGAGCGAGGCCGGTGGCATGAATGTTAATGAGCGTCACCTGCTCGCCACACACAGGTCTCGAATCACAAAGAGGAGCTTCGGAAGGATAAAAGGAGGAGTGACAACAGTGAAGGACGAGAGAGGACCAGGCCTGGACTTTATGTTGTGTTTTAATATGTTTATATGCGGCAGTTGTCCGTGAAGGGCTGCCGCTTTACTTTCATTTTGTTGTTTGTTTATTTAGTCATTAAAAGTAATGTTTAATGTTCACCCGTTCTTGCCACATCCATCACCTGCGTGACGTCATTAACAACAGTTATACTGTAAATTGTTGAACCAATGTTGTTGGAATGATGGATGTGCGACTGCTGTTTCTGGAAATAGTTGTGACTAGCTTGTTGATTTCTCCAATGATTTGATACTATGATACTTTATTACTATGGTAGTTAAATGCACCGCCGGTGGTTGCAAGGGTGTTGCTAGGTGGATACTAAGATGTTCTGTGTGGTTGTTCGGTGTTTGCAGTACGTAGTTATGGATACTTCTATGGGCTTTTTACATCTGTTATCAGGGCTTGGTATTAACTTTTTTGCTCACCAGCCACTGTGGCTAGTGGTTTTCCAAAGTTACTAGCCACTCAGCATTTTCACTGGTCACAATTTTGACATTGATACCATGGAGAAAAACTGCCATATAGATATTTTTAATATTACCTCATAATTTGGCAGCAGGTATATTAGGCTGCTGTCACTTTAAGACCTGACGCATGGATCCATTATACTGTTACACATGTGTTTTCTTTCTCAACTGTTTACGTTCACTTAAAACATAACTGACTGTGTTTATGTGAATACCCGCCAAGACTGGCATTTTGACATTATTTTGTGTGTATTTGACTGCTTACGTGCAATAAGCAGCGAAAAAGATCTCAATTTAGTACAGAGAGGTGGCTTTATGTGTGCGCACTTTGGGGGTGAGCACAAAATCTGCAGGAATAAGTAAAATTATGCCGAAATTCAAGCCCTGTAACACCAACAATATTCATCTTGAGCAAATGAAACGAGCGAGTAAGGGGAGGAGTGTCGAGAGGTTTGTGTGTCGACTCGCTGTCGGAGAGAAGAGAGAGAGAAAGCGCAGCTGGTATCATGTATCTATTCTGTATCATGTATCTATGCCTTTTTAAAGACTACAATTGAAAAATATATTATATATAAAATTCAACCCACCAAGGTGGCTAGTAGGAGTGAGTGCGTTACACACCACTGCTGAAATCCACTCGCATTTGGCGGGTTGGCAGCTGTTAATGTCAAGCCCTGTCTGTTATCATCCACCAAATTAAATAAGTCTGATCTCTTAGAAAAGTAACACAACTTTCATCAAAAAGCCACATGATTTGAGTTATCATTGATGTCTGCAGCAGAAATGCCATTGGAGGAGTTGCATGCCAAATTTTAATACTCAAGTTTAGCAGAACAAATCCCTAACTCTTAGTATGAATGACAATAATAATAGTCACGCTTGCCTCAGCAAGCACCACTAATAAAAAGAATGTAATAAATTCAGAGACATTAAACAGGAGAGCATGCTGTGGTGCAGTACTGCGTGTCAGTGTTAGGGTGGGGACTCAGGACTGCTGCTGGAATGGTGAGAGATGTTAGCTGTGGTGAAGCTGAAGACGATGCGATGACTCTATAGAGGAAATGCTTTGGAGAGGGTGCATGAGCAGGTATCACAACAAGGTCTTATATTGTGCATTTAGTACTAAAAGGAAATGTGCAACAAGGGATAAAAGCTATCTCATCCACTTAAAGCTCAAAGAACACTTCAGTTTTTATGTGTAGGCTAGAACGTCGTCATAGTGCGCTTGACTTACATTTCATCACAAGCACAGTACACGTGCACAATCCGATTTTTCTAACCACACGTAAGCTGTATGCTCAGTTTGTAAATGCACCTTGAATGTTTTTTGCACAAATTAGTTTGTCTAAAAGGTGGTGAAACTGGCCATCTGCGTCAAAACTGAAGTAAATTTTGGATTTAAATCTGCATGTGCTTTTGTTCTATTAGCTTCAACATTTAATAGGACATCTTGAGGCTTGATTTCTATTTCTATTTCTTTAAATCAGATTTAAATCTGCATGTGCTTTTGTTCTATTAGCTGCAACATTTAATAGGACATCTTGAGGCTTGATTTCTATTTCTGCAGTGTTACACAGGATAACCCCTCCAACTTTGAAATCTGATTAGGCCTGCTCCACATTCAAATTAAAATGAGATGACGAAATTGTGGGGAAAACATACAAACCGAACCTAAACTTAACCATAAAGTTCAACTCCATACCCAAACCCTAAACCTAACCAAGATAGCAACAGAGAAAGAAAGCGTGAAGGCCTGTTCACACCAAGATGAAAATTTGGTGTGAAAATTCTGTACAAAATACATTTTCATTTGAATGAATGGCTGTTAATGCATCTGTTCAGCCTGACATGAACATTTGCATGCTTTCAATGCGGTGGATTTTGTTTTACAGAAAGGTGTTTTAATCTCTTTTCTTTCACAATTGAATAAAGCTGGACAACTGATAAGATTAGCTCTTTTGGTTGCATGCCCAGAGCTGCTGTTACATAAAACCATGACTTGGTGGCGATCACAAATGACTATTTTGCTAACTGACGGTGAATATCAGAGGAAGAATCTGGAACAGGCTCTCTTGTCTCTGTACTCTTGTATTTGGTGTAGTTTGATACAAACCATAATGAATACAAAAATCTGAACAGCTGTTTGAAAACCAACCTCCTTTCTTTGTGTCCCAGAGTAACCAGGGTATTTCTGCTTTTCTAAAAGCGCCACCTACAGTCAGAGAGTGAATCAGCATTTTCATTCAGCCCGTTTGCCTTTTTTTATGCATTGTTCTGAACAGACAAATCGAATGCGAAAATCGGACCGAATTACCATGTCATACATTCATGGTGTCAGCAGGCCTTAAAATTCATGATTTGAGCATATATTTATCTTTAAAGTTGCATTTGGATGTAGCGGGAGGTGCCAAAAGCTTGGATCACGCCAAACCTCAACCGTTTTTTCGCTCTACTAGAAGGGTGTACGTTGGTGTTCAGCGGTAGTCACTGGAGTCGAGCGTTGAAGGCATTAACATTCCGGTGTGCAGGAGAGCCTCTGAAGGTCTGGTATCAGTCAAGCTGCCCTTTTCAAGCCTGAATGACCAGGCAGTGGCAGAGGAGGCCCCAGGAGAGAGTGGGAGGGACACCCACACACTTTCCTGCGACAGCCCGCAGAAGAGGACGAGTCAATTTAACAGCAATCATCCCCCTTGATCACAGCCCGTCTGTAACCTGCCATCTCCGCAATGATTTTATCATCTTCTCTCCCTCACACGCTATCTCCGCTGTCTTTATTTTGCTTTGGAAGTCCCCCCTCTTCACTGCAATATCAGTGGAATAGAGATGCCTTTTATAGTTTTGCTGTTTCATGAATTGTTTTATAATAGTTTTACGGTTAAATTTAGCTGTAAACTCTACAATAGCCTGTTTAATGTGACAACTTACCCCAATACTATACTAAGTGTTAAGGATTTGTTAAACTCCTAGCTGTTTTTTCCCGGGCAATAAAAATGTAAATGTTCAATAGCTTTTTTGAAAGCCAAGACTTTAAGAGATGTGCATATACAGAAATATTCACAGACTAAACAAACTAATTGGAGTAAAAGTGTGACAACTAGCCCCAGTCACCCCTATTTCTAAAGGCTCACACAGAGGGGCTATTTTGGTCCCCTGTGAAAGTTTGGTAAACTCAGCTGGCCCCCCTGGCCCATATCCTGTAGGTCTGTGGCAGTGTGAGGAGCGAGAGCTAAATCATAGGCTGACAGGGACCTTTCCTTTAATAGATGCCCCCTGTGTAACCAGCCCAGAAAAGGGAAGAGAACAGCAGCCATTGCTACGCACATAGATACAACCATTTGCTTGTATCTATGGACAGGTACAGGCTGTATGTGCATGCATACCTGTGCGCACACACACACACACCCCTAAAAGTGGTAACTGTGGCTAGTTGTTCCTTTTTACTCTAGTAAATATTTCTGAGGGTATAGGTTCATTTTTGAAAGACAATCGCTGTATAGACAAACACCTAAAAGTCTCTATATATTTCAATCGTGACAACTCAGAATAGTTTTAGCATGTTATTGAATATGGCAATGTTAATGTATTTGGTCTTGGTGGACTAGATCTGTTAAGTATGGACTTGCTACTGCTAGTAGATACACAGACAAGCTGCTGTGAGCATGTAAGATATGCTGCTGATGCATAAATAAACATATATAAATCTGTAGCAGATCTAGGCAGGTGGAGCTGGGGAAGGTGGAGGGTATCAGAGGAACTAGCGTGCTGCAGGACTAGCTTTCAGCAAACAATAACCCAAACTATTTAAAGGTGAGTTATTATGGCCCTTTTTACAAGATGTAATATAAGTCCCCAGAATGTGTCTGTGAAGTTTCAGCTCAATACCCCATGTATTTTTATTATATCATGTTTTAACTGCCTATTTTAGGGTGGGAGAAAAAAATGTGCTGATTTGGTGTGTGTACCTTTAAATGCAAATGAGCTCGTACTCCCCGCCCCTAAGCTCGCGATTCCAATACGCTGAGGCATAAATAATACAGGAGAAGCTCGCACAGCAAATATAACTCTTAAAATGGATCATTACAAACTGTTCGTGATGCAGCATGTCAGATCATGTAGGCATGGCATGTATTTTGAGGATGTTTGCTAACATTCGATTCTGAATGAGTTTGATAGCGTGATGCACGGCTAACGTGGCTAAAGCCTCACACTGTTGGAGAGACTCAATAAGAATGAAGATGCGTTTATGAATTATAGACTGCAAGCTTTCCAGGTTAAAAATGAAAATAACGACATAGCTCTGGTCTCCGTGAATACAGTAAGAAACAATGGTAACTTTAGCCACATTTAACAGTACATTAGCAATGTGCTAACAAAACACATTCAGAAAGACAATTTACAAACATCACGAAATATATATATATATATATATATATATATATATATATATAAACTTGGATCATGAACAGTTGGTATCGATCCATCAACTTCTGTGCAAATCCTGTTTTTCTGACCCTTGTGTGCAAAGCAGTCTGGTGTAAAATGACTTGTACATACTGGTATATGAATTTATCTGGACACATTCCCTTCATAAATAAAATTACACCACTGCGTCTTTAGTGGCTCAGATGCCAGGAGTTTATGGAGACTCATATGTTTACAATTATAGCTGTTAACAGATCAGTGATAATGTTTACATAGCTGAGACATATCACGAGCTCAGGGACGGTCGTTCTTGAGTGCTGCTGTCCTGCAGAGTTTTGCTCTGACACAACTCACCCTCCTTCACGTAGCTTTAGTAATCCTGAAGACATTCAAGTGTGTTGATCAGGGTTGTAGCTAAACTGTGCAGGACAGCTGCAATCCAGGACCAGTGTTACTGGTACACCGCTGTCGCTTGCGAAAACAAAATGGCGGTGCCATGAGTGGAAAGTACAGATTAAGGGGCGGTAATATTATAATAAGATCCCCTTCCTACGTCACAAGAGGAGCTAAATCTGAACAGCTCTTTTTTTTTTTTTCACATGCTTGCAGAGAAAGGCTTACCAAAACAGTTACTGGGTTGTCCCTTTCATGTTTTCTGGGATGGTAGATGCACCTGGGACCCGATTATAGCACTTAAACACGGAAAAAGTCAGATTTTCATGATATGTCCCCTTTAAATGTTGAGCAAGTGATGTCATTGGCTGCAGGATCAGCAGAGGCCAATCAGCTTGTGCCTTGAAGTATGTGGTATTATTTTTTATATTAATGGCATTGTTATGAATTATTTAAATTTATTAACTTAATTATTACCAAAAAACAAAACAAAAAAACATTACATTACATTGAAATAAATAAGACTGACAGGAAAGGAGTAAAGTTTACAAAAAAAAACCAAAAAAAAAAAAAAAAAAAACCCAACACTTCAACCATGACTTAAATACTGAGATGACTATTAAACTTTACACACACTCTCAAATGATCTCTGGGTTCCCAGTATAGTCTCAAACAGAGAGAAGCAGCGATTTGTTTTTTACTTGATGTTCCCGCTGCTGGCTGTGGAGATGAACAGCTATATAGGCAGTATTTGTAATTGTTACCATCTTGATATGCATTATAGTGCAGTTACCCATATAGATTTGACTGTAATACTCTGGGCATGTTATGATGATTGAGAAGCATTTCATGACCACCTGGTCTGCAGGAGAGATGAATTAAACTGCTTTTCAAAGAACAAAATTAAAGTGCCCTGGGACAAGCAGCTCTGTTTTATCTGCAAAGAAAGCTTTGACATTTGCATAGCACTAAATGTAAGCATGTGAGTGTGTATAAAGGTCTAGGTGCATTTCAAATAGACAGGAACAGGTGAATGAGATGTTTACACACACACACACACACACTCCTATCATTATGAGGACATTCCATAAGCGTAATGGTTTTTATACTGGGCTAAGGCTGTTCCTGAAACAGTTTTTGTTAGTCTATATATATATATATACACACACAGAGCTGGGTAGTAACGGATTACATGTAATCTGGATTATGTAATCAGATTCCAAAAATCAAGTACTTGTAATTAGAGTAAACTACTTTTTAAAATACTCATAATCAGACTACAGTTACTTTTTTATGGATTACATGATTACATATTATTTACACAATGGCAGTAAGTTGTTCACAATTCATTGATTCTCCTAATTTTTCATTTTTTTAACGTTTATATTTTTTTCTTAATAAACCTGCCGCTTATATACGTTCATGATTCTTTGAGTTTTTCCGGCGGTGAGGGGGAAATATAGATGAAATATAGATGAATATATATGAAATAATAATAATATAATAATAACAATAATAGTAATAATAATATATGAAATATAGATGAAATATTTGATGTAGCAGTGATATTGCTGTGAATTTCATGTTTTTCATTATTTGTTTTTGTAATGTTGCTGTTTTCTAAATTTACTTCACGAGTTTACACGTACATGAAATCAAAATAAAGTAATTCGTATAGTAATTTATGCGTATTTGGCGTGCTGTCCGGGGGAGGGCTCCGAGCTCGGAATTTGGCCCGAACCCAGAGTACTCCCCCTCCTTAACTGGGATAGAAACCAGCCAAGAGTGAGGTGATGGGGTGGTGGAGGGATGCTGTGAAACTTGTCGCGGGATAGAGGTGAGAGACGGCTTTATATACTGGCTTCCTCTTGCATTGATTGGTTGATTACCTGAACGTGCGCCTCCCGAATTTTGTTAAATGAAACTTCATTTAATTCTAAGTAAATATGTTTTAAAATCTTAAGATGTGATTTTGTTTTATTCAGTGTTACTATCAGCAAACAATAACAGGTACATTACTGTTAGTATTTTGAAGTATTAACTGTCCATACATTGCACTTTAAAAAGAATCTGTTTAGGCTCTTGTTGGTGAATAGAATGTATTTTTTGGAATATATTTTTTTTGTATTTGTCAGTACAAGATTATCCTACAATATATGTGACATCAAATAAGGGTTAGCACAAAAGTAATCTAAATGTAATCCAAAAGTAGTCAGATTACGTTACCAAAAATGTGTAATCTAAGAGATTATATTTCTGTATTTCTGATTACAAATTTTGTCATGTAATTTGTAATCAGTAACTGATTACAATTCATAAGTAATCTACCCAGCTCTGTATATATATATATATATATATATATATATATACATAGTTGCAATCAAAATTATTCAACCCCCTTAACCTGCAAGACATTTTGCTGCTGAGAACATTTTATGAAAACAATTCATCAAAGGCATCAGTAAACTATTATACAAAGTTTATTAATACACATTTGAGTGATTCAGAGAATGTAAAGTTGATGAAAAATGAAAAAAATCAAACTGGCTCTAAACATACGTGTACAAAATTATTCAACTCCCAAAAGTCAAATTTTGTGCAGAATCTTTTATTCTTTATATCCTCTAATAAATGCTGCCTGTAAGTGCTTAGAAGCTTCTGTCTCCTCTCTACTGCAATCTCGGCCTATTCCTTGCTTGAAAAAGCTTCCAGATCATTGATAGTCTTTGGTTTCCATGTTACCACTGCTTTCTACAAATTCCACCAAATATTTTCAATGAGATTTCAATCTGAAGACTGTACAGGCCACTCAAGAACATTCACGACTGATCCCTGAACCAAGCTTAACTAGTAAGCTTAACTTAATGTACTGCCAATGTGAATTCACTCAAATGAATATTCATAAAATTAATCTAAATTTGCATTCCACAAAAGAAAGAAAGTCATACAGGTTTGGAATGACATGAGGGTAACAAAATTTTTAATTTTTGCGTGAACTATCCCTACAAGAGCCTGAAACTGCAGCTCCAAAGTGACCAGTCACATGACGTCAAATGTGGATGATGGTATCCAGGTCTTAAACTTCTTAGTTTACTCTACTCCTAACTTCTCATTTAGCCAGTTCTTCTCATTCTCACTCCCAAACTCTAAAAACGCACACTGCATATATTTAATTAAATTGCGCTTTTTGCAATTCGATAATAATTTTTGGTTTTATTTTGTTTAGTCTTACAACCCTCCTTCTAGGACTTACATGCACCAGTTATTAATCACTGTGAAAACACTCTGATCTAAGCCTCCTGGATTGACTAGCATTATGGACACAGAATGGAGTTTGGCAATTACACCTCTTGGATAAAATATCAAGGTCACAAAACCTTGATAGTGTCCATGTCAACAGATCATTTTTCATTTCCTCAACCGTGTCCCCGCAGGGTCAAATGGATCTGAAGTCCATTTGTTACCCTTAAAGTGTTGGTGACTTGAGGAGGAGTTTAAAAATGATGGAGAAAATGTAAGGGGAGGTGAAAATAAGAAGAGATAGACAGTGACATCCTGTCACGTCCTCTAATGTAGCGTCGCTCTTTGTGCCGTGCAGTTGGAGGAAAGAAAAGTGTGCAGGTGGGACAGAAAATCCACATAAACTCAATGTATTCACACTGTCAATACACATTAGAGAAATAATCGAAACAAGAACAACACTGCTCCTCTGCTTTACAGGCACAATAACATTCCATATTAAAAGATTTTTAAAAATCAATGGAGTTATGCAGGGAATCATATCCAAATGGATTTTGAAATTAATATCCGAGAGCTTAATTTCTTTTCATGAAGTGGACTATCTTCTCTCCATTGCCAATCTAGAGGTGAGATGAGAGCTGCATTCAAAGTTTTTATTCACAAAGGGTTTGAGGAAAAATGGTAGATAAGTTTTGTAACAAGACTGGTCTAAAAACACCAATTTTATATCGAATTAAGTTCCTTTTTTATTTCAAAATACATAAATTAATAAAATATATCAAGAATTTAGCTTAAACCATAAGAAAATTGGCACTGGTAGAGTAAGAATAAATTAAATCAAATTTTGTTTATAGAGCACATTAAAAATCAACCTTAGTTGGCTGCACATGAAGGTAAAAAGAAAAATAAGAACAGGAAACACGTAAAAGTTAGAGAGGATTAAAAGCACAAGAGAAAATATGCATTTTTAGCATGGATTTAAATTCAACCAATGTAGGAGCTTGATCACTCCTGCATTGTAGGCGAGATCGTGGGACAGAGAAGAGATGTTGATCTCTTGATCTAAGTGATCTGGATGGGTTGTGAGTGATAATTAAGTCAGAGAGTTATTTGGGGGCTTATTTGCTGAGAGCTTTATAAACGAATAATAACATTTTAAAATCAATTTGGTATCGGACTGGCAGCCAGTGCAGAGAACATAGAATTGGCGTGATATGATCTTGTTTGCAGCTGTCAGTGAGCAAACGGGAAGCTGTGTTTTGGACCACTTGGAGACGAGAGATGGAGGAGAGAGGTAACCCAACATACGAGTCATGTTGAAATAAAAGCGTGAATAACTGTTTCAAAGCTATCCCTGCTTAAAGGGATAGCTTTGACTTTGGCTAACTGGCGTAGGTGGTAAAACTAACTATGCCATTGAATTGTTTGTCTAATTTAAGAGTACTGTCAAGATAAAAAAAGTTTTTAATGTCAGAGGTAAGGTATGGTGTGAGGGTTCGTAGATCGATAGAATTTCCATCAGAGCGATCATTTGGACCAAACTGGATGATTTGGGTTTTATCATTAAGTAACATAAAATTATTAGTGAGTCACAGTTTGAGTTTGTGAAGACAAGCTTCTAATCTCATATATGCAAAGTTATCTTTATGTTTTATAGGTATGTAGAATTGGGTGTCGTCCACATAACAGTGGTACGAAACACCAAATCTACTGATAATTGATCCTAGGAATAGCATGTATAATGAGAATAGTAGGGGTGCTAGAATCGATCCCTGGGGTACACCACAGGTGAGGCGAGTTGCCGAGGATGAATGAGCACCTGAACTAACTGAAAAATTCTATTAGATAAGAAAGACTGGAACCATTTGAGTACCAAAACTTCATTCAAGATAGATTCACAGAAAATAAGTCCTTCAATATTTTATTTGCAATGCATGCAATAAATTTATATAGGCCTCGTTAAAGAGGAGATTACTAATGAATGGAAACAGTTCCAAAATGAGCTATGTTTAAAACTGCGATCGAGCTTGTCAGGTTTTGAATCATGCAATTGTAGTTATTTACACGTTTTTAAATTAATGTAAATGTAAAATTTAATTTAAAATTACTGTATTACAGATGAGAATTATGTTGCTTCTATGTCAAAATCCAGGGTAGAACATAAAAATAAGAAAAAACAAATAAAACCTAAATTAGATTTTTAAGATCCATTTTGAATGTTTTTTTTAATTATTATTTTGCAATCTTTACAATGAAAAAATATTAGAATTTTTTTTCATATTTTATTTGTTGGTTTGGGATGACCATTCATTTAAGATTCACCAATGAACACTCAGAACATTTATAATCAGTCTTCATTCCTTCATTCATTTGATTGGATGTGTTCTGGGCTGACTTACTGGTACGATAATCTATGTTTTGAAAGGGCTCTGAAATGAAGCGGAACCATTAATATGCTAGTTTGCTAAATTGGTTAGTGAGGAGAGTGAGGTTAGAGGTCAGGACGTTCTCTGTTCTCACTGATATTCATCTGGTAAAGTAGAGGAGAGCATGTGATAGAGAGGTAGATGTGTGCTGACTGCCTGTCCTGTCCCACCACATCATGGGAAAATGTTGTGAGCGGCCCAACAGAGACAGAGAAAGAGAGAGGGACACATATCGCTGACTAAGCTCAGCCCTGAGCTAGAAGGGTTCCACTGGCACACATAAAAGTCAAGGAGATCCCTTTGACAGATCAAGAGAGAGATTTAGAAAAGTCTCACTGTATTGAGCAAAGGGCAAAAGGATAGATCAAACCACAGCTGCTCCCATGTGTGTAAGATGCAGGTCTCTGGCGCTCTCCTAGAGAGTGAACACTTCCTCTCCTCCAAATATGCAGTAAGCGATAAAATGGGAAGTCAGCGCAGAGCAAGAAAAGATATAAAGAGGTGGTAGCAAGGGCAGAGCGATAGAGAGACGACGAGAACAAATAGGAGGAGGAATAGGTGCTTTCTGATAGATGATTCTCACCATTTTTATATACGTTTTTGTAGCGATAAGAAAATGAGTTCTTGTGGACGGGAATAAGGATTGGTGCTGTGGAGAGAAAGTGCTCAAATGGAGATGGAGGCCTGTCCTTCACATGTGACCATGGGTTTTGTTTCTGCTTATGTCATGTCTATACTACACATACAAAACAGTGTCTACATTTTCCCCTTTAACATCTGTGTCCATTTTCATAAACAGAAGCTCAACCGAACCTGAATGACGCACAAGAACAAACCTCTTCCGGAAGCTCAAACGTGCTGCGTAACCAATGAGGTTCATTCTCGTGTGTTTATGTTTGAGCTTCCACAAGAGGTTTGTTCTTGTGCGTCATTCAGGTTTGGTCGAGCTTCTGTGTATGTTCACTGATCAATGTTTATATGCAAGTAAAAGCATAAATTAAATCTGTTCATCATAAAAAGCAATCGAGTCTCTTCAGAAAATCTGGACTAAACCGCTTGACTCATATGGATTAGTTTTATGATCTCTTTATGAACTTTTTGAAACGTCAAAGTTTCAGTTGCGAAGGCAGTCTATGGAAGGAAATCTGACAGCATTCTGTCATCAGAAAGATCTTCATTTGTGTTCTGAATATGAACGAAGGACTTACAGGTTTGGAACGATATGCGGGTGAGTAATTGATGACAGAATTTTCATTTTGGGGTGAACTAACTCTTTAAAATCATCCTGGCCCCTTGGAGGTATTCTGAAGCCCCCTAGTGGGCCCTGGGCTACCACTGATTGGTATTTAAGTTATCAAAAACATTACTAACATTACAACATTTTTACTTTATTGATTAATTGATTGAAAAACATAAATAATCAGTGCATTCTCACAAGGGAAACATCACTGTAGCAAAGTTTATCAGTGTCTCTCTAAAACGTCAATGTAGTGTTGTTCTTACATTTTTAAAGGGTTAGTTCACCCAAAAATGAAAATAATGTCATTAATTACTCACCCTCATGTCGTTCCACAACCATAAGACCTTCGTTCATCTTCAGAACACAAATTAAGATATTTTTGATAAAATCCAATGGCTCAGTGAGGCCTGTATTGACAGCAAGATAGTTAACACTTTCAAATGCCCAGAAAGCTACTAAAGACATATTTAAAACAGTTCATGTGACTACAGTGGTTCAAACTGCCAAACTGCTGAAATCACATGACTTTGGTGCTCCAAATCACTGATTCGAAACAAAAGATTCGAAGCAGTGTTTTGAAATCGCCCATTACTAGATATTAATGAAAAGTCGTGTTTTTGTTTTTTTGGCGCACAAAAAGTATTCTTGTTGCTTCATAACATTAAGGTTGAACCACTGTAGTCACATGAACTGTTTTAAATATGTTTTTAGCACCTTTCTGAGCATTTGAAAGTGTTAATTATCTTGCTGTCAATAGAGGCCTCACTGAGCCATCGGATTTTATCAAAAATATCTTAATTTGTGTTCTGAAGATGAACGAAGGTCTTACAGGTGTGAAATGACATGAGGGTGAGTAATTAATGACAGAAATTTCATTTTTGGGTGAACTAACCCTTTAAATTTGGACACTGTATGAATTACATACTGTAGGTTTGTCTTTCATTATCCTCGACACTCACATAAAGAGAAAATGTCAAAGTTACAGTCCAAATCAAGGTTAAAACAATCCCAAAGTGTTGCTTAATAGCGTTTACCTTTAAATTGATACCAATGTAACATTTTTTACACTACAACAAATCTTTTAAAAGATTTATTCAAACCTTGGAATGGTTCCAAACTCCAAAAGATTTCAAAGAAGTCAATTTTCTTCTTCTGACCTGCCTCGATTCTCCCTCTGCATTATTATGTATGCTTTCTCTTTCTCTGGCAAGAGGAAGGGCCCAGTAGGTCTGATCCGGTTATGGAGACGACAGATAGGGAGAGTGGCTGATATGGAGCT
Source organism: Mylopharyngodon piceus (assembly GCA_039654765.1). Taxonomy (NCBI): domain Eukaryota; kingdom Metazoa; phylum Chordata; class Actinopteri; order Cypriniformes; family Xenocyprididae; genus Mylopharyngodon; species Mylopharyngodon piceus. The sequence continues at coordinate 19,122,091 of CM077446.1, read as the reverse complement.
GTCTGTCTCCTCTTAATATTGGATTGTGTTGCTGTGTAATCCCTCCCCAATCATTGTCTATAAAACGCCTCCCCTGCCCTGTAGTCCTTCTCTGAGGAAGCGCTCTAATACTGATACTACATCTATTCTTTCACATTTTCCACACTTGGGTAGTCTTTGAGTGGGGAGTAAATTCAAACTTAACAATCCTTCCTTCTTATAGAGATTTACCATTTTTACAGTCCTCTAGAGTTTTACGATTTTAATTTTTCCTCTTCTGTGGACTAGTATCATCTTACATTGGCAGTTTTCTTCAGCTCAGGACACTGATCAGAATATTCATAAGCGATCGATCCACTTGGCCGCCGAGATCTCTTTCTCATTGCATCCTCTAGACTGTAATTCCCCTCCCCCACTCATATTTCCCAACCTCACTCTTCCTCTTTTGGGGCAAAGGTTGACTAATGAAAAAGATAAAATGAAGAACAAAGCAAGATGTAAACGGTCCATAAAGCACAGTTCAAAAGGGATTATAAAAGGGAGAAAATGAAGGGTTAGAGGTACATATAGTGTTACATCGTTTTGCTTTTCCTGCTCACACTTCCAGTTGTAATCTGTGTTACAGTTTCAATCTTATGCGATAAGTATATGTTCTTAATTTGTTTATGGCTGCCCCTGGTTTATAAGCTACAACACAAGCCAATATTCTTAGGCATTTGACTATCAACAGCTCACTAGAGAAATTAGGAACGAAGGAGACGACTAGGGTCCAAATGTATAAGATCACTTATAAAAATACAAATGACAAATTTTAGCAGATAACAATCTGATTTAAAAATGAATGAACTTAAGAATATTTTAGTATTTTGTTGGGGTGTAACAATATATCGCAATACAAAAATGCAACAATGTGTCGTAGATAGTGACAATCTGTATTGTGTATAGTTCACCCAAAATGAAAATTACTGTGTGAGAACAAATTCAAGTTTACAGAGTTTTAGTGTCAATACTACATTGAACTACTATATATATATATATAATGTTGAATATAATGTGTAAGGGACCATTTAAAATACTGTATGTTCCTAATGTAAAAAGCAAGTATGGATTAGGTCATGAAATATTGACGTTTGTGTAATTTATTTTGGAATTTTGATGGATTTTTGTATCTTGAATGTCTTTGATGTACCTTGTGTGTAAATTGTAACCGGAAATTCGCTAACATTTGTGCTGAAATTGTCCTTCTCAGACACCATAGTGATCAGGTGGGCTAGTAAGCTTAATAAGATGGTGGGTGGACATGCATGTTAGACGCTGATTGTTTGAGCCTATACTGTTTTAATGTGGATTTTATACTTTGCATCATTTGAATTGAACTGGACGCACGTTTGATGTTGACGAAAGGATTATCATATTTGTTTTGCACTCCTTGGAGAGTGTAGCGAGGTATGTTGAATGATTAATGAAATGAATGTATCAATGAATGTTGTTGTGTAACGTAGTGTTTGTGATGCTTATTTATGCAATTTGATGTGTTTACGAGTTTGTTTGAATATGAATTTGTTGTTTTTATATAGTTTTCACGGTGCTGTGAGGTGCTGTGATTCGTTGCATGGTGTACGGAATAAAGATGCTGTTTGAATACATTGCGTTGTCATGCATGGTGAATTAAAAGAAACTTCATGCATCAGTTGAGGCTCTTGGATCCAAGGGGTTGTTACATAATGTATAATAATGCAATGGGGGAATATTTGTGTCATGATAATGCCAAATGTCTTGTGTTACCAGTAAAAATTGTCACAGAATGCAAGCATATTCATATTTTTCTGTATTGTCAGCTTCAGAATCATGAATATTTTTATTCTGGTATCAACATTGTCCTTTATATTGGGTTACCAGCACCAAGCCCAAGCCAATTCATTTCCACCCCCAATGTAATACCAAATTTAGCATTTTAATCAACAGTTAACATGGTCACGACATGAAGAATTTGAATAAAATTAGCTAAGAAACTGTGCAGAATCTTAAATATTTCTACTATAAAAAAATATTTTTAAACATAATTTTCTCCCCCTCATGTCGTCCCAAACCTGTGTACTTTAATTTTGCAGTTTTCGTAGATCCAAACATATAATGCAAATTATTGTGACATAACCAACAGTGTTTTCCCCCTTTAAGTGCAAAGTTGTAATAAACCATTCACTTCTATTGTATGAAGAAAAAAAGAAGGCATTTTTCAAAATATCTTGTTCCACAGAAGAAAGTCATACAGGTTTGCAATGGCATGAGGGTGAGTATCCCTTTAAGACTTTTAGAACCCATTCAATATTTGAGGAGTCACCAAAGACATCAGTTCTGTAAATAAATAATATATTTCTATGAGATCTGTTCACAGTGAAACACTGAGTTAGATATCTCTAACTCTTAATATGTCACTAAAGTCTAAAAAATGCCTTCATAAATCAATTATCCTACTCTACAGACTCACAGGGAAGAGTTTAGAGGCATCATTGCTATTTCACACAGGAATAAAAGCCAATCAAAGACAGACCAATAAGCATGAAATATGAAAAGGAGACATTTCCTGTTTTAAACACAGTGGGATCGCATAATGACTTTAAATGCACCACTAGCCCAGACTCTCTACCACTACACACACACACTCTAGAGAAACCCTCCCGTCTCTTAGACACGTCTAATCCTGCGTAATGAATTGGAATCCTTTTCTTTCTCAGTCAAGTAAAAAGGGATTAACTGTAATTAAATGAGTAATATTATAGAGAATAAATGTCTCACACTGAAAGAGGAATGTGTTTAATGGTGTGGAATAAAAGAATTATACTAAACATTTGCTCTTATGAAAACAGAACTGGATCTAATACTTTGTCCAGAGGCCTTTAAAAAAAACAAAACAACAAATGGTGATTTTTATTGATCAAATTGGTTCATTAAGGATGAAGTGTGTATTTTATGTGGTACTTTCCCTGAAACACTAGAGATGTCACTGTGAGTAAGCTTTAATGTTGCTGCTGTGTTAGGAAACCCTAACTGAAGTGTTCAAATTACAATATTTAATGCATACTTTCAGAATTACCTTCCTCTCTCACACTTTTTTATACTGGCATAAAATTTTATGATGTCATTCTCTACTATGTAAACTGGATAAATTGGAGTCTTTGTTAAGGAACAGCAGGTTATAGACAGGTATTTATACTAATATTTAATGTAACAGAAGGAAAAATATTTACATTGTCATTTACGTGTCATTTGTGGGTCAGGAATCTGTAGCCACGGACTGACCGTGGGTCAAATAGCCAAGGGTATTTTTTAAATGTCAAATAATGTTCATTGTTTATATTTTATTTACATCTTTTATGCATTTCAAATTTATTAAGTTGTCTCTAGCCACCCTGTGCAGGAACCCCGTGAAACAATGTTTGTCTATCCAATGTAAATTTATTTTAATACGGGTGCGGTTTCTTTATATTAAATGGTTGGGGTTGAGTATGGAATTAGTGCTACTAATGAAATATATTAACAAATTTGATTTAATAATTGTTAATAAATGTGTGTGTGTGTGTGTGTGTGTGTATATATATAGGGTGAATTCAGGGTGATTGGGACCCTTTTTGCCATTGAGATGAATTGTAAAAAGTGTCCTAATCAACCTGAACTCACCCCATATGAGCAGATCTACTAAAGCTTGGTTCAGGGATCAGTCGTGAATGTTCTTGAGTGGCCTGTACAGTCTTCAGATTGAAATCTCAATGAAAATATTTGGTGGAATTTGCAGAAAGCAGTGGTAACATGGATACCAAAGACTATCAATGATCTGGAAGCTTTTTCAAGCGAGGAATGGGCCGAGATTGCAGTAGAGAGGAGACAGAAGCTTCTAAGCACTTACAGGCAGCATTTATTGGAGGTTACAAAGAATAAAAGATTCTGCACAAAATTTGACAAAAATAATTTTGTACACGTATGTGTCACGGCTTGAGTTGTGTTTTGTTCTGTTTAGTTGTTCATGTCTAGAGTTTGTTTTCCATTAGTCACATGTTTTCCTTTGTTTAGTGTTTCCCGCCACTCGTTTGTATCCTTGGTAACTGATTTGATTAGTGTTTGAGTTCAGGTGTGTCTTGCTAATTTGCTCCTCAGTTCTGTGTATTTAAGCCTTGTGTTCAGTTCAGTTGTCAGTTCTCTGTTGTATATATGTTGTTGTTTTTGTTCTGTTCCTGCCTGTTCCTTAATCACTCGAATGTGTATTAATAAACTTTGTCTAACCCTAACCCTACTGATGCTTCTGATTTCATAAAATCAAAATGTCAGCAAAAAAATGCTGCAAAAAAAAAAAAAAAAATCAGCAAAATGTCTTGCAGGTTAAGGGGGTTGAATAATTTTGATTGCAACTGTGTATATATGTATATGGGTCATTGACGAATAAGGTTTTTAAAAGTGTAAAAAAAAAAAAAAAAAAAAAAAAAAAAAAAAAATGGAGATATAATTAATTTTGAAGATTTATTAAGTGTTAACAATGACATTATGTGGTTTTTATAATCAATTAACACTGCTTTTGTCATTTTTTACACGACGACAAAATTTGTCAGCAAAAAAGTCATTCAGTTTAACCAAAATTTCGGTTTTACCGAATTACACTTTTACCGAATTACACTTTAATTACACTACCGAATTACACTTTTCGGTTTTACCATCATTGGCTATACCGAATGATGATATTTTCAAACAATGCTAACAGGCTAATATCTAGCTAGCTAGCTAACAAAAGGACAATCAAACATTTTATATTTAGTACAAGTTTTTAAAATATTACAACATTTTCCATGTTTTATAGCGGTTCTATCGAATGACCTGATGTTTCGGGACATGCGTATGAGCAAGTGAAAACATGAATTTTTCAAATAGTTAAGAGAGAGTTAGTTACTTTGTTTCACGACCATGTGGTCCTTTGCAGGTGTCTGAATGATGTCACATCCTGTCACATGATATTGACCGCATGACTTGATCCAAAATGGTCCCTTTATATTGGTTATTCCGAATGACATCAATGAAATTCATTTTTCCGGACATTCTTTCTCATAACAAAGCAACGACTCCTACACATAATTTTAATACCATTTTGCACTATGTTGATATATGATGTTATAAAATCATGCCAGAATAAAAAATATATACATTTATTACATTTTAAGATATTTTAATCACTAATGAAATGGCTGTATTGGCCTTTGGACGGTTAAACCGAATGACCTTTTGACACTTCAAAATCTTTAAAAAACGTTTATACGTAGCAAAATATAATTAAAACCTTTTGGATTCAATAAAAAAGATCTAATTGTACTACCTTACGTACTTTGGATGTCATATCTTTGTTTTTTATTATTATTATTAAGGCCTTTAGACAAAAAAAATGACCCGTCACGTCATTGACCCATATATGTGTGTCATTTTGGGACACTTTGGGAATTTATCAGTTGATTAAGAGAGACAGAGACAGAGAGAAAGACAGTAAAGGAAAGTGTTCAGAAGCATCAGTGATCTAAGAGTGGTGACCTTGTAACTGAGCTCAGTTTTCAAACAGTAGGAGCAATGGCAGGTTGAACAGAAAGACAGAGTATAAAGGAAAGGGGGAGTGTTTGTGTGCGTGTACGTGTGTTCAGGAGGATCAGCATAGTGCCAGCAATGAAATGTGACAGGCTCAACTGTTAGAGGCCATGCAGAAAATAGTTGCCATACGGCTGCGACAAGCACAGGGTGACAGAGCTACAGTTACACTTCTGACAGCTCTCAGTTTCTGTGTGTGTGTCTGACGAGAAGGGGAACAGGCAGAGAAGAGTGTGCATGTGTGAACAAGATAAAGTTAAAATGAAGATTAATGAGGGTGTTTCTTAACTATGGCCACTCTTGGACCTGTAGACTTTCACACTTTCGTTAGTTTATTTAATTTGTCTACTAACTAATTCTACCAATGTAAAATGTAATTCTGTCTTTACTATTTTGTTTTTCTGAAAGTAATGATTATTTCCACCACAGTCGCATTACCATCACATCTCAAATGATGTGGTTTCATAGCATTCAATGCTGGAAATAATATACAATTTAACATACAATTTGCATACATTTACATACAATTAAATATGATCAATATTTGCATCATTTGTCAGAATTAAAGTTTAATTGGAAAGCATGCACGAAAATATTCTGCTCACAAGCCCTGAGACATAAGTGTCCATATTTGAAGAAACAGCTATGACCAGTCTAAGGACATAAGAAGGAACGTGGAGAGAAAGAAAGACTGAGGGCAGAGCAAGAGGATTAGAGGCGTCCAAATACGATTATCTAGATGGCAGTAGCTGCATAATTGCATTTATTGACAACTCTCTTCTTTATGTCCACGTCTTTCCTGCATGCAGCATGGATGAAATTGCTAAATGTGTAGTCAGCTCCTTCAGATGAACAAAGTGTAACAAGTGAAGCAGAAAAAAACGAGTCCATCTTGTATCTTCTCCCTCAGGGAAAATGTGTAAAAACAAATCACTCTTTCTCTCCAGAAGCATTCATTATATTCAGCTTCGCGGAAGCATTATAAAAGCTCACATGGAAATAATACCACATTTTCTACGATGTGGAATAGATTTAAATATAGAATGTTTTAAAGGTTTAGTTTGCAGAAAAAAATAAAATAAAAATCTGTTCCTTCTGCATGGTTGGTGTAACCAGTCTCTGAGGTTTCAATACATCTTTTGTATTATGAAATGGGAGAAAATAACCTTGAGATGTTTGTTGTATTTAACATAGTACCCGACATATTCAAATTAGAACTCACAAACACACAAAACTGAAAATCTCTGAATCAGAAGTATAGAACTGTGAAAAGAAGTAGCTGGTTAAAAAAGATAAATCATAAAGAAGTAGAGAGAATTTCTGTAAGATCCTGCGAAAATACACGTCACCGGGGAAATCTAACCATTCTTTGTTCTGTAGCTCCAGGAAAGAGCCAAAGGGCTGACACACACACACACACACACACACACACACGCGCTCTCTCTCTCTCCAGCGAGTCCCACTTGAGTCATTCCTCTATACGTAACACTGAACACGGTCCCTGACATGCACAGACTACAGTATAAACTCTCCTGATACGGACATCACTGGACATTATAAAGCTTGTTCTCACACTTCCATCTTTCTTTAGCTGTCTGTACCCTCGGCCCAATCTCTGAGACAACGTGTGCTTATTTTCTCAGACCTACAGGGGCTCTGATCTCCGGGAAGTGTCATAGAGAGCATCATTCCGGCAGAGCTCTTCCGGGCCGCTCCCTCTCCTTTCCCCACTACCCTGGATCATTAATCATATTGGTATATCAAGACACCTGAGATTAAAGAACAGAAATAAAATGGAAATATATATATAAAATAATGAAATACACATTACATTTGCTCAATATCAGCAACTCCTGCAGACCCATTTTCTGTTTCTCTCTCTCTCTCTCCCTCTCTCTCTCTTTTGCTATTTTTCCTCTACTTTGTCTGTAGTTTCTATCTTGTGCTGCGTCTCACTAATTTCAGGACCTTGAATAAAATGTTGGTGATAAATCAAAGCTGCCACGGCAAAAACACACACAGATTCATCATAGGATTAGCGCTCCACTTTTATTCATTTTTCTTTTATCACCCTCCCTCTCTCCTCTCTCAATCTCTCTGCTACTACAATACTAAAAAACACACAATCGAGACACACACACCGTACAGTACACACAGACAGACACTGTGCCTTGCTCTCACCTGTCTGCTGCTCGCTGCTATTCAACTGTAAAGGTGTGTTCACAATGACAGCGATCAAATCACTGGAGGTCACAAAGTCACTGTACTATTAGTTTCCAGCAGAGGATGTGAGCGGATTTGAGCGACAGAGATTTCCCTTCCAAGTGCTGTAATCACGCCACTCCAAAGCCACTCCATTTATTTTTTACAGTGAGTATATAGCATTGTACTTAGTATAATACTGTACTTAAAGGGATAGTTCACCCAAAAATGAAATTTCTGTCATTAATTACTCACCCTCATGTTGTTCCACACCTGTAAGACCTCTGTTCATCTTCAGAACACAAATTAAGATATTTTTGATGAAACCCAATGGCTCCATTGACAGCAAGATAATTAACATTTTCAATGCCCAGAAAGCTACTAAAGACATATTTAAAACAGTTCATGTGACTACAGTGGTTCAACCTCAATGTTATGAAGCGACGAGAATACTTTTTGTGCGCCAAAAAAAACAAAATAATGACTTTATGACAATATCTAGTGATGGGCAAATTTCAAAACACTGCTTTATGTAGCTTCGAAGCTTTACGAATCTTTTGTTTCGAATCAGTGGTTCGGAGCGCGTATCAAACTGCCAAAGTCGTGTGAACCATTGAAATTTCGAAACGTTTCGAAACACTTATGATGTAACAAAGCCTCGTTTACTGAAATCACATGACTTTGGCAGTTTGATACACGCTCCAAACCACTGATTCGAAACAAAAGATTCATAAAGCTTCATGAAGCAGTGTTTTGAAATCGCCCATCATGAGATATTGTTGAATAAAGTCGTTATTTTGTTTTGTTTTTTGGCACACAAAAAGTATTCTCGTCGCTTTATAATATTAACGTTGAACCACTGTAGTCACGTGAACTGTTTTAAATATGTTTTTAGTACCTTTCTGGGCATCTTAAGTGTTAATTATCTTGCTGTCAATGCAGGCCTCACTGAGCCATTGGATTTTATCAAAAAAAACTTCATTTGCGTCTTACAGGTGTGGAACGACATGAGGGTGAGTAATTAAAAAATTAATTAAAAATAAAAAATGACAATAAGACAGTAACAAAAATATGTTGTATCTTTACAACCAAAAAACTGATGTCTGATGATGATCATTATTAATCGATTAAAGGCGGCAGGTTCGAATGTCCACCTTAAAATTATTCACCAAAAACCGGCTAATTTTTACAGAGCTCCTAAAGGGACATGGTGGGAAAAAAAAAAAAAAAAAAAAAGAGATAGGAGGAAAAATAAAAAGTCAATGCTTTTGCGTTCTCTCGCAAACGTTTTGTGTTCCCCCGAGAAACTTTGCGTTCGCTCACAAAACCTTTTGAGCTCTTTGGAAGCTCTTCGAACGCAAAGTTTCTAGCCGGAACGCAAATGTTTTTGACGGGGACGCAAGTTTCTTGGGTTTCTCAAAGTTTAATTTTTCCTCCAACTCATACTTCTTTTACTTCATGTCCCTTTAGGGGCTCCGTACATTTTACATTTCAAGATTAGGTTACACTTTATTTTGTAACACTTTATTTTACAGTGTCCTTGTTACATGTGTTACTTGTACTTACCATAGTAATAACAGTAAATTATGCATAATTACAAGTAACTAACCCTAAACCAAACCCTAATTCTACCCTAACCCTGCTAAAAGGGACTACGGGTGAAAATTAGCTAGTGTTGGCTAAATTTGGTGCATTTTACATATTGTATGTATTATTAATGTGCATTGTCCCTGTTAAAATAAAATAAAATGAAATAAAATGAAATGAAATAGTAAGTACATGTTGTTAATTAATATTACTCAGTACTTAAATTTAAAATTACACTGTAACAATGACACCTTAAAATAAAGTGTAACCCTTTATTTTAAGGTTGTTACAATGTAATTACACATGTAAGTACTGTTTAATAATAATTAACAACATGTACTTACTATAGGGTTAGGGTTTGGTTTCGCTGCATGTAATTATGCATAATTTATAGTTATTACTACAGTATAACAACATGTAACGTGTAACAAGCACACTGTAATATAGTGTTACCCAAATTTATTTTAATTCAGTCTTGACCGAAAGTGATTATGTCCAAGTTTTTTACCTTGTAAGAATTTGACAAGCCACAATCAAGCCAATGTGTGCACCTGTTATAAATATGATACAAGGGCATTATCACATTGACAGTGTGATCAGTTAATCACGCTTCAATCACTGGGCTATTAAAACATTATATTTATAAAATATAGGCCAATGTAGTTTACTGCCCTTTTTTATAATGTATGTGTGAGAAAGAGACTTACAATACTACACCAGACAGAAGGATGCGAAGTGCTCTGTGTGAACACACTGCAGTCTTTTTATTTGTTTCATCACATGCACGCACACACCACACTAAAAGACTTTTGCTTTTCCATATTTCTTTTATTCAATTGGATTTCCATTTACCATATCTCACTATAATACTCTCTGTACATCCCGTTCCTCTTTCTTTTGACACCCCTCTTCACTATATTTGCAGATAAGACAGAAACAGCATCTTAAAAAGGTGATTAACTGCAAGACTGATGTTCACCTCCCTCATATACCACATTCAGATCACTACCCAACCACAAGAAGCCCTTCGCTACCTCATAGCAACACTCTAAAACTGTGATGGTGAGTTTACACAAACGAGCACTGTGACGCTTTCTTTATAAAATGTTCAGGTCTAGTCTAATCTACTCTTTCAGACAGAAATAGTCCACAAGAAATGTAAGGGAGACAATAAATGTGTCAAAAACAGCAGTAAGAGAGAATTGCTGCATGTGTTGAGTTACCAGAGGGAACAGAAGTCTGCTGAAAACCTTCGGGAAAGGAGAAGCCCTGGCTGTCACACTGAATTATGGTCTGATCAAAACAAATAGACCCAAAATCCCCAAACACACACACAGAGAGACGCATGTGCACCAAAAAAAAAAAAAAAAGGCTGGTATATCTCCTTTCACGGTAAATGTGGTATGTACAAGAGTGCTGGTGCTGGAGCCGATGGCCAGTCTGGAACCTTTTTCCACCGCAGAAAAGTCAGAAAATTGGCCAGGGAGCAGGAAAATGTCCACATCAAGGAAAGTGAGAACAATAACAACTGAAATCAAATAAAAAGATTTTACTTATAAATATCATGTCAACTGATTGTGCTGAGTTTTATTCATTATTTAATCATTATTTATTAATGCATAAAGATTATGAAACAAATCCTTTTGGATGTTAATATATGCACCCAAATATTGTATAACTCTTGGGCAAACAACATGATGAGGCATGTTTACTTGTGGCCAGGATATGTATTAAAATTGCGTTACATCATTGTTCATGTTTTGAGTAATAAAAATGCAACTGACTATGTAATTGTGCAAAATAAGTAATCTTACCAACAAATCTTTGTTGTTGATGTCAAAGGCCAAGCATCTAATCAGTCGATCACTTGGAAGCAGTTTGAAAGCAGATGCTAACATGGACAGACTTGACAATTGTTTAGAAAACAACATGAACAAAAAACACAAAGTAAAGTACACACAATCCAGACAACAAGAAGAAAACAGAACTATTTTACAAGTTGGCAATTTTGTGTCAATTCGTACTATTTGATTTGTGCGAAAACATACCATTTTCAGAAAAACCCCCAAAACAGAACTAAGCATGAAGGCCCACCCCTAAAACTATCTTTCAGTGTGGCATAAGCAGCTCATATGGAAACATACAAATGAGAATGCACAAATTCCTACAAATACGCTACCAATTTGTCAATGTAAAACCAGTTACGAATGAGAATGTGTTGTATTAAGGTTTACTTGCAGCAAAAACAAACAGTTTACACTAAAAACAAAAAAGTTTTCCCCCAGTTTCACAGACAAGGCTTAGGGTATACTCACACTAGGCACGGTTGCCTTGAACCGAGCCTGAGCGCGATTGTCCCCCCTCCCTCCTCCCCCGCTGGCCTGCACTCACACTGCACTTAACGTTCCGGGCCTGAGCACGCTTATGTCATATACGATGCAACTTTTTGTATGGAAGAAAACACGAAGAAATACACTTTCGCTAAGATGCTGCCTAATAGATTTTTCATTCATGCCATGCAGCGATTTTCACTTGAAAAGTGTACTATCAAAGTAGTAATAAAGATGTTTGCCATCGTAATGATGACAGTAGCGCACACAAAAGTAGTAGCTGTTCCATGCTCCGGCGCGGTTAGCGCTCACACTGCATGCGAACCGCGCTTACACTAGCTCCGCCCACCAATGTCTGGTTGGGCCACTCAAGTTTTAAAAAAGATGCACAGAATTCAACGTCTTCAGTGGTGCAGCAGTAGTGACTCCCAGACCTGGCTTTTAACGCGATCGAAGCGGGTTCGAATCCGCCTTTTGTCGAGCTCCCATTTATTTTCAATAAAAATGAAAATAATTTCCTAAAAGTGGAAATAAACTGCGAACGAGTGTTTAATTATATTAAAAAGTTTTATTGGGTAGGTTTAGGGGAAGGTGTAGGGAGGGTTTTTATTCTCCCAATAAGGCAGCATCCATTTAATATTTTTAATAAATATAATCATTTACACTCTATGATATTATTGCATCCTGTTAATGTACAAAAATACTGAGGTGCAAATAGTATCTGCCAAAATAAAGTATAGATAGCATCTAATTCTTATTTACTCTTTTTTGCAAAGAACTGATACTTTTACATGGTGTAAATAGAATCTATTGCTATTAAATAACATATCGCTAAGAAAATGCTGCTATTGTCACTTAGTGTTAAATAGGATATTTTGCTATTTTCACTTAGTGTAAATAGCATCTATCCGCTGCCTAAAATATATCAGTGCCAGTGTTTTGTCTCATAATGCACACCAGTAATATTTTTTTTTTTTTCTAAGGCATGTTTATAAAAGCTACTTAAATGTCCTAATTGAACTAAATCCTAATCCTGGCTTAATCCAAGCCCTGTCTGTGAAACCGGGCCTTTGTGTTCTGAGAGCATAAAACCATTCAAATTCAACAGTTTACAAAAGTTGTCAGTTTTCATATTCAGCATATGTCATGTTAATAAGCCTATGCAGTTCATAGTAATACTAACACAATTCATGTTTTTGAATTTTTTAAGAACATTTTTGTTCACTTCTGTACAGTTCTGGATGTGTTGGGACACCATTTTATGTCCTACTGTATGTGATATCTTGATCCAACTAAGAACTACTGATCTAGTGTGGATCTGGACTTAAGGCAGGAACACGAGCCGACGCCGACGAACTAGTGGCGACGAAAGCAGACTGCGGGGTTGGCTCACGTCAGCAGCGTCTGGGTCCAAAGTTGCCCTGACACACCAAACCGACACTCGACAGCCGACGGCCAAGTAGCACGTCCGTTCTGCGCCTGCGTAAGATGAAATGCCTTTCCGTACCAGCAGGTGGCAGTAGCTGAACAGCCAATCAGAATGATCAGATGGCCCTACGAGCCGACTAGCTCTGACGCCGACTCAACATGTCGAATCGGCCGAAAAAAAGCCGTCGAGGACCAACTTTAGCCGATGGTGCAGAACACACTGAGAAAACTTAGTCGGCCGACGAACAAAAACTGCCCAACGGCCGACCGTCGGCTTGGTGTGTTCCTGCCTTTAGGGAGGAGTTAAAGGGAGGCCTGGTAGCTTATGTCTGGTGGGATGAATCGAGGTGAACTGGACGTACAAGGGGGTTTGGGTGATATACATGCCCCACAGAAACCAGAGAGCCACAGTGATTGAGCCTGAGACATGCCGTCCGCTGCATTACAGCAGCTGTTTCCCTCACACATACACACAGGTTTGTTTTTGTGAATTGTGGGGACATTCCATAGGCGTAATGGTTTATATACTGTACAAACATGGGGTAATGTCCTCATAAGTCACCCTCTCCTTGTAATACCTATGTCATACCCATGTCATTATACAAATTTGTGTCCTGATATGTCACAAAAACACACACACACACACACACACACACACACACTGCTGTTACTGTCATTTACTGCACTTTGATTTATACACTCACAAACTGTCATCTGTCACATCTGAGACATGCACGCCAAAATATCAGGTGACACACACACACATTTTCAGCCACAGACAGTTTACAGTACCTCACAATTCCTGTTGTGTACTTTGAATGGACATTCATAGAAAAATCTATTTTTTTCTGCTCTGTTACAGAAGGCAGGACTATATTTAGCTGTCTTTATTGATTCAGGTCTGGCACATTACACTGTGCTATTCTCCATATCTCAAATACACTGCAAGAGTCCAGACACTCCTCACAAAAAAAGAGAGAGAGAAAAATGAAAAATGGTTACAAAACAGCATAGCATTATTGATTCGATTTGCAATCGGAAAGAGATTGCGCTAAGAGAGATGTACTTTTTCATTTCGTCTCTCCTTCACTATTTCATATGGTTATCACCTCCCTCCATGTGTCAGGGTGACATTTTTGTCCGCTGAAATGCTTTGAGCTGTGCCAGTGTAGCTGAGATTTATGGAGCTGATCAGAAAGCCATTTGTGACGGGAATTTGTGAATCTATGGCTGTTTGAGCCGTGCATCACACTACGGCAATTTACTGCTTGATCAACAAGGGAATGGTAAATATTATCACAGGAGCAAACATAGCGTACGTTCTTGAAACTGACATTTTTACAGCCGATCAGTGCGGTCCTCAGCACAGCTGATATTACGCTATATTAGGGCTTTCACACTTGGGTCCTGGGTTATCTTGCTTCATGTTTCACACTGGTCATACTTTATTCTGAGTTAGTGATTTATCTTGGGACACTGGACATCTGAAAACCAATCCTACTGTAACTGTTTCTGTTTGCCATTTTCTCAGATAGCGTTTTGCTCTTTAGTAACATATACTACTGTTCAAATGTTTGGGGTCAGTATTATTTTAAAGAAATTAATACTTTTATTCAGCAAGGATCCATTAAATTAAAATGACAGTAAAGACATTTATAATGATACAAAAGATTTCTTATGCTGTTCTTTCTATTCATCAAAGAATCCTGTAACAAACACATCACGGTTTCCACAAAAATATTAAGCAGCACAACTGTTTTTAGCATTGATTTAAAAAAAAAAAATGTTTAAAACAGTTATGCTGTTTCTTGAGCAGCAAATCAGCATATTAGAATGATTTCTGAAGGATCATGTGACACTGAAGACTGGAGTAATGATGCAGAAAATTCAACTTTGTTCACAGGAATAAATTACATTTTGAATAGTTATCTCCATTTGTAATAATATTTCACAATATTAATATTAATTTACTGTATTTTTGATCAAATAAATGCAGACTCGGTGAGACTTCTTTCAAAAACAAACAAACAAAAAATCTTACCAACTCCAAACTTTCGAACGATAGAGTATAGTAAGATTATGAAAGATATTTGTGTGTGGATGGATTTAAACATACTTTTGAGGAAATTATCCAAAGATGATCAAAGTAAAATATTAAGTTTAAGTCAAAAGTTCTGAATTCGTAAGAAAAATATTGAATCAAAGTTTGTTCACGGAAATCAAGTAACAACAAACAACAGTCACTTGATCTTCATCAAGTTTTTCTTGCTGTCAAATGTAGCACAGCAACAGCCAATGTGAAAATAACTGATTTTTGAGTCACCTGAAACATACAAAAAACTAAAATTATGGTCTCTTTTTCATTAGGTTAACAAGATCACACTAACATGGGGTTAATGGGATATTTCACTAAAAAATGAAAACTCTGTCATTTGTTCCTTACTTTCATGTTGCTCTAAACCATTATGACTTGCTTTCTTCTACTGAACACAAAAGAAGATACAGTATTGTCTCAGTGTTTTTTTTTGTTTTGTTTTTTTTTGTCCATACAATAAAAATCAAAACAACACTGAACCCCAATGACTTTTATTGTATGGACAAAAAACACAGACACTATCTTCTTTTGTATTCAGCAGAAGAAATAAATACAACAAAATGAGGGCAAAATGACTTTAGGAATAACCCAGAGTTGAATGAGTCAGTTTAATCAGTCTGCTCTGTAATTCTCTTACAGTGCGTCACAAACACTGATCCAGCAGTGTAGTGTTCTCAGTGGTAATTCCTTGCTCGGCCGTGTCCTCCGGTTCTGGATCATGCCCAGTTTGGAAAGGCACCTGCCCAAACCTCACTAAAGGGCAGAGAGACTCACAGAGCAGCCGCAGGCCATTTAACCTCTACTGTACCCAGACACTCCTACTTGACACACCAGCTGTTTCCTCAGGATCACACACTCTGACAGGAGTCTGGCGGATTCTTTAATTAAAGTTTTACTAGAGGAAAAAAGACCCACCCCTTCCCTGCTGCACAATACAAATTACAGCATATTCTCTCACTGGACCCGTTTCTGTCATGTGAAATCAGTCATCATAGACCCCACTGAAATCAAATGACAAGCACTGTTTTTTTCCCCCTTTATTTCCTAATGAAACAGGACATTTGTCTGGGACTTGTGCTTATTTTTTTATATATATATATATATATATATATATTTTTTTTTTTTTTTTTTTTTTTTTTAAAGACAACAGGCTTTAGTAACAGCCATGAGTCATTCTTTACTACTTGCTAGTCATTGACATTTTGAGGAGAGGAGCATTCTGATTCAATAGAGCCTCTGATTGAACAAAAATCTGTGTAGTGTGTAGAATCATCAGTATTCTTCTAATGCAAATGTCAATCCTTTTTTGTAAAAATAAACATTCACTTGAAAGAAAAAAAAAAATGGGATAAGCCCATACATACTGACTGAACAGAATATCTTGTGATACAAATATCTGCTTTGAAGCTTCTGATAAATGAATACACTACCATTCAAAAGTTTGGGGTCAGTTTTTTTTTTTTTTTTTTTTAGAAATAAATGAATACTTTTATTCATCAAAGATGCATTAAATTGATCAAAAGAGCCTGAGAACCAAAAACGTATTGCAGTTTCTAAATAAGTTTCCAGCCAGAGCCAGCATTTGAGCATTTCCACAAAAAATTTCATGGCCCCCAAAATATTTTGTTGTATGAATGTTTACATTCAATATATCTTAAGAAAGAACCTAGCCTCTGCTTTAAAAAAAAAAAAAAAGTACTCTAGCTTCATTAATTCTTTTTTATAAACACTTATCAACGTCGGTACGTTTTACTTTTTTTTTTTTTTTTAAAGCTGAGAAAATAGCGTTTTTGTCAAAGACTTCATCTGGATCGGATTCAGAACGATGATCAAAACATTGCGTCTATAACCTCCAAAACTTGCACAGTCGTTTCCTCTTCAGTAACGTTAAGCAGTTTTGATTTATATGCTGTTGAATGTTTGATGATCACGTTAACTTAATTGTGCATAAGCGATCTTCTATCTGCTCCTTCTGGTATACGCAGATCTTTTTCTTTGCTTGTTTTTGGATCCGGAGATGCTCTTTCAGAAGATGTGTAACAGCGTACCATACAACAGAGAAAACATGGAAAATGTGTCAATGGCGGTAAAGCGTTGTGTCACAAATGACGGAAAATCTTGTTAATGGCGGGGAAAGAGTTAAGCAGAGAGTTAAACTGTTTTCAACATTGATAAACGTTTCTTGAGCACTAGAATTATTTTGGTAATTATAAAATGGTTATGTTAGCATTTCTAACTATTACTGTTTTTACTGTATATTTAATCAAATAAATGCAGCCTAGGTAAGCACAAGAGACTTCTTTTAAAAAGATTTAAAAAAACTACCTCAAAAATTGACCTCAAACTTTTGATCAGTAGTGTATATATTAAAGTATAAATG
Organism: Mylopharyngodon piceus; assembly: GCA_039654765.1. NCBI lineage: Eukaryota > Metazoa > Chordata > Actinopteri > Cypriniformes > Xenocyprididae > Mylopharyngodon > Mylopharyngodon piceus. Next base: position 19,104,474 of record CM077446.1, on the reverse strand, counting down.
CATGTGAAATGTTAATATCCCATTTCTTTAAATGGTCAACTGTTCAAAACGGCATGTGGTGGATTAAAATCAATGTAGGAAGTGAAGGAACACACTGTACACCCTGGGCTCATGAACCTATTTGCATATTTATGAGGTCAATAACATTGATTGGACAAATATGTGACCTGTTTCAATAACTGCTTGTCCATCTGTGAAAATGACAACTAAAGTCCACCTGAACCTTGTCATTGTTCAACTTTATTTATTTATTTATTTAATTAATTTTGGAAAAGCCCATACATATACAGACAAAAAAAAAAAAAAAAAGTGTAAATTTTAAGGCCCCATTTAAAACTGATACACAGAGTTTACGTTCAGATCTTTTTGGCACCGACCAGTAATGAAAGTGACAACTTGTGTATGAAATCTCTGCTGCAGAAACACACAAACCCTCTCTCTCAGATTAGCCCAGAGGTGTGTGTGTGTTTGAGAAAGAGTGAATGTGTGTATCCACACTCTAATGCAGAGAGAGCATTCATCTCTTAGACCATTACACACAGTCACTAAAGTGACATTCCCCTGGGAAAGTTAACTGCACCCTGTGCAGAAACACGTGGACCTACTACACACACACACTGTTGGAAAACACTTTGTGTATGCTTTAGTCTCTGTAGTTTGTTTCTCTCACTCCGAGAGACTGCAGCCATAAAGCTTTTAGCATATCTCACCTTCACACTCTCCTTCAGAGTCACTTGTTTAAAAGACATGCGTACACACGTACAATCATACATACACAAGTGTCAGCTGGAGCTTGTATTCACATGCAACAAGCTACAATACAAGCATGTCACAGAGTCAAACAGAAAATAAGGGACACTCCATTCCTTTACACCACATGTATAATTCGAGATGTAAGTAAAACACTGGTGGTGACAGTCAGTGTATTCCTGCAGTGCATACAGTACATGTGCTTGACTGAATCAAGTGCTAAAATATATTGGAAAGCAATCACCATTTTGACTATGGGTTGTAAAAATAAATTTATTTTATTTTATTTGTTAAAAACATTACTGACCAACCGTACCTTCACATTTACTTTGCTTTTGCTCTTTTCTAATGTAAGTCTATGGAGGATCTGTGTGTTTGAATAGTTTAATAGTTTAGTTTAATTTTGTAGAAATCCGAAAACATGGTCAAATTAGAACATAAAAATAAAAGTAAAAATACTTTATGGCCACATTTTACTGAAAATTACAATGTTTAATAAAAATATATTCAGTTCATTCCTATGAAACGTCCTGTAAAGTTTGTCTGAGTTAGCAATTATAAAGTAGGGAGCGGGGCTTAATAAAGGCTCAATTGTGGTTGTACATTTCAAGATGACATAATTCACTGATCAACTTTGCTTGGTATTTCAATAAACAACAAATCCAGTACAAAATGTACACCAAAGCCAAAGAAATGCTCAAGAAACTGTCTGAAATTGGACTAATCGTCTTTATATTTCACCTTTTACAACAAAAACAACGACAAAAAAGACATTCTAAATAACTGTACAACTAAAACAAAGATAGCAGATAGCCAGCAGATTAAATATAGTTAATATTAACTGCCCTCGCTTGATCTTTACTGACATTCTCATTGTTAAATGTAGAGAATGTATGACATACTATAACAACAGTCATTATAGGGCTCTCAATACTAGTTACATGCAAATGTGTATGTTTCACATCCATCTTACGCAATTTGTTTGCTATTGTAAACACTGAAGCATTTTCAGGGTTTTTGGGAGTAAGAATTTTTTGGGCTAAATTAGTGCTGTCAAATCTAATAAAGTTTGTGTATATATATATATATATATATATATATATATAAAAATGCTGCTTAGGTATGTTTTAAAGCATGGCAGCTGGTTTGAGCTGGTTTATGCTGGTTCTTAGTTGGTCATGAGCTGGTTTAAGCTGGTCCTGAGCTGGAGCTAGTTGCTTAGGACCAGCTTTGGACCAGCACTTGACCACCTTAAACCAGCTCATGACCAGCTAGGACCAACTAAGGACCAGCATAAACCATAGATTTGACAGCACTACTTAAAATGGGATGAATTTCTGTTCCATTAAATACGATATGGTCCAATATTATTCAAGACAGCTGGCAAAATTTGTCAGCTAAACTAATGCCACAGACAAGTTCTCTCAAACTGTAGGATTTGAATGTTAACTGTACTGCAGTGCTTTTCAATAATCTCTATTCCACAGAGCACAAAGAACAAATACTGAGAGCCGTGAGCAAAGCTTTGATGAACTTTATTATTATGGAAATGCACAGTGTGAAAAATGCCATGCACAGAATATATACAAATTTCTGAGCTTCTGATTTGGTTACTCATTTAGCCCAGCCTTTTATTCAATGTGACTAACAGGACACTAATTACATAGACAGTCACCCCAGAGCAAACTAGGATTGAACGCCTTGCTCAAGGGCACAACCGCGACAACAATCCTTTGGTAACTTTCCAATTCATGAGTCACTCCCACCTGGGATCAAACTTACGATATTTGCATTTCTAGCCCAGAGCTTTAACTACTAGTCTACCACTATTTAAGACAGTGGAGGATCTGAGAGAGCTTAAGTGCTCACAGAAGAATAGAAATCAAGGAAATAAACTTGTGTACACCTTTAATGACACTTGCTGTTGTAATTTAAGACTCGTGATTACAGAGGCCGGGAACAGAAGAGGCATGCTGTGTAATAACAAGAGTAAGAATAGATACTGGCATTGATACTCCTCCATCTCTCTCTTTCTCTGTCACTCTTTCTTTCAGTTAATGTGTGTATGGTATTATTAGATGTTACTCTAGGTCTGAGTCATTCTACAGACAACCAGAACGACTGACCGAACAAATGAACGATAGATAGATACGATTATTAGCTGCCTTCGCAGAAAGACAGATGTAAGATAGAAAGAACGAACGATACACATACAAATGACTGAACAATCAAACAATCAACAGATAGGGTCAGGCTGATAGGAACATAGTCCAGTATAGGAACACTGTGAGGCAGCAAATAAAATGATAGGTAAACTGACAGAACGATAGATAAAACATTAGATGGAACAACAGATGACAGACAGACAAATCAAAAGAAAGAAAGAGAGAACAATAGATAGAACGACAGAATGACCAATAGAACATTGTCCATTGGGAACACTAAGGCAGCACTAACTCTTTCATAACACACTCAAATACCTTCACACAGATAGTAGCTCACACACTGTCCGTTTCCCCAAGAGCACTTGTGTGGAGATTGCGTTTTTAAGGTGGAAATCAATAATTTTCTTTTCTTTACCTCCTCCTGCTGCTCCCCTCAGTTGTGAGAGAATCCCTCCCTTTTACTATCTCCATTCATCTTTCCCATTCTCTTTCACACTTTCTCTCTTAGTTATCAGTCATCTCTCCTCATAACACTGTAGAAACAATTACATTCAAATTTAAATGATATATAGTATTTTTTTACAGTACAAACTGTTCCAAAGTATAGTGCCTTATAATGGTTACCTCCCTAAAGCCCAGCGCACACTGTATGATTTGGCCAATATTAGGTCACATTCACACAGCAGCAGAATACGGTTGTCAGTCCTGTATTTGAGTCTTTAATACAGTTACGTTTACAGACATTTCAGTTATTTACGGGAGTGACAACCGCATTCTATAACCGAACTCACACCCATAAATTTTCAGGACTCACAACCATAATCTCGGAAAAACCTGCACTGTGTGAACAGAACCGGACTGGACAACTAGTTGTCTGTCACATCATACAGTGCAAGAGAGCCGCTCTGCACCGCACAAAAGCGTGTCTACCATGAGTTGTGGGTTATCATGTGTGGGTTCGCTTTCAGTAATTTCAGACGGGCGTCCCGAGGTAAAACGGAAAAGCAAATGGAGAATAATTAGCGTAGCTGCTGTTCATAACATTAAGCAAAGATAGTCATGTGCAATTGATCTGATATGAGATGCATTATGTGAATGCTTGGCTAAAGAGATGTGTCTTTAATCTAGATTTAAACTGGGTGAGCGAGTCTGAGTCCGGAACATTATCAGGAAGGCTATTCCAGAGTTTAGGAGCCAAATGTGAAAACGCTCTCCCTCTTTTAGAGGACTTAGCTATCCTAGGTACAACCAGAAGTCCAGAGTTTTGTGATCTTAAAGAGCGTGAAGGATTGTAGGGCGATAGAAGATCGGTTAAGTACACAGGAGCTAAACCATTTAGAGCCTTATAGGTCATTAACAATACTTTATAATCGATACGGAACTTAATAGGTAACCAGTGAAGAGATGATAAAATTGGTGTTATATGATCATATTTTCTTGACCTGGTAAGAACTCTAGCAGCTGCATTTTGTACTAATTGTAGCTTGTTTATTGAGGAAGCAGGACAACCAGCTAGTAATGCATTACAGTATCTAGTCTAGACGTCATGAAAGCATGAACTAACTTTTCTGCATCAGAAACAGATAACATATCTCAGCAATGTTTCTGAGGTGGAAGAAGGCTATTTTTGTAACATATGAAATATGATTTTCGAAGGACAAGTTGCTGTCTAATATAACACCCAGGTCTTTAACTGTCGAGGATGGAGTAACAGTACATCCTTCTAAATGCAGATTGTAGTCTGAGAGAGTCTGTGTACAGGTTTTTGGCCCAATAAGTAATACTTCAGTCTTATCTGAATTTAATAGAAGAAAATTACTAGTCATCCAATGTTTTACTTCTTTAACACACTCTGTCAGATTGGATAATTTAGAAATGCTCCGATCTCCACATCCAGAGATAAAAGCTGCTGTTGGTTAGTGAAGATTTGACTGATGAACTCGCGGGCTTGATTTGTCGTATCAAAAGTAATACAACATTTCAGTTGTATGAACGTCACCACCTTTGATATTGCTATTGCTGGTAAGAGAATATGGGCTTGACTCCTGTTGCACGTTCATACTGACAGTATTCGAGACGCTACTGTAAGCTGCTGTTTAAACAGGACTGTGGCAAGCAGGACGGGGCCGAGAGCCATGGGAACGGAGCGAGGCCGGTGACGTGAGTGCATCTCACAGAGGAGCTCGGAAGGATAAAAGGAGGAGTGACAAGAGTGAAGGCTGAGAGAGGACCAGGCCTGGACTATTTATCTTGTTGTTTTTTGTTTTTATGTGGCAGTCTTCCGTGAGGGGCTGCCGCTTTTCTTTCATATATTGGTTTATTTTGTCATTAAACTTTGTTGAACGCTCACCGGTTCCTGCCTCCTTCTTCCCTGAACCTTCAAACCTCGTTACAGGGACATTTTGAGACTCACACCTGTAAGTAAATGCAGTTGTCAATACCAAAAACTGACAGTACAAACCTAGCCTTTCAGGAATTGTAGAAGATTTCCTTTCTGTTCACCGAAGGCTCAGGCACACCAAACCGACATAAAAAATAACAGTGACGAAATCCAATTCAACATGTTCAATCAGCCAAAAAGCTATTGACGGGGGTCCGACTAGTGCCAACACACTGCAAAAATACTAGACTGACAGAAGCCCAACAATAGACTGACACTGGTCAATGGTGTGTCATAGCCTTTAGAGTGACATGCTTAGCAAGTGTCAGAAACATTGAGTTGCTGTCCTGCAGTGTAACTGCTCCTATATGACACCCAGATGACACGTAAAAGAGAGAAAAAGGGACCAGAATGTTGATACTAGCTTTTCAATATGATACGCAACATAAACATCTTGTTAATCAGCATTTCCTTCATGTTGTAATCGTACTATTAAATTTTCCACAAGTTTGCTGTTGAAAATGAGCAGCCCACAAATTCCCTTTTTGGTTCAGCCACAACAGATATTCTGACTTATTTAGAGCTTATTAGAGCTTCCTTGGTTTGTCAGTACCATTTTAATATTGCATCCAGTCCTGCTTCAGGAAGGCCAACATCCTGCAGATTTTAGCGTCAACCTGTCCCTACACACCTTCCTGGAAGTTTCTTATTATTAATTCCAAATATTCAATTCACATTTGTATAGAGCTTTTCACAATACATATCGTTTCAAAGCAGCTTTACAAAAAATGCATGTTTCTACATTACAATTTAGAGAAATCTGGTATCAGAGGTGACTGTGTCAAAGTCATGTTCATTTACAAATGTACAGTTCCGACAATAAATATGCCTACTTCCCTACTATACAATGCAGAAGGAGAAAAGTATCTTAAAAAAGTGTAGTATGTCTGAATTCATAGTATTCATAAAACAGTGGGCGAAAAGTACCCAGATGACTTACTGCTTCCACCGAGATTCCAAAATGCGCATCTGATACTTTACTATCCCATGTGGCCAGTGGAGAGGATTTGTGAATGACATTGATTTGACGTAACTGAGGATGTTAGGTCACATGACAATGCCAACATGGCAGATGCAGTGAATCCGGATTTCATTCATACTACACACATTCATTCTACATAGACTATACAATCAAGAAGTTCATTCATCATCAAATGCAGTAGCCACTTGGTATGTGATTTCAGACATAGCTTCCTATCCTGATGACTTTGATTAGCTGGTTTAGTGTGTTTAATTAGGATTGGAGCTAAACTCTGCAGGACAGTGAGAATCCAGGAGCAGGACTGGACACTGCTGTCTTCAGACTTATATAAAAGACAGTTTATGTCATGCAGGGTGTCTCTGGGGTTATATTGTACAATCTGACAAGCAACAATTGGACAGACATTTTATAGGGACAGAAATATCACACAGTGAGAACTGAGCTTAAGATGTTAAAGCAAGTTGAGGGAAAAACCTTGGGAGGAACGAAATCTCTGCACTGCTCTGTTACAGCAAAGGACACACTAGTACAGACTACAAAAATCACTGTGCAAACAATTAAACACTGCATCAATCAATTATTCAATGACTAAATTAATAAACACACAAACAAGGTTCAGTGGGGGAAATGACTATTGCTGGATTATGTGACTCAAATTGACTCAGATAACAAGCATTCCATTCAGTCAGTCCGATGCACAAAAGCACTGCAGTGACTCTCTTTACGTCTGCGGCTCTGTCTTCAATCTCAGTGGCTCTGACCATAGATAGCAGAGTGCACCGAGTTGCCGAACTACTGGGTGGTGCAGGGTAGGGCAAGGCAGGAACTGAACGCACCTCTTTATTTGGCCTGCCTAAAAATACCTCCAGAGGCTGAGCTGAAAGCCTGGAGGTGAGGGCAGGCGGCATGAGGGATTTAAAGGTGTGCTGACGGAAGGACAGGGTGGGGATTGAAATATATTAGCAGATTTGGGGTGGGGGGGTAAGAAAAGAATAAAGGGTAAGAAGTTGTTCGAGTGACAGAAGAAGATATGCAATTCTCATTTGGCAATTAACCCCTCCCCCAGTAAGGCCCCGCCCCCTGCAGATCAGAACAAGCCAGCAGCACTTGAGGGGCTATTTTTTACCCTGCTTCACTAAATAAGGCCAGGCAGAGTAGGGGAGTGGGTGCAGGGCCAGGGGGGCTCCTGTTTGCCTTGAACCTCGGGGTATAAAAGCTTTGGAGCAGTGGGAGGCTCCTCCGACCAGCCCCTCTGCACACTTCCCGTCTGTCCCGTTCACATGTTCGGCATAAAATATGTTCAAAGTCAACTTTATGACGTTTAACTATTTTTTTTTTTTAAGCTAACATTTGTTTTTTTTAGTGACGTGGACGTGTATCGGACGGTGACGTCATTTTTGCCCTTAATGGCTGCCGTTTCTCATGTGAAAGGACAAGGACGTTTATTGGACAAAGTATGGACAGAATTGTCTGGCAGGATGGAATATACAGTAAGGGATAAAAACGAAAAAAAGAAAGCGAGACCATCATCTCTGGTGCTTTTTTCTGACTTCTGTTTAACAAACACTCTGATCTTTCGCTCTTTAACTCACATTGACTTCCTTTTCTGTCTCTCTCTCTGGCAATCTATCTCTCATTTAAAAGTGTCAGCATACTGTCCATACTTTCTCCTACTCCTGTTTCAGCCGATACTGGGGCGTAGTTCTATACGTAGCTATTTTTCTCTCTCAGGACAGGTGGGGAGGTGTTACTGAGATAAACGTAGGTCTTTGGGACCATTTTATCCGACCTGGTGACTTTCGTGCGATATTTTTGGTAATTCGCTCTTCTTTTGCGCCGCGGACAGCCAAGAACACTTCAGTATTGACGGCAACACTCTGCATTTCTTTCCATCCCCATCTCTTTCTCATCTGTCCACCCCTCCACCCTCTCTCTCTTTCCTCTCATCCTCAAATTCTCAAACGCTGAATCAGCTGCTTGGGAACGGACGCTCCCCCTGCCTCTTGGCTGCACACACAAGCTGCCTCTCCCTGGTGAGTATGTGTGTGTGTTTATGAGTAAATATGATGTGTGTACACATACATGCGCATACCGTAAGTGTGTTTCACCACGTTTCAGTCTGTCTGCGTTTCTGCATCTCTCTTGATATATCAGCGTGTGCATAAGGATGAAAGGGGAACAATCATAGGCGGCATGTGCAGCCATCCGGCTCCTGTCAAAGTAGTTTTAGCAGCAGAGTTAGCATGCAAAGCTAGCAACTCCTTACTGCATCACACTGAGAGCTGCGACCTTAGCAAATTTGTTCTTTATTTAATGACTTAAACTGAACTGTTTGAGTAAATTTTACACTCTTTCTTTTTACATTTCTTTCTTGAGAAGACTTTTAAAAGTACACTGTAGCGCATCCACTGCTGCTGGCCCCTGACACTGATATTTAGCCGTGTGGTGGTCCAGGGAGATGCTTACTTTTCTTTTTCTAATTTTACTTTGATGGCTCGAGGACAGGCATTAGCCCCTGGGCTGTCAGTCATGTTTAAATGTGGAGCGGACAGGAGCTAGGATAGATCAGGTGACATCAGGATGGCAGCAGCTGTTGCTGCTGGTCAGAGCCTTGTGAAGCACTGGATGTTCGGTTAGACGCAGGAATGGTACACCTGCTTCTGTGTATGTGTGTTGATTGGCGTACGAGCCTATTTCCTGGTAATGCTGCTATCTATGGCGTTGAGCTGCTGGGGCAACGACTTGTATGAGGAGATGGCCATGACTCTGTGTGTTGGTGTGGGGTCATAGGGGTCGATTTACAAAAAACACAGTCTGATATCCTATAAGGAAGGGATGATGACAGAGGTGGGTGAAAACAGGAGGAGTGGGTTTGATTTATGATGAGGACTTTTAGTTTAATTACTCAGAGAGCAGTGCTGATGCAGAAAGAAGATCTACGATTTACTTAGCTATTAGCCGTTAGCATCCGATGGCTGCCTCTGGCAATGAGCTGTTAATGCACCCAGAATTTCTAAACAAACGGTTTACTAAATTGTAATTGTCTAAGTGCATTACCAAGACTTTGTTACTTATGTTGCCCAATTTCTAAAGTCTTTCTAACAGTCTAAATTAAATTAAATTTAAAACGACAAATGTTCTAAAACTAAATCAATTACTACATTTTACTTGCATTAAATTGTCTAAAAATGTATTATCTCCTATTAATCACATTTTCACAATTGTTTAATTGTCTAAAATGAAATTCAATGGAATGTTATTTGAATTGTGCCTAATGTATAAGAGCAAATGCTCTAAACTAATTTAAATTCAGTGTAAATTAAATGAACTGAATTTAACTTTAAACAAATGCTTGCTCCTATTAAAGTCACAGCTTAATTTAAACCAGACTGAACTACACTGTACTATAAACTGAACTGAATCATATGTAATGGATAAAAACAAATGTTCTTAAATGAAACAGATTTAGGTCTCTTTACTAAATTATAACAGTCAAAGTGCACTGGAATGATTCAAGCTTTTAACAGTGTAAATTGAATCAAACTAAACTGCAATGAACTGAATTGTATGTAATGGATAAGAACAAACGCTCTAAAAAATAGCAAGACTTTGTTGATCATTAGTCCTATTGCTCCTATTAAAATAAGGGTAGACTCTAAAATATGCTGGGTTAAAAACAACCCAACTTGGGTTGAAAAATTGACAAACCCAGCAAATGGGTGTTTTAACCCAGCGGTTGGGTTAAATGTTTGCCCAACCTGCTGGGTAGTTTTATTTAACTCAACTATTGTTTAAAAATTACTGTATTTCTTGCTTAAAATGAACCCAAAATATGTTAGAAATGAACATTTATTAATATGCTTAATAAATGAACATTAATAAGTTTAATGAATAATAAACAATAAACATTTATTAAATTGCTTATTAATAAATGTTCACCTTTTGATTATTATTGTTGCCTCTAGTAATTATGTGTCTGATTTTTAATTTCCAACATACTTTGGCTTCATTTTAAGCCAGACATATAGTCATTTTTAAACAATAGTTCAGTTAAATAAAACTACCCAGCAGGTTGGACAAACATTTAACCCAACTGCTGGGTTAAAACAATCCAATCGCTGGGTTTGTCCATTTTCAACCCAACTTGGGTTGTTTTTAACCCAGCATTTAGTGTATAATACATAGAGTGTATTGTCAACACTCTAAACTGGACTAAACATTTTCGTTTGAAAATGCTCAAACGCTCAAGTGCTCAAGCAGCATATTGTGGTCACATTGAGATGACTATGTGTGAGCATAACACAGACAGTGTTGGATTGTGGGACATGTGGAGTGTGATGGGAGAGACATGCATAAATATGTCCTGCTCTGTATGCGCGCTATGACTCGCAGTGCGCCTTTGAATTCTCATCTACAGCGCACGCAGCATGTAGGCTAGTGTATTTAAGATAGCATCGGATCACTCACCCACAATCTTTCTTGCTTTTTTATTGTAACTATTCATATTTATTCACTTTTGCTTATCTATGATCAAAAGTAATTAACGCTCGTACCAGAAAAGATTCATCCGTATGGTGTTATAAACCACAGGGTGGCATTGAATCAGAGACATGGTCTGTTCCTCCTCTGACTGCCCTCTGCTGTAATTATCAGTCACACATCATTCACACTATCTCTCTTTCTCTCGCTCTCTCTCTCACACACATGCTCATTGAATACAACTGCGGCCATCATATATTCTTAGAGTCTCGCTCTTTTCCTCATAATTATCTTATTTATTTTATTTATTTATTTATTTATTTTTTTACACAGGATGGACTGGTAAAACCCCTTTCCTCTTAAATACTCTCTATCACACACAGGCATATGCAAACTAACCCTCTGCAGATTTGCTTAACACTCCTGAGAAGGGCTTCATTAGTGAAGTGACATCAGCGATGGTCTAATTCATTAAAGGAGAGAGTCAGCTGAGCAGCATTTGCTTATAAATTGGTATTGATCAGAGTAGGATGGAGAGAAAAGGGGGTTTTCAGGTAAAAGAAGCTTGCCCAACACACACACACACACACACACACACACACACACACACACACACTTCCCTGTACATAAGGACATGCCATAGACTTCTATTGTCATTAAACTAAAGACAATTACTACAGACTAACCTTAAAACAGACCTTAAAACAAACCTAAAAACTACACTTGTGAATGTATTAAGTTGTGAAGTTCTGAATTTAAAAATAATTATTTTTTAAACTTAATTTTCAATTGTATCTATGAATTAAACAGCTCATAAACACTTTATCACTAAGAAAAAAAACTGAAATAACTTGTTAAACAACAAAGTATTATACCATTAATCAACCCTCTGGTGATGCTCGTGTGGTGTTCAAAAATGACCTTTTTTTTCTTATTTTCTCATTCAATGAAATGAATGTAGGCCTACTATATTTTAGTTCCATGTATTTTATTTTATATTTTGTATTTTCAGGGGACTTTATAGTACTAAATTATACCTATGGAATAGTTATGATCCATTTATTATCTGTTAATCACTTTTTGAGCATAGACCTGAAAATGAAATTTCCAACTCAAACTGTCGTAAATCTTGAATGTTTTGGAGCACAGACCAAAGTTTGGTCTCTTTTTAAAGACAAAGTTAAAGTGAAAAAAGTTAAAGTGAAACAAAAAAAAAAGTTATAGAAGTTTAAGTTTAATATTATAAAAAATGCATAAAAATACTATTTTTAAATTTGGTCACACTGTAGATTAGAGTCCAATTCACACTATTAACTAACTATTAATTATGATTTTGCCTCAATAAACTCCTAATTACTGCTAATTACAGCTGGTCATACAGAATAAGGCATTGATATGTACTTCATAAGTACAATAAACAGCCAATATCCTAATATGCATGCTAATAAGCAACAATTTAATAGTGAGAATTGGACCCTAAACTAAAGTGTTACCTTAAATTTGATATGAAATATATCTTCCAAAACATGTTTTACTCTAAAAATTTAAACAAGTTGTGTTCCAAATTTGAGGTTGATATATTTAATTAAAAAAAAAAAATGAATACCCCACATTTTTTTTTTTTTAGAATTTAAATTATATTAATATGAATTAATTACATTAAATGCATGCCTTGATGCATACATAATTGTCAAAAAGTTTCATGTGGTTTACATAAACATACTTAGTTTAATATCACAGTTTGAGAAAAGAGAGCAAAAATCGTTTTTCAAGTGAAGTACACTGTTAGAAAAAAAAAAAAAAAAGTGCATAAATGTAATACATATCCTTTAGGGGTAGATATAGCACAAAAACATTTCCGTCGAAAGGCTACACCAGGTGTTCCATTGAAGGTGTTGTAACCGTTGCACCCTTAAAGACATTTTTTTTAGTGTACATCGTTACGCGTACATTTTTCATCACACCCAATCTAAACTGAAATTACTGTAGCCAAGCAATACAAATGATTATATATTAGCCACACCAATAAAGTGCTTTAAACAAAAAGTGAATGGAGAGAGAAGGTAAAAGTGTAAGAGACGTGGTGTGTGCTTGAATGTGTCAGGGGTCAGGAAGAGAGAGAGGGGAGGGGTGGAGGTAGAGAGTGAATTAGGAGGAGGAGTGTACTGGCTCTATAGGCTGTGCATTATGGATGATGAGAGAGAGAGAGAGAGAGAGAGAGAGAGAGAGAGAGAGAGAGCTGGACAGGAGAGATGTAGAGAGGGCAGGTCAGGCACATTTATTCCCCATTCATTTCCAGACATCAGAAGATCAGGGTACACAGCAGCCCTCCGCTAGACCTAAACTTTCTCACTACACGCATGTGTGTGTGTGAGAGAGAGAGAGAGAGAGAGAGAGATGGGGCAGAGAGGGGGGAGGGAGGGAACAGAAAGAGTGTAAGATAGAATGAGAGAATGTGAGGTAGAGAGAAATAGAGTCAGATAGCAGAACAGAGAGAGAGAGAGAGACTGCAGAGGCAGCACCTGGGACACTGAGAGAGGAAAAGCTAGAGCACTTCTTCCTGTTTGCCCTTTATTGTTTTATTCTTCCTTGTGGTGCATTGGCCCAACTGAAGCTGGGGGAATCTACCTGACAGCTACCCACTAGGTAAGCACCAAATCTCTCTCTATCCCTCTCTCTCTTCCTCTGCTCTCGCTGCAGCTGTACCTCTCAGGCTGACAGTCAAGGTGAATCGTGTGTGGCTGCGCTCTGCGTAGACTAAGTGAAAAACTGCTCTTCCAGTAAAACTAGCACATGCTGCCTGGTGTGGGTGTGTGTGGGTGTGTGTACAGCAATGCAGTTTTTGCAGGGTGAAGAGGAAAGAAGAAAAATTGTGTGAATCTATAAAAGGAGGTGTAAATGCATTTCCTGAGATTTGTATTTGCCTTTCTGGAGTGTCAAAACGGAGAGGGCTCTTCCTGATGTTATTTTTACAGACTTCAGCTGGCTTATTGAAGTGAAATGACGTGTAAAAACCCTCAACGTTAGTGACCTGACCTGTAAAGTCACAGGACCATGCAGTTTCCGGGATAAAATTGGCCAAAAAAACCTACACTACGCCGGTGTGGCACAAAATTAGCTGTGTCGTCCTGTGACATTTGTACGCAAATTGGACGTAAAGTTTTAAAAGTGTAAAGGACATAACCGTGTGTTGTAGGACTGCGTTTATTTAGTAAAAGAGTAATTAATGTTCACTATCTCTGTGGTTTGGCCCTTAAACGCTTATATTTGTGGAATATTGTATGTACATTCTTCCATGTGCCCACATATCCTGCTTGGTAGACATACTTCTTTATATGCCCATATGAACAAGAGCAGCTATGGAATGTAAAGAAGTATGTATCCCAGGTGAGAGAAAAACGGGGCTGAGGAACACACACACATACTCACGTTCTTAAGGAATTACTGAATAACCACAAGGACCAGTATTTTTTCAATAGGTTTGGATGGTAAATTTGTTGCGTGAATAGCGTAGGTGTGTTTAAGCGCTAGGATGTAAAATGCAAACTGAAAATTGTCTTATATGGAGTTACAAAAGACTAATCTTGGCCTGATAGTGACCATGTTAGTTAAATTGGCTATTAACTAATGATGTACAGGGTGATGTGATGCATGGTTCGCAAAAACGCTTGGGTTTCTATGGAGTAATCAAACGGGTCGCCTCATGTTGAAAACACACGGACAGCAGTTCAGATGGTGCAGTGAACAAATGCTTACTAATGAATAAAATCAGGGAGGAAGAGAGAGACAGTGAAGAAGAGAGAGAGAGAGAGAGCTTTCACATAGCATCAGAGTGATACTGATGAAGCCGCTGGGGTGACGAGTCTTCCAAATAATTTATAACAAAGTCCAGTTACTTTGACTGTTGAACATTTACATCTGTGGTTTCCTGCTAAACTTGATCGTCCCAGTTTTGACACAACTGGTTATGATGACCTCTGCTCTTCACTGGGAACAGATTGGCCAGTGAAGTCATAGTCTAGTTATCCATCTCAGTTAGATGGAAAGGATATTCACAGATTTTACATTGTTTCTACAGGAGACGTAATGTTACGGTACAAATAACCGGTCTTAACCTTAATACACATCTGTGTTTCGGCCAGAGTAAATCCTGCAAGCAAAAATTGTGACTGAAATCTGGTAATTATGTTTTGAAAATTTATATTTACAGAATTATTTGGGAAAAAAATTGGTCTACACACACACAAAAAAAAAAAGCCACGCAAAATAAATAGGTCTACGCACAAAAAGTAACGTCATGTCGCGTTGATTAAACGGCTATTTTTGATGCTTTAAATTGGTACTATAGTGAATAAATAATGATTTTATATGTATAATATATTTTATACAATATAACAAACTAAATGTTTTGGACAAAAAAAAAAAAAATTATATATATATATATATATATATATATATATATATATATATAAATATATTATCAATATTACATTAAATAAAAATATATCATTTTAAGTATTAAATAATATATTTTTAAAGAAAATATGTAATGATTTCTGTATTTTTGATGCCTTAATTTGGTACTATACTCAAATAAACTAATTCTTTATGACCAATAAAATAATATAAGTCAAAAAAATAAATAAATAATGTTCACATTATTTTATACTTATATGTGACCCTGAACCACAAAACCAGTCATAAGTCACACGGGTAAGTACAAAATTATCAATTTTTCTTTTATGCCAAAAATCATTAGGATATTAAGTAAAGATCATGTTCCATGAAGATATTTTGTAAATTTCCTACCATAAATATATCAAAAATGTATTTTTTGTGAGTGGATATGCATTGCTGAGGACTTCATTTGGACAATTTTAAAGGCGATTTTCTCAATATTTTGAATTTTTTTGCACCCTCAGATTCCAGATTTTCAAATAGTTGTATCTCGGACAAATATTGTCTTATCCTAACAAACCATACATCAATGGAAAACTTATTTATTTAGAATGATGTATAAATCCCAATTTTAAAAAACTGACCCTTATGACTGGTTTTGTGGTCTAGGGTTATATATATATATATATATATATAATAATGTATAAAACAACATGGACATCATCTGAGAGGATTACACAGGCACCTTCACTTAAAATGTACGCACTATTTTGTCCTCTTAGCTTCTGGCAGTCTTGACGCTTCATTAATAAATGTATATGTTTTATCTCAACAGAGTCTCTGTACTCACAGAGGGACTAAGTACATAGATGAACTTTTGGATAGACAGGCCCAGCTGTCCTGCCTTTGTGTTTCGAGCGAGTGTGTGTTTAAGCACTGCTGGGGAAAATTCACTCAGCCTTTAGCAGGCAGGGTAGAGTCTTGATGTCTGTTGACAGCGTTACGGGAAGCAGTGTGATGGTCAGAGGTAGTCAGAACCAGGTAAAGCTAATCCACTGAGACCAACAATCCCATCAGAGGATGCGCTGGCTACACCAATACCAAGCTAAGCAGGGCCTGTCTTGATCTGATGAGTGCGTATGTGTGTGGACGACAGTCTAGGAATGATTTGAAAAAGAGATGTTGAAGGTGTACGTCTGAAAAGTAGGCAGGACATCTATAAAAAGTTATAATGGTCACTATGCATTAGTCGTTTAAGGCCTTCGGTGGGTGAGAAAGTAAAGCGAGACATTACAAATCTGAAAAAGAATGGTCGAAGGAAGGAGAGACAGCGAATGAAAGTGGGATAAGCCTCCCATGGGATGACTGGAGAGAGAGAACGAGTGACCGAGATGAGAGAATGGACGATATGTACATAGTGAATCACAGGAGGAGATTCATGGGATAGACAGAAGATAGGTCAGGCTGTGAAGTGTGTGAATGTGAAATAGCATGTATATGAGAGAGAGAGAGAGAGAGAGAGAGAGAGAGAGACTGGATTGATGATGGCGATGTTCCGGGCAGACGGGCTGTGAAGCTGCTGGATGGAGGGATGGAGGGGGTTGGGAGGTGTATTGTTCTGTCACTTTTCCTGTGTCAGCAGGTGGAAGCATTCATCAGGACATTAAATATGCAACAATGCTGACTGAGCCAGTGAGCTGAGACAGCCAAAGCCCAGCACTGAGGGGACTGTAGGGGCCAAGGGGCCCAATAGAATCGCCACACACTTACTAGCCCCAGCTTAAATACAGGACAAATCCAGCCGAACACCATCCAAACTAGGGTTTCCGACAAGCTATTTGTCTGTCCACATGTGTAACACAATCACAGCCAGAGATATTTGATGTTTAATGAACAGTTATGAAGAGTGTGATTTGGGACCGATGTGTTGTAGGGCCACCCAGCATGACACTGTACAAAATAGAAAGCAAGTGAATGACAAAATGTCTGATCACTAATTGCATTGTAGATACTTGCAGGGATAGTTCACCCAAAAATGAAAATTAGCCCAAGCTTTACTAGCCATCCTAGGTGTATATGACTATATTCTTTCATACGAACACAATCTGAGTTATATTAAAAATATCCTGGCTTATCCAAGCTTTATAATGGGAGTAAATGGAGGATGAGTTTTTGAAGTCCAAAAAAGTGCATCCATCGATCATAGAACCTACTCCACGCGGCTCCGGGGGGTTAATAAAGGCCTTCTGAAGCGGATCGATGCGTTTGTGTAAGACAAATATCCTTATTTATAACTTTATAAAGTAAAATAACAAGCTTCCGGCACGACAGCCATATGCATTCGACTTGCGTCCAAATAGCGTTAACTTCCGCGACGTAGTACAAAATGACAATAAGGATATTTGTCTTACACAAACACATCAATCTGCTTCAGAAGGCTTTTATTAACCTCCCGGAGCCGTGTGGAGTAGGTTTTATGATGGTTGGATGCACTTTTTTGGACTTCAAAAACTCATACTCCATTTACTCCCATTATAAAGCTTGGACGAGCCATATAGTTTTAATATAACTCTGATTGTGTTTGTCTGAAAGAAGATAGTCATATACACCTAGGATGGCTTGAGGGTGTGTAAATTATGGGGTAGTTTTCATTTCTGGGTGAACTATCCCTTTAAGATTTACATGGAAGAAATAAACGCATCACATACTGTAGACATGCTTGGCCACGGCGTAGTAGAGGATATCACAATAATAAGGTATAATAAGGTAATACATGTTAAAAAATTGCAAACATATAGTTTTTATACTAACATAATTCTCAAAGTATAAAATCAACATGTTCTCCAACCAATACACCTATATAGGTCGTTTGTCACTTCCCTGAAATATGACCCATAGGAGCGTTTACTAAAGTTGCGCCCCTTTCGACAACAGGACACTTTCATTGTAATTCATGAAATACGACCCATAGGAGCGTTTGCTAAAGTTGCGCCCCTATCGACAACAGGAGACTTTCATTTTAATGCATTGTTCCCTTTTATCTGCATCATATTTCGGGTTTCGCGTGGCTCAATTGGCAGAGCATTGCAATATATAACAATATGCATTCATGTGATCATGCGATCGTGGGTTCGATCCCAGGGAACGGATGTGCTCATAAAGTGTATATGCACTATAAATCACTAAGGGTAGGTTTAGGGGTGAGGTGGGTGTAGCTGTTAATAAAAAAAAATGAGTTTTGCTAAATGGAAATAGGACAAATGGTGTAAAAAGTCCACACATTGCACCTATAGGGTCGTTTTTTTTGAAAGACAGTCTGTATAAAATATAAAAAGCATATTTAGACCAGCTAATAAGTTATTAGGGGAAATATTAGTTTAAATGGATAATTTTGCCACTTCAGTTTAAAAAGGTAGAGAGGAAAGGAAATGATGGACAGAAAGCAGAACAATTACAGGATAGGGTTTACTAATTTATATATATATCAGCATATTTGTGGAAAACTGGAGACACTGAAGACTGGAGTAATAGCTGCTGAAAATTCAGCTTTGCAATCACAGGAATAACATTTTAAAATATTAAAATAGAAATAAGTTATTGTAAAACCTAAAGCATGCTAACCAATAAGCCACAGAGCCAAGCTAAAATACCTCAGAGATGTCAAATGAAATCAAGTCATTAAATATAAAGGGTAGCATATAATGATATCACAATTGATCTACAAGCAGTAATATCCCACTAGAAAAACATTCACAAATTGGCTTGAGTGTAATGAGTGGTAAATCATATGTCCTGTATACGGGTAATTGCACCATGTGATAAAATGATTTCAGAGAATGAATCACTTGTCACGTGTGCCAAGCAGAGAAGCAATAATGGTGGAGATAAAAAGAAATATTTCCGGGGAGGTTCGGGGATTTGTTAAATCATAAATCGGTGTCTGATTTGTGAGATTATGAAAAATACGTTGAGTGATGGTGTCAGGTCGAGAGCGGTGATTAAGTGCAGCGCAGCCTAGGAGTGACGCGGGTGTGACTGCGAGGATGCAGATAAATCAAGGGCAGTTTATCAAGGTGGGCAATAAGGAGGCAGGTTACAGAGCATAACATTATTAGTCTTCCTAACACAATGTACTGAAGGGTTGGGCTCAGTACTGACACGTCATGAAAGAAAACCATAGCACAGGATGTGACGCTTTTTTGCTTTCCAGAGGGTTTAATTCAGCAGCATTTAGACAACATTTCTGATGGACACTGAGTGTAGGGGTGTACTGGGACAGGACCATCACAACCCACAGCGTATAACTCCTGACTATATATATATATATGCAAATAACATTCACATATCACATACAGTAGTGGCCAAAAGTGATGTCACGCATGGGAAAACTGATATCTTCACCCTTAATTCAAATATTATTTTGTACGCATATTGCATATTTTGCTTTGAATCAATTGTTTTGTTTTATTTAGCAATGAAACTTGCCAACTTGTGTAGACATAATTTTTGTCCAGGCTGTCATGCAAAGAAATTATGAACACATGCAAAAACTAGAGAGACCCAATGAAATATTAATAACTGATTATGTTGTAGTCAATGTATGCTTTTTCCTGTGAGCTTTTTGTTTTTATATGCAATTTTTTTGCATAGTAGTAACATAAAATCTGTAGCTGTAGTTTGCCTTTTTCTGCCAAATAATTTTGTCAGATAAATACCTCAACTGTTTCGTGCTTCCCTTATATTTAAAAAATGCATAATATTTGCCTCATACTTTGATGGTTTAATCAAACTTGTAGGGTCATTAAAAACAAAGATCCCCTCCGGACATCACGTTTGGCCACTACTGTATGCATATAATTTCACACTGCTGTATATTATAAGTAGTGTATATAAATGATCTATATACTGTTCTAAAGATTGGGGTCGGTAACATTTTTGGTAACACTTTACTTAAAGGGATAGTTCACCCAAAAATGAAAATTATCCCATGATTTACTCACCCTCAAGCCATCCCAGGTGTATATGACTATCTTCTTTCAGACAAACACAATGGGAGTTATATTAAAAATATCCTGGATCTTTTTTTATAATAGTTTTATAATGGGAGTGAATAGTAACCACGATTTTGAGGCCCAAAAAAGCGCATCCATCCATCCATCCATCATAAAAGTAATCCATACGGCTCAAGGGGGTTAATAAAGGCATTCTGAGGCGAAGAGATGAGTATGTGTAAGAAAAATATCCATATTTATAACTTTATAAACTACAATAACTGGCTTCCGGAAATGGCTGTGCGTGAGTCTAGTTCCAACAGAAGAGTGACCTCTGACCCGACACATGGCGTATTGATGAATGCGGAAGCACAGAGGAGAGAGACAAAATAAAACGCTAGTCACGAATTAGAAGTCTAAAAAGATCATTTTTAAAGAGAAATGTCAGAGGATTTCGATATAAGAGAAGAGGAGCTTGAGTATGCTCAGCTCTATTTGTTTGAACCGCGAGAGGCGTCTACTCTCACCTAAGCTTACGCTACTCCTACATCCTACATCATACGTCAGGTCAGAAGTCACTCTTCTGCTGGAACTCAACTTGCGCACGGATGTTACCGGAAGCTAGTGATTATAGTTTATAAAGTTTTAAATATGGATTTTTTTTTTTTTTTTTTTAAAAAAGCCATCGCTTTGAGAAGGAATTTATTAACCCATTGGGATTATGTTTATGATGGATGGATGCACTTTTTGGAACTTCAAAAACTTGTGCGCCATTCAATCCCATTATAAAGCTTGGAAGAGCCAGGATTATACAGCTAAGATGGCTTGAGGGTGAGTAAATCATGGGATAATTTTCATTTTTGGGTGAACTATCCCTTTAAAGCCTTTAATGCTTTATAAAGCTATTCAAGCCCCCGGTTTCACAGACAAGGGTTAAGCCTAGTCACAGACTAAAATGCATGTTTTAAGTGAAAGAAACTTGCACTGACATATCTTAAAATAAGGCATGTTTATAAAACTACTTAAATATCCTAATCGAACTAAGACCTAATCCTGGCTTACTCCAAGCCCTGTCATGTGATTCCAGCCCATGATGTATTATGTCTTTTCATAAATAATTTTAACCACAGTTAAAATGCATTATAATATTTGCAGATTCCTTTTTACATTTGAAATTGGTTGTTTGTCATGTGTTTTAATATAACTGTTGTTACGATTATTCATGAGACCATACAATGCATTATAAAGTGCATTACAAGGCATAATTAATATATTAAAAATAATAATTTTATAACACATTATAGTATAAATGCTTTAAGTAAAGTGTTACCAGATTTTGTAATGTTTTTTAAAGTCTTATGCTCAAAGAGACTGCATTTATTTGATTTAATTTAAACTGATTCAGCAGCCATTACTCTAACCTTTCTTATTTCTTCTTATTATCAATGTTATAAACAGTTGTGCTGCTTACATTATAAATGTCTTTACCGTCACTTTTGATCAATTTCATGTGTCCATGCTGAATAAAATTATTAATTTCTTCAAATTAATTGACCCAAAACTTTTGAACAGTAGTGTATATTGGATGTTTTGTCTTAAAATACTGTAGTTTTTTTTTTACATTGAAAAGGCAACTCTATTAAATTACACAATAAATAAGCATAAATAATGTTAAATCAGTGCAAAAATAGGTGGTCGAAAGATAAAATATTTACAATGAAAACATGGAAACCCATAAACTTTCAGGCTGGCTTTGATTGCATTTGTTTTATGATTTAACTGACTTAATTTGCCCTGTAACATACATTTTAAATGACATTCATTCCCAAACATGTTGTAGTAGCTAAAGAAACTCTGAAGGCTTAAATAGGCGGCCTAATGATGGTTAAAAATGGTTTTCTTCCAGTCCATCCATCCCTGTTCGGGTGAGTGTTGTAAATTTGTGAAGTTAGTCTCCAACAAAAAGACCAAATAAATCTGTGCTCTTTAATCACACTTAATTTATCAAAGCTTATTTTGGAAAAATTAAACTGTACCGCAATTTAACATTAAAATGAGAGTACGTGTTGACACTTTAAAGTGCATTTTTTAGTCTGTAAATCAGCAGCATTGGGTATTCTGAGAGGTGGAGCTGGGGACAAAGGTCTTGTCTCAGGAGAGTGAGGCAGGATGAGATCAGTGTTTGATCCAAATCTTCTGCCCCTTTAGCCAACCTCCATATCCTGTGCTACCGTTGGGGCCCATCAAGCTGTCAATCAAGAGGTGTGTGTCAGTGTGCCTCTGTTTGAAAACCTCTCAGTATTGAAATAATACATAAATAAGCACAAACAATTTCATATGATGCCTTAGAATGCATCTACAGAGGCAGCTCACACAATTTTGAAACAAAGCAAGCAGTGACGGGGTCTTACTAGGCAGCAATTTAAAACTATTTAACCAATTATGAAGGTCCTTATTCAGCTGCAACTGACTATGAACAAAAGTTTGAATAAACCTAGAGAACAAATCAAGCTTTAAAATCTTTTTTTTTACATGTCAATGTCCTGCGTCAGCGTACGCAAAGCGCTGCATCTCCATGAACCGGAACGATTCCTTCGTGGCCCACACACACACACACACACCTCACTTCAGTGCCACTCGTACGGAACACTCGAACCGAGGATCAATGCGTTGGTAATTTGTTTCAATCAATTAAAGCGACATCTGCTAGCATTTAAACCCCAATAACAGTCAACCTTATCTAGAAGCATGCTCCCACTGCAGAAAAACAGAGAGAAGGTAACAGAAAGACATGTTTTAATGTCTTGCAAATATAATTATAGCATATCACAGTATAGCTGAGTATCACAGATGTACGTATTATTATGGGCTGTAATTTTTTCTTTTAGCTGAGCTGAAGGCATTTTCCCAGTAGGATATTTGCCGTATGATATCATAATTACTTTTTTTTCCTATCACACGAGAGTTGTTGGAAGAGCTCAACATTTCCTAACACCAGGAACGGCAGCAAAATCACCCAGAGACGAACATGCGGTTGTTTTCTTCCAAGTGCAGTAATGTCCAACTCTCCCCAAACGCCCTGATAGCAAATGGATGTTCTTCCCAAAAATTAGCATGTTGGATAATTAAAATTCACTGGAGCTGTAAACCAGGAGGAAGTAATTAAAAGAACAAGGGCGCTCCGACGCAAAGCTTCATTCCATCAGCAACGAGGAAAACATTAATTCCTATACTTTCTGTCTCTCTCTTTCCATTCTGATATGAAACAGGAGTCGTTCACTGCTGCAGACGGCATGCAGCAATGTGGCTCACCCTCAGCCTGAGGCATCTTCTTAATTGAAATATGATCATATTAACAGCTGCTGCAATTTCAGCAAATTTATTACAAACAGTAACTACACTGTTACTACATGGTAATAACTATGTAATTGGCATCTTAATATCAGAAACAGCCCTGAACACTGTAGTATTTGAGAGTGGTGGTGGTGTGAGAGTGATAGAAAACTCCTGCAGTGGTCCATCTTTCCTCTCCCAGGGCACACGCTCCTGCAGAGTCAAATTCACTACCTGAGAGTCCAACGCACATTCAGCAGTACTGGCCGCCATAAAAAAAAAACGCATTCTGTATTGTTCATACTACCAGCAGAGAGAGAGAGGAAATATTTACGGTCTGAATAAGTAAACACATTGTGAAAAAATTGAAAAATGAACAAATGAAATCATGTGGAATAAAAAAAGTATGAATATTTGTAAACTCAGAGGAGCCTGGGGACATTTTTCCCTAAATTACTATTAACCCACTGCATCTCAAACGAGTGCACATCTCAATATTAAAATATAATTATCTATTCAATTATTAATATTAATACACCTTATTAATATTAATTTATTATACACCTTATAATTAATATTTTTTTGCACATTTTAAAACTTTGAGACAAAAAATTCTTATTTTATAAATTATGTTTATATATGTTTCAGTTATTGACCTCACAGCCATGAAAAAAACTATGTTGTTAACATCTGTAAGTCATTATTTTTAATGTTTATTTTGATAATCGATTAATCTTTGATTTAGTCCGAATAATTTATTTATTTATTTATTTTTTATCAATTAATCAGATTAAAAATTCAAAAGTTACACTGAAAAAAAGAAGTAAAATTTACTTAATTTGTCTTTGTCAAGTTTTTGCACACATATTTTTTAAGTACATTTCACATATGGAATTAAGTACACTCTACATAACTAAGTTAAGTAAAATTAACTAAGAAAAAGTAAAAGGTTGAGTAATTTCCATTTACTTGAAGTTCCCTTTACAATACTTTTTTACTCAAACAATATAATACTGAATTAAACCGTGCTTTTAAAGTGTATACTTTACTTAAAAACATCCAAGTAAATAATATAATAGATGTGTAGACACCATATCTACATAATAGAAGTAACGCGCACCTGAACACAGAGACCTCAATACACAATGACGTAACAATCGATGGATTGTTTATGAGTATGAATGTGTCATTTTGAGTAGAAAATGAACTCCAAATGTCACAAAATTTCAAGTTACTAAACCTAATAACAAAAGCAATGACAAATACAGATAAAATAGGTAAATAATAGGTAAATAGATAAGTAATTTAGACAGCAGAAGCAAAATACTGGACACCCTAGTAAATCAGATTGTTAAATCGGCACTTCCTCACAAAAGAATCACAGATGTTTTTCTCTAAGCATGTGACAAATAAGTGTCATCACCGTAACTTGTACAATTGCCCCCATTATACATGTATAACATAAATTGCCCATGAAAAATGAACCACATTTTCATCAAATACCACAGCACCAAAGTACCACAGTAACTACTATACCTCAAATATAGAAGTATAACTGCAATTTTTTTTTTTTGTCATTTTGATGATAGTGATGCATGCCAAATATGAAGTTTTAATAAATTAACTATAACTCCAGTAACTGCTATTTTGTGCAAATATATGGCTACCATGGGAAATGTGTGTAAGTCAGTAGTGTGTAACTGGAGTGAAGGGAAGTTTAAGCACAGGTGAGCAGGCAGTACTCACATATATAAGGAGCATCCGTGATCAGACAGCCCTTTAAGTGAACATATATTTCAGAGGTGCAGCGTCAGGAAGAATCTAGTTAACATTCCAGTATCGCCGCACAGGGTGTTAGCCAAGTGCTGAGAACATTACTGAAAGACAGAGAAATGAGGAGATTGAGTGATAGAACGCAGGGTAATAAGGAAGGACACTGGAGAAAGAAGGGTAAGATGATCCTGAAGAAGTTTTAGTATGAAGAGACCTCAAAAGAGTTCTCTATGCTGATCTGTAGATTCATCATTTGCATTGCAGAGTTTCACCGTCTGCTGCTGTGACATTACACCGACCTCATTGCATTTGCAGTAGAGCTGAAAATAGAGCCATAATAACAAGACCCTGTGTTTGAATTAACACAGAGTAGAAATTATTCTCAATATAAATGGAAGGTTAATATAAATCAGCATGCCTCTCACTGGGAAACAGCAACAATGACAATCTGGGAAGCAAAATCTAATTTTAACCTAGCAATAAATAAAGCTTAATTTCTCAATTGAACTTTTTACTCGCATTGTTATGCTGATAATATAATTTGTAAAGAAGAAACAAGAACATTATTAACACACACACACACACACACACATATACATATATATACATACATACATATATATATATATATATATATATATATATATATATATATGAGAGAGAGAGAGAGAGAGACAGAGTAGAGAATAGATAAATTTGTCACTACTTTGATTTGACTTAATTTAAGGCAGCAATTATACTCATGTTTTCAATTTTATTTTATTTTATAGTTCATAATCAGAATAAATTTGCAGGCCTGTGTGTGTAAGCACATTTCTATGTGACTTCAGACAGCACTCGTTCAGAGACTCTCACAACATATGACCTCAGTTCTGAGAGCGTTTAAACATACAGGCGAGTTTAGCCTCATCCGTTCACACAACCCTTCCAGCGGCCCCTGGCCTCATTCTCACTGTCATTGTTTCAGGTGGACACACATTTAAACAGTCTCTCTAACACCAGGTTTTTCTCTTTGAACACAGAGGGAGAGACACTTAACAGCTGCGCTACAGTACAAATCGTTTCAGTCAGATCACTTTTCCACTTCAGTTCCTCTCCATTTTTTTCTTTTCTTCACCTTTTTATTCTTCTGTCCTTCACTGGTGGACTTTTACTGTGAGTGAGTGTGTGCATCTAAAGCTCTAGTGCTGTTTTCACACTGCCTGTAAGCTGTGTTTGTATAAGTAGCTAGCGATGCGATGAAACGACCTGATATTTTTCTTTCTTGTGTTGACATACACTACTGTTTAATGGTTTGGTGTTTCTTGAGCAGAAAATCAGCACATTAGAATTATTTCTGAAGGATCATGGGACACTGAAGACTGGAGTAATACTGTAGTTGCTGAGTATAAGAGGTTTTTTTTTAATTTTCGCAAACTATAGACCTATTCAAACAGAAACTTGGTGTGGGACATAGTTTTTTTGTTTGTTTGTTTTTTAAAAATAGCCATAAGTTAGTTTTTGTCTTAGCTTTTAAGCATCATTTGCTAGTCGGTTACATGTAGTATTAGGATTCTCGTGGCCTAATGGTTAGAGAGTTGGACTTGTAACCCGAGGCAGGAAATGTAGTTGGGGTGAGTGAATGAACAGCGCTCTCTTCCACTCACAACTGAGGCATCAAACCCACAATCGCTCCCCAGGCGCTGCAGCAAAAATGGCTGCCCATTGCTCCGGGTGTGTTTTTTACGGTGTGTGTTCACTACTGTGTGTGTGCACTTGGATAGGTTAAACGCAGAACACAAATTCCGTGTATGGGACACTGTACTTGGCCACACGTCACTTCACTCACTTTACAAAGCATTTGATTGGACAAAAAATCTGTGTAGCGCAGGATGAGTCATCAATACTTTTAGTGTGTTTTCCTAAAAATAAAAACATTTAAACATGGATATCTCCAACAATTCTGGATTGACTCTGAAAATTTCAGAATCAATTCTTAGTTTTTAACCGCAGATGCGCAATGGAGCTGCGTGCTTGCTTCCTATTCCTCACACACACACACACCACTTCAACCATCCATAAAATAATCTTTCATAAAGTTCGGAAAGGTTGAAGCGAATTACAAGGACATTCGCAGCTTCATTGTACAGGATGCGCTGTGAGAAACGCACGCTTTGCTTGATGTTACGCTTGCGGTGTGCGGTCTCGCCTGCCAGTATTTTCCTTACAAATGCTCTATGAAGGCATCATTTATGTCTTTTGGTATGCAGTGGGCTTGTATATTGTATGCTTTCAATTTCAAATGCTCACATGCGCTTTGTGAAGAGTGTTCGTGCATGCGGCTGTGTAAGAGGTTAAGTGTACTTGCATCTCAAAATAGTTTATGACGCAAATTTGATGTAAACACTGTCAAGGGATTAAACAGACAGGACAAACCACATCTTATATTTCAAAAGAGTCTGTGCATTAGTGTGAATGCAGCTTGTTAGATCTCTCGCTGTCTATGATGTCATCAGTAATAATCAAACAACAGTAAAGATGAGAGAAAAATCACTCACTGCTTTTGAATGGAAAATGTTCAGATACTTTTAAATACTGAAAGAACTCTTTGTTCAATGCTTGTAATGTGTTTTTTTTTTTCCCTCTTCATTATTTACTACTTGCTTTTATGTTTTGAAGCTATATTAGTTTATACATTTAAAATTCTTAACATACAATTATTTTGATTTAATTTTTAATGTGTAATTGTTTTAAAAAGTATGTATAATTACATATGCAATTAAATAAAAAAAGATTTTAAGATTTTCAGGTCGGTAAACGAATTATTAAGAAAAAAACTAGATCAAGAATCATTTTGACTCCCAGAATCAGAATGGATATAACACTCTTGGACTAAAAGCCACAAACATTTCATGGGGTCTTTAAGGAGAGAAAAAGGGGAGAAAGAGCAAAAACAATAAGGAAGTGGGAAAGCACATTTCTGAAAATTACATGCTATCAGAGTATGTACTGAATTGTATTAAGAACTATACGCATGTATGTGTGTTGTATGAATACAATCCAGACATACTATATCCACCTTTTGGCATCGTCATGTGACTTATAACATCAACTGTATCAGTTTTCCATGCCATACACAAGAAGTGCCAATCCTGCTCTTGGAGGATCAATGTCCTGCAGAGTTTTACAACCTGTCCCAACACACCTCTAGTAATTCTGAAGACCTTATTTAGCTGCTTCAGGTGTCCTTAATTAGGGTTGAAGCTAAACTCTGGAAAATAATGACCCTCCAGGAGCAGGATTGAACAACCCCTGCCATCCATGAATATGTCGATGACTCTCCCATGGCCTCACGGGATAGTTTGGGTACTTTTTTTAATGAATATTGCACATTAAGACATCATACTTATTCAAAATATACAGCGTTTCACATTCTATATGCAGGAAAGTAGGCATATTCTTTGCTATCAACTGAAGCAGATCTGCCATAAAATGATCTCATGAATGTAACGGTCAAACATCTCAAAAACACACTCTGTACTTTTATCACATCATTCTATGCATCTTTATCAGTGTTCTTTTAGTATTATTTATATACTATTTATTAACATTTTGAATTAGCTTTTATTATTATTATTATATTTTTCAGTTTTCATTTTAATTGTATGTGCTTTTGTCATTTTTATTAGTTTTTGTCAGTGTCATTTTTTTTGTTTTATTAGTTTTTTTTTTCTATTTAGCTTTCATTTATTTTTATTTCAGTTTTTGTTTTACTAATTTTAGACTTAAACTTATTTCAGTTAGTTGCCAAGTCAACACGTTTTTCATCTCAATGACATCATAAACACTTAGCAAAGAACATTTTCCTGCTGTTTGCCTATCAAATCATTTTCTGTTCCCTCTGACTCTTAAGTCATACCTCTAAGATAATGAAGGTCATTAGGACATGAGAAACTCCATCAGTACCTGTGGGTGTACAGAGGTCTTCACTGAGACCTCTCAGAAACAGCTTGTGAACTTACGTTAGCAGCCACTTCTCCTTCAGCAGCTGTAAAGATTTTAAAGCTGCTCCATTCCACATATCTCTTACTGGACAGACAAAGCGATAAAAGAGAGAGAGCAGAAATAACAGTGCTGCAAATTAGAGTGGATAAGAACTTCAACGCAACCACAATTTAGATGCTGCAATTAGATGAAAATGTTACACCCTGGAGTAGAAGCCTCTATTAAACCAGATTACAGTGGCCCAAAGGCAATAAGAATCTTAGACCCCCTACAGTAACAGAGGAGCAAATGATCTAGATGATTCCCACTGATCCAACATCTGCAGAGAGAGAAGCACAAGTAAAAAGGGATTAAATAAATAACTTTAAAAAAAAAAAAAAAAAAAATCTAAATTGCTATTGATTTCCTTAAAAGGTGTTCCCGTTAGATTAAAAGGTTAAGAAATAAAACCGCTTTGGGGATTACATCATTCTGAAATTAAATCAAAGATCTGCAAAACAAAGATGCCAGTAATCTCAGAGTAACCAAAACAGGATAAAACAACGTTTAATTAAATGAAACTGTCGGAGCATATTCACCAGTGGTGCTCTTTTGTAGACGATGTGAGTTTCAATCCATTGCTCTCGACTGTTCTATTAATAATAAAAAAAAATAAAAGCTAATAATTGTTGGAACCCAGAACATTCTGGTAATGCTGTTGTTATTAAAAAAAACAAACAAACAAAAAAAACAGTGGCGTTTTTGTGACAGGACCACCAATCTTCCTATCTTTTGCTGTCCCTGTTGTTATAAATGGCAAAAAGGCCAACCGAAAAAAAGAAGTATATAAACCGATGTGTGAATAAGGGTCCTTTGTGATTTAACAGGCCCACAGCACACAATATACAACAAAATGCAGCTTCAAAAACCAAGTTCAATGAACGGTGAATCAACCTAAATTCTGACACTTTGTTCCGACAAAGGAGAGTCAAAAAGCTGACTACTATCTACTGTATTTGTAGCGGTCTGATGCCTGGATCAGCCAATCAGGGCCAGAAATAGTGCTGAGTAAGGGCCTACGCTAGTGCTCACGTCCGAATGCAGAGGAAAGGAAAGAAGCCAGCACTGCAAGCACACTGCAGCACGCTCAGCACCTCTTCCCACATCCTCTGCTTTATCCGAGGGCACCTCCAAAACTCTAGCCCCAGGCTTCTGCGCAAAGCCAGGCCCAAATCACCAGTGTTGGGGTCGCTAGTTTCGCTACCGTGATTCATCTCTCTTTTGAGACTGGATGTATTGAGAAGGAAAAAATAAATCCAAACTACTAAAGGCTCTTCTAAAGTTCACACTGGTCAGTTCAGTGCACTGCTGCAAAGTGAATTAACTCAATGAGCAGGCTAGCTAATTAAAATGTCCACAGAGGCTCTGCTGTGGTGTCCACAGCATGTGTATCTGATGGGGTCAGGTCTGCTAAACAACTCCATTACAACTGAATCCTCAGCTGCTGGCTTTTAAGAGCACTCTATGAAGCACAGCAGAAGGTGTACAGCGCAGTAAACCTTTCCCCCCCGTTTTTGCCGTTTTCTATGCGTCTTTCTGAATCATGTGTGGGATAATCTCTTAATAAAGTCTTATTTGTCAGCCAGCAGTTTGGAATTGCTTCCATAACATGTGTCAAATAAAAGTGGCTGGTAGTGATGCAA
Source organism: Mylopharyngodon piceus (assembly GCA_039654765.1). NCBI lineage: Eukaryota > Metazoa > Chordata > Actinopteri > Cypriniformes > Xenocyprididae > Mylopharyngodon > Mylopharyngodon piceus. The sequence continues at coordinate 19,073,497 of CM077446.1, read as the reverse complement.
TGGTACAGGTGCTGCAGTCACATTTTAAAGGGTTCATTTACTCCCTCATGTTGCTCCAAACCTGTATAACATTTTAGTCACACTTTAGATTAGGGTCCAATCGAATTCTCACTATTAACTAACTATTAACTATGACTTTTGCCTCAATAAACTCCTAATTACTGCTTATTAATAGTTAGTAAGGTAGTTGTTAAGTTTAGGTATTGGGGTAGTATTAAGGGATGCAGAATATGATCATGCAGAATAAGGCATTAATATGTGCTTTATAAGTACTAATGAACAGCCAATATCCTAGTAATATGCATGATAATAATGCTAGTTAATAGTGAGAATTGGTAAGAGATATTTTGAGAAAAGCTTTTTTTGTCCATACAGTGAAATCAATGGAAACCAGAACTCTTTGTTTAACAACGTTCTTCAAAATATCTTCTTCATGTTCTGCGAAATAAAGTTAAACAGGTTTGGAACGACATGAGGGTAAATAATTGACACAATTTTCATTTTTTAACCTCTTAGTTTCTGTTTGGGAAGTGAGGGTCACTCAGATGGGCAACTAAGAAACACTTTTGTCTAACTATGGAGACAAAAAGAGGTAGAGAGAAAAGAGGATGGAGAAAAAGGGAAAAAGAGATAAAGTCATTAAAACCAAAATGCCATTTTGTAACACCACGTAATACCACGCGTAATACCATGCATGCATGTTCAGCTGTCCTGATAATAAAAGGAATGTGTGGGACATACAGTACAGTCCTAGAATAGATGCAGACATGCAGTGTCTTTAATTCTGACACATGCACTCTTTAACCTGTAACCCTGTTAACATACAAGCACAACCATCTAAAATAAGTCTTTCAAAAAGCCAACAGGATAAAAACTATTCTGGAAAAAAAAAACAGTGTCTATACGCTGCTGAGTGTATGAATTGGTATTAAAATCTGTGACGAAACATGTCTTGATTCAGCACTGTCTTTCTATACCCTTTCACTCTGTCCTCTATGTGTGCGCTGAACCAGAGACACCGCTGAAATGAACTCAGTGGACATAAAGGACATTTACTGTGCTACATATAAAGTACTTATTGTTGGTATTTAGATGCTATAGCATTTAGACTGAAATAGAAGGTTGTGCGTTTATTATTACACACAAAAGCAAAAAGAAAAAATGAAGTTTAAAAGAACAATTATGCCGTAATTCTGCAATGGGGTCATGTATTCGCTTTGCCCTGCCTTGTGTTCTACTTCCTGTTTTCTTGTCCTCCTCTCTTTTCTTACACTGTGTCCTAACTAGGGACGAGGAGACTTTTTTTTCCCTTTGTGCACACTGAAAGCAAAAATCTCATTTAATGGTTAGGGCACAGTGATGGAATGCAAATGGTGTACACAATAGAAAAGTAATGGTTACACTTTATTTCAATGGTCCACTTCAGACAATCTACTAACTATTAGTAACTTGTCAACTATAATGACAACTAACTCTCAGAGTATTAGTAGACTGTAGCAGACTGTTAGGTTAGGGTTAGGTGTTAGGGTTCGGGTAAGTAGAATATGTTGACAATTGCGAAGTTACTTATAGTCAGTAGAATGTCTGTTGGGGAGCATCAAAATATTAAGCAGCCAGTCTACTGATACTCTAATGAGAGTTAGTTTACATGTAGTTGCAATAGTAGAATGTCTAAAGTGGACCATTGAAATAAGTGTTACCTAATAAGTAATTGATTTTAATGAGATAGAAAATTCTAAATACTGCACCAAACATGCATTTCAATTCTAATTCTATTATATAATTGCAATTACAGTATCATGGGAAATAATCTGTTCAGCCCTAGTTAGAGAAAACACTTTTTTATGTGATATTGTGACCATCCTGACCTTACATACGTCACTTGTCCTCAAATATGAATTGCAGAGAAGTGGAGGAAGAGCGAACGAGTGGGGAGGGGGGTTCGTGCGCTGGGTATATGGGTTGCTGAGGTATAAAGCAAAACCGGATGTGGGAACAATTTAACAAATAGCCCATCACAAAAAAATATAATGCCACTGTTTCCTTGAGCCAGATCAAACACATGCTTACACTATAAATACATGCTTTTCTCTTCAGGCTGTCCAGGGAGAATGGCAGGCAGCTTCCCTAATGGCAAAATTATTAGCTCATGCTAATTTAAAGATCCAGGAACGGAGCCTGAAGGACAAACATAAAGAACTGAACACAATGAGTTGGGCTAAACTGCAAAGAGCTGCCTTGTAAAAGCACAGACTTCAGACAGAATGAGAAAACAGACAAGAGAGCGTTTAAAAGGCAACGAGGGAGAATGAGACATAAAAAAGACAAAGCGAGACAAAGGAAGAGTGGAAAGTGAGGGTTGTAAATGGGAGTTAATTCTAGCTGTGTGTTGTCTTCTGGCTTCATTAGCCATATTGACAGGCCTGTGATGAATTTATTTTCTCAAGATTGTCAGCAGCCATCATTTACACCGATTCCTCTGTCATCACTGGTCACTCCTTTTTTCCTCTACAAACTCTTCAGTTCATT